>CM077153.1:40050630-40573464 GCA_039583875.1 Platanthera guangdongensis
ATCCACATTCGAAAAAAAATTTAGAGATTCGAGCAAAAAAATATACCCTCGCCTCTAATTCAAAGCCTTTTTCATATACCATGATATCCTACTCCACCAATTTCAAAAAGAATCTAGATTTAATTTTAAAATCTTTTTTAGAGCATAATTTGTAAATTATATTATTTCATGTAATTTTTATAGGCTCAGGTTTTCATAAATCCAATCTATTTTTATTAACCTAACAAATACAACTTTTTGCTATCTATTCGATCATACCAGAAGTTTTTAGCTAAAATTCTTACTTTATTTAAATTTCTGGCATACTTTAGGATTTAACTCTAATACCACGGATATTTATTTAGATCTTTCTTTCGATTAATTCAAGCAGTAGCTAAACTTATGATTTATTTAATTCCTTAAAGTTCATCTCCAACTTTTGCTCTAGAATAGCAAAAGCTAAGTATGAGGGTATTTGATGGGTTGTAAATATACCTATTTTTTTTGTACATTATTTAAAAATATTTCGTTTTCTTTTGTTGTTTTCAGTTAAATTTTTTAAATAAAATGCCCTTTTAGTGTAAATATTTTGCTAACTTAACTTATTTTATTTTTCAGAAAAAATACAAAAAATCTGCCCAAAACAGTAAGTACACGCCCATGTACTTATTGGTCACGCCCGTGTCCAGGGCTTGACATTCCAATTTCCCGTGAAATCAGCGAATTTGAAGAAAAATCATGTGACATGCCTGGACACACGCCCGTGTCCAATGACACGCCTACAGTCACGCCCGTGACTACCCCGTGACTTGTCCCGTGTCAGCCAGCTCGACGATTTTCTGTTCAATATTTGTCGACCCGACAAGGACACACCCATGTCCCATGACCCGACACACCTGTTTCAGTCCCGATCAACGATCAAGGCTCCAGCTCGACGATTTTCTGCTCGACATTCATTGACACTCCCAGACACGCCCGTGTCAAGATGTCACACGGGCGTGTACTCCTCCACCTGGCCCGACAAACCGCCGCCGGCGATTTTCGACGCAAACGACGCCCAGTTCAACCTCCCCGACACACCCATAGTCACGCCCGTGACCAGGGGCGTGACTGCCACGTGGACCTCCTGAAGTCAACAACGCCGTCAAATCGTCGAAATCAGATGATGAATAGTGCCGACACGCCCACCGTCATGCCCGTGACCTGGGGCGTGGCCTCCGTGTTTTCAGCCGCAAAGTCAAATCTCCAGTCAATTCACGGTCGCCATATGTACAGTGTCGACACGCCCCCTGGCACGCCCGTGTCAGAGGGCGTGTTCTATGAAAATTTTGTCTATAAATTAACAGCTTCTGCTTGAGCTGTTGTTCCCCTTTTTGAACCACTTTGTTTAAGATATGGCTGTTCTTGGGGGCTATTTATGCAATGTAAGGGAACTTTCTCTCCCCCCCCCCCCTTTTTATTTATTTGTTTTTTTTGCTTCATTGTAACCTTTTTTTACTTAATAGAAATGTTTGTTTTTCTCCTCTATGTAGTATGAAAATTCGCCAAAGCGCCCTACCTTAAGTAATTTTTTGTTCCTCTTTTTGTGCTTTTTATGTTTTTCTTTAGCTTTCGTAACTAGTTTAACTTAGAAATTTATCAATTTTCTAGCCGTCGTAATCGCAAAATTATTTTCATGCACCGTACTTGTTTAGGTTTAGTTTATTATTTTTACTTTGTTTTCATTCCTATATATTTATAAAAAATGTTTTAAAAGGTGGTTTTTTAATTTTCTTTAACTTAGCCTGTTTAGTATCGTAAAACTTTTCGTTTTCTTTTAGTTTTTTTTACACTTTTTATGCGTTTCTATAATGTTATAAGAATGAAAACATAGCTATTTTGCTTTTTCAAATACTATATTTTTGCTTTTATTTTCAAAAACTTTTGTCCATTTAATTTTTATTTCCTCTTTTTATTCATTTCTACCACATTCTAGCGGTAGAAATGTATTCGTTTTAATTTTTCGAGCAATTGCACTTTGCGTTTATTTGCAAACTTTTTTGCTCCTTTAAATTTTATTTTCACTTTTTATGCATTTCTACCGCATTCTAGCAGTAGAAATGTAGTTGTTTTTCCTATTTTTTGTACGTGTGCGCGCGTATATGAGTAGTTTTTATAGCTTTATTTCAATTCATGTAGAGTGAGTGGGTACTCGCATTTATTTTCGGCTACTTGTTAAGAGTTAAATGGAGTGCTTTAATTTTCTCCTACTCGTTTGAGTAGTACTTGTGTGCGTGTGTTTTACTTTCGAGTAGAGTGCGTGAGTGTTAGCATTTATTTCCGCCTACTGGCTAGGAGTTAAATGGCAAAATTTTATTTACCGCCTACTCATTTGAGTTAAATGACAGATCTTTATTTTTTTGTAATTATTTAAGTAGTACTTATAGTACCATTTATTTCCGCCTACTCGCTAGGAGTTAAATTACAAGTATTTATTTTTTCCTACTCATTTGAGTAGGATTTGTGTGCGTGCGTTTTAATTTTTAGTAGAGTGCGTGCGTGGATGCATTTATTTTCTCCTACTCGTTTGAGTAGGACTTATTTTATTTTGTCCCGCCCACTCATTTTAGTCGGGACTTGTCTTTTACTGCTTTCATTTCATTTCTACTCGTTTGAGTAGGACATGCAATTTACTGCTTTCCTTTACAGCTTTCCTTTATCGCTTTCATTTACTGCTTTATTTATTGCTTTTTTTCGCAAGCCATCCCCATTCCGATGAGTGTCTAACTGTTCTTAGCCCTCAGTATCAAAGAGCATTGGGACAAATAAAATTGCTTTAAATAATAAAAGAGCCTGATTTTCTAATTAATTAAAATTAACTTAACGTTTTCCTAGGGTTTGCGATGCGTAGGACCACATAATCGATGTGTGGGCCATATTTTCGTAGTTCATAAACTAGCTAGCCGAGAGGTCGTGCGTATGGACAGATCGCCCCTTGGTAAATGAAATTCCGCACTAACCCTCAAGAAAGGAGGTGTGCAAACTCTACCGGATTGGGTTCCCCACACAATAGCGGGGTTCTTAGCGTAATGCGAGTGTTAAGAGGAATCCTTCGTCGGACGAGAGCTCGGGCGAATAGTCTTAGCATTCAGGTTAGTGATATTCCTATAGCTAGGTGAGCTCATTTTAGTGGAACCTCCACAGCTAAGTCTCCGCCTTAATTCATTTGAAATTTAGGATCTCTTTTTATTAAAAGTTTATTTTAGTTCAGATTATTTCGGTGCCCTCGAGTTAAGCTCTTCATCGGCTCCACCTTTTTAATTGCTTTTATTTTCTGCCTTTTTATATATAAAAAAAATATAACCCGACAAGTTAAATATCGGTAAAATAATAGTCCCTTCCATGGAAGAGTAGAAATAATCAACCCGACCCCGAGAACAATACGACCTCGATATTCCACACCAAAATATCCTGTACTACTCACGATAGGTGCACTTGCCTCCTTTCATTAAAACTCGATTTCATTGTTTTATATCCAAATAATAAATCCGTGCGCCCTATTTTCTAAATAAAACCAAATCCGCCTTTTCTAAATAAAATAGCCTGGGGCGCCGCGAGCTCGTAATAATTTTTGGAGTTTTAACCAGCATCAATGCATCAACGGATGATTTAAATAAGGCACTATTTGAGTTATGTCGATCTCTAATTGTCGTAACATCAACTTCAATGGGCGTGTAATAAAAAATGACTAATTCTTGATGTACCTTTAGTATACATATACCAGACATCTGAATACATCTTCAAAACTCTTCATCTTCCCCACTTTTTTCTTTCTTACTCCCCTTCTCTCGTGTTTGTCAAATGTTTTTGAAGGTACCACAATGACAATAAAGATAAACTCTAGTTTCAGCGTTGATCTAGAATCCTTTTTTGTTGTGGGAGATCTTTCAAAGGCATCTTATAACTTTTCACAAATGCTGGACTGAATAAACTTGAAATAACAAGATGTCTATTATATGCTACTAAATTAACAGAGTTGCTAAACAATGTCAAAGTCGATGAAGATAGTATGATGATCGGGCAGATACCTGGGTCAGATGTTCAAATCACTTCAGAGATGGTATAGGTGACATTTGAGCTTCCTTCTAAAGAGGGGGTGCCGAGGTTACAGATGAAGAAATAAAAGAAGTGTTGAAAAGGATGGACTTCTCCAAAGATAATCCAATCCATTTAAAGAAGAAGGATTTCTATGAGGAATACCAGTTCCTAGATGATATTGTAGGAAAGGTGCTCATGTGCAAGATTTCAGCATATGATGTTATCCCAAAAGCTCAAATACATCTGATGGGGCTCTCATTCTTAGTAAAAAGGTCAATTAGAGCAAGTGTCTTCTGAATTTGATAGGCCATAAGTATGGCATAAAGGAAAATGCATACCTGACCTTTATGAACCAAATACTGAAGCACAACTATCCTACCCTATGCAAATCAAAAGGATTAAACATTCCTCCAAAAAAAACTAACCATTGCTCTATTCTCCAAATGGACCAGGAAACTTATCAAACCTGGTTCTCAGGAAGAACAAACTCCTCCATCAACCCCAATAACGGAAATCCATGAGTCAGTTCCCCAACAAGACAATAGTCCAGTACCAACTATACTTCCAGCAATAATCAAGATTCTATGAGAACTAAAATACCTGCTTTAGAGCATTAACAAACAATACTACCTACATCACCTGTAGTAATCAGTACATCAGCTATATCTTTACCTCCTACTCTCAATCATGACAAGATTATCTTCCAAGAAATATGCCAAACCATTACATTCTTTACTTCTTTAATTCATTAGCATGCTACCAAGTTCCAAACTTTATTTGGTCATATGCAAACCCAACTAGATGGGGCCATTATTTAAATAAAGAAAATATAGGACAACCTAACTTCCACAGTTTCTACCGCATCTTTCTTAACCTCATAATCTCATGAGGTTCGGAAGGGGGAGATGACTGAGAAAGATCACCTAATGGATCCTCTCGAAGATGATGAGGTTATCAATGAAGCAATCTTGAAGATATCAGAAGTTGAAGCTGCAAGATAGGGGAGTCACCCAGACAAGGGGATATTTACATCAGAAGTAATGATACACTAAAGGTTGTTAGGGAGCCTATGCAGATAGCAATAAAGGAAGAAAATAATCTTGAACAAAATCCAGCACCAGCTCACGGGGAGCCTCGGGAAAGGGAAAATATAGAGCAACAACACTATAAAGACTTAAGAAAGATATTCAAATACTGTTCAGTAGAAAAAGGATGCTCTCCTTTATGAAGGATGCAGTTTAAATTTATATAGGTATACTGCTACAGTTATGTGTTGTTGAAAACTATGTGATGTTTAAATCTTCACACTTCTCTGTTGAGACTACACTCATCCATAAAATTTATTTTGAAGCTATACATTAGTTAGTTACCTACTCATGCTTGTGTCTTGTCTTTTTTTTACTAATTTATCAACATTGTAAGATTGTCCATTCCTATTGTTTTCTTCAATAAAATCACAACTGAAAACCATATAAAACTTGTTAAGCTAAATAGGGGAAGATTGTTGGGAAAAAATCCTTTTTATTTAACTTAACAAATTATTTTATAAGTGATTTTACAACCTAGGATTATTACCTATGTTGTATAGTGAGGGTAATAAGGTCATAGATGTCCTAGAATATCAGTTGAGTCAAAAGAATGAGGTGGGCACACTAAAATAAGGAAGAAAATCAAGTTTAGTCAACATGCATCGACTAAAAGTTGATGCAACTTCGACTGGAAATCAACGTTACTTCGACTAGAAGTCAGAGCAACTGTAAAGGTTAAGTCAACACCACTTTAAGATAGAAGTCTACACATGCTTCAATATGATATCGGCGTAACATCAACTACAGAGTTGGCTCGACATGATTTCATTCTGAAGCAAGATGTTGATGTAACTTCTACTTGAAGTCGGGATAGCTTGAGTTCAATCTAGAATGGAAATTACAGAGAAATTATTCAGACTTATTTCAAAGAAGAATTTAAGGAATTATTTCAAATAATTTTATTTGTTGGAATAAGAGATTAAGGAAAGAAATTCCGTCAAATTTAGAAGAGTTCATATGGAAAGATCATGAATAATATGTAGAAATCTATTAAAGCAAATTTGGAAGAGGATAACATCATTCCTTCTAAATAAAAATTTCTATGAAGAGAACAATTCAAAATCATTCAGGAATAATATACTTAGATGTTAAAAGAAGTTGACAGCAGTGAGAATATACAGCATACATAAATATCATGAGAAACTTAAAGAGAGTCGAGGACTCTTGATAATCTCACTGATGTCATCTCCGTAATTTCTTATAGCTTTTATGTTCGTAGGGGGCGGCAGCTTCTCGATAACGTCTATCTTATCAACGTCTACCTCAATACCTCATGCAGAAAGTTTATGGCTCAAAACTAACCCTTCCCTCACCATAAAATGACATTTTTACCAATTTAGGGCAAAGTTAGTTTCTTCGCATTGTTCTAAGACTTTTTCAAGGTTCTCTAAACAACTATCGAATATGTCACCGAACACGGAGAAATCATCCATGAATACCACCATAATGCTTTCTATGTACTTGTCAAAGATAGCGAGCATACATCGCTGGAATGTAGCTGGTGCATTGCACAATCCAAACGGCATTCTTCGGTAGGAAAAGGTGCCGAAGGGATAAGTAAACGTAGTTTTATCCTGGTCCTCGGGGGAGATGGGGATTTGAAAATACCCTAAGAGGCCATCGAGAAAACAATAAAAGCTATGGCTGGATAATCGTTCTAAAATCTGGTCGATGAATGGCTAGGGAAAACGATCATTGCGGGTGGCGTCATTTAAATTACGATAATCTATACACATTCGTCATCCGGTCACCGTTCGTGTCGGGATTAATTCATTATTTTCATTACTTACTACCGTTATCCCTCCCATCTTTGGTACTACCTGGACTGGGCTAACCCACTTATTGTCTGATATAGGGTAGATAATTCCCGCGTCTAACAATTTCATAACCTCGCCCTTAACTACTTCTTTCATGTTCAGGTTTATACAACATTGAGGTTGTATAGAGTTACATGAATTATCTTCCATTAAGATCTTGTTAGTGCAGAAAGATGGGCTTATGCCCTTGATATCAGATATCTGCCAAGCAATAGCTCAGCGATGCTTACGTAAAATTAAAAGAAGTTTATCATTTTGTGCTTCCGTGAGGTATGCTGAAACTATGACGAACAGCTTGGAGTCCTTTTTTAAGAAAGCGCATCTAAGATGCTCTTGTAGTTCTTTTAGTTCCAGGGTAGGGGGGTCATCATACGAGTTTTTAGAAATTCGTTCTTTTTCAAAAACTATGTCCTCGTAGACTTTTTTATATGTAAAATTAAAAGGGGTGGGGCTAGCGGCCAAGGAGGCTTCTTGCAGAGATTTAGTTGGAAGAGTAGAAGAGGAACAAAAATCAGAAAATTCTTTTTAAAAATCAAAAAGGCGACAGGAGGATTCTTCACTTAGGTGTAGCGATTCAGTTGGAGTAGTAGAAGAGGTATAAAAATCAGAAAATTCTTTTTCAAAATTAGAGAGTTGAGAGGAGGATTCTTCACTTACGACATCTATGAAAAAGCAAGAGTCATCATTGGCTAGGGTGTTCTTCATCGAGGGGGTGATAGAGAAAGTTACTTCGTCGTAACCTACTCGAAGGAAGAGCTTACCATTGCTTACGTCAATGATAGCTCGGGAGGTGGCAAGGAAGGGTCGGCCAAGGATCAGGGGAACCTCGATGTCTTCTTTGATGTCCAATATGACAAAGTCCACCGGGAAGATGAACTTGACGATTTTGAATAGGACGTCCTCCACTATACCTAACGGGTATTTGACTGATCTGTCGGGGAGCTGGATACTCATGTGTGTGGGGTTGAGACTACCAATTCCTAACTTTTTAAACAACGAGAGGGGCATAAGATTAATACTCGCACCTAGGTCGGTTAATGCGTGCTTGACAAAGAGATCACCAAAGACACACGGGATAGAGAAACTACCCGGGTCACTGATTTTCTTTGGTAATCTGTTTTTCAAGACCGCCGAGCACTCGGTATTTAACGTGACATGCGAAAGGTTCTCTAGCTTCTTCTTGTTGGTCAGGAGGTCCTTAAGATACTTAGCGTACTTCGGCATCTGCGATATGGCTTTGTGGAAAGGCAGATTTATGTGGATTTGTTTAAACATCTCTAATAAACGGTTGTATTGATCAACCTGACGTTGTTTATTAAGTTCGGAAGGGTATGGCGGGTATGGATTATTTTTAAAGGTGGGTGGTGGAGTGAGTTCTTTTTCTAAAACAGGGTTGATAACTTCTTCAGCAGAGGGTGGAATTTTTAAAACGGGAGCGGAGCTTTGATTTTTTAAAGCGGGAGCGGAGCTTGCCTCGTGCTCTTCACTTACCATACCAAGAACTTGCTTCCCACTCCGAAGAGCTATAACTTTCGCTTGCTCTCTCGGGTTGTGCTCGGTATTGGAAGGAAGAGACCCTGCGGGTCGCTCAGAGATTATTTTAGCGAGCTGTCCTACTTGATTCTCTAAATTTTTAACGATTCCAGTTAAGATTCTTATCATAGCGTCATTAACATTCATGTATTTTGAAAACATTTCCTCCAAACTTGGAGGTTTTGGAAAACTTTGAGGAGGTGGTGGTGGTGCAGAAAAATCAATTTGTGGTGGCAGGCGCACAGCGTTCGATGGATTACTCCACGAAACATTAGGGTGATTTCTTAAAGCAGGATTATAACTATTCGGAAAATTAAAACCATGAGGATAAAAATTCGCAGTAGAAAAATTATTAAAAGCAGTTCTAGGCATATTACTAACATAATCCAAATTTTGGGGGGGAGGAGTTGCAGATTCCCATACCTGAGGGGCGGAGGCAGCTATCATCTCCGTAATTTTTTTTGCTTAATATTTCAACTTGCAGCGCGAGCTGGGAGACGTTGTCCACTTCAAAGATACCTGCAGGCTTGTTCGGGCGGGACCTAAGCACATTCCACTGGTAAGTGTTCATGGCCATTTCCTCAAAAAGCTCAAGAGCCGCTTCCAGGATCTTATGGTTTAAAGTACCTCCAGAAGCTGCATCTATCATTTGCTTCGTGCTTTGATTTAGCCCGTTATAAAACGTCTGCACCTGCAACCATATAGGCAGAGCGTGGTGTGGGCATCGTCTTAATAATTCTTTAAATCTTTCCCAAGTTTCATAAAGGGTTTCAGAGTCTATTTATCCAAAGGCAGAAATGTCGTTTCTAAGTTTTGCAGTTTTAGCAGGCGGAAAATACTTCGCCAAAAATTTTTCAGTTAATTGCGTCCAGGTTGTGATGTTATTTTTAGGTAGAGTGTTCAGCCACTGCTTAGCCTTATTTCTAAGAGAGAAAGAAAATAATCTTAACCTAATAGCATCATTTGTGACACCATTAATCTTAAACGTGTCACAAATCTCAAGAAAGCTTGCAATATGTGCGTTCGGATCTTCATCTTGAAGTCCGTCAAATTGCACATATTGCTGCACCATTTGAATTATACTAGGCTTCAGTTCGAAGTTATTATTTGCTATCGCAGGGGGAATTATGTTAGATTCAGTACCCTCGAGATTCAGCCGTTCATAATAAGACATAGGCCTTTGCATGGCTTCCTCCACGTTGGGTTCTTCCATTCTTAAAGTGGAAAATGACTCGGAATCCTCAACCGGCACTTGGATAGTAGGACCTTGAAATCGCGATCTTCTCCGAAGAGTAAACTCAATTTCGTGGTACAGGTCCAAAATAACCAATGAACTCCTGCGGGTCATACACTAAAAGAAGAGAAGAGAAGAAAGAAAAATAAAAAAAACTAGAAAAAGAGAGGTACTAATTTTTTGAAATAGATTTTTTTTAAAGTTTAACTCCCGAACTTCCCAAGAACTACCCGGCAAAGGGTTCGCAAGGTACAAGACAAGATAGCGGCACTTAAAACCGCTTTGCCCTTTTCAAGAGATTTATGTGGCGTAGAAAAATTGTGAAGTGGGTTTCTATTAAGAGCGGTAATTAAAAAAAATTGATTTTTTTAAAAATTTTTAGAAGGAGGATGAGAAAGAGAAATGATAAAATTAATAGATTCGTGTTTTCAATTTATCAAGGAGCGTTGCTCCCCGGCAACGGCGCCAAAAACTTGTTGGTCCGGCCAACGCTTACGAAAAGCGAGCAGCCGAACTAGCAATCCAACTAGGCAAGTATACCTATCGAACTGTAGTAAGGGGACACAAGTGTCGTATTTAAATCCGGGAACAGTTGAGTAAGCTTACTCACACAAAGTCTATTATTCTATCAGCATAAATCTTAGGGTTTAAAAGAAAACTACTTGCAAAGAAATAGAGCTACTTGTAACAAGAAAGAGCATAAAAGAAATGATTACACTAAAAGGGTTGGAACGATGAGAAAGAGAAGTACTCGATCGAGAATCACCTCGGCAAGAGTCGATTAAAAATACGATAAATAATCCTAAGCTTAATAGGGTAAAAGTCCTTGACCGTGGAGGTTCCATAAACATGAATATGTTTCTCTCGAAGGCCGTGGCCAACTGAGTTTAGGAAGGTCCGACTGACTTTCGTCTAAATCGGAGGCCTAAAACTCGCTTTACGCTGTGAACCCCACTATTGTATTTTACTCCAATCCTGGAGATTTGGACGTCTGCCTCTCTCGAGGGGTGCGTACAACTCCATTTACTTTTGAGTGCTCAATTCAAACCATCGGCCTCTCGGCTAGACAGGAATGAAAGCAAAGGTGGAGAGTATATATCGATGATATACCTCCAACTCGGGATAAATCAAGAGTAATTCAAGGCTAAACCCTAAAAAGAAAAGGTAAGATTCAAAGCATCATAACCTAATCACTCGAACCTCGGATCATCAAGATCGAGTACAAGGAGGATTAGTTAATCATGGTGAGGTGGAAGAGGGGGGATGAGTAGTAAAGCATAAAGACTCACAGTGCTAAAGGAAGAGAAAACAACACTTTTATTAAGATTAAAGAGAGATACACTTGGAAAGAAAATTACAATTGCATGGAATTGAAAATCCTATTCTGGCCCTATCATTAGCAACTAAGCATTGCAATAAAAGCTATTACAAAAGCTAAAACTAAATTAACATTAATCTAAACTAAAAAGAGAAAGAGAGAGAGAGAGAGAGAGAAACATGAAAAAAGGAGAGAAAACAAAGGGGCAGTACCTCCCCCTCTCAGCCCAAACTTCCTGAAATGGAGAGGGGAGGGTCTGAATTTATAGAAATTTCCACGGGTTTGTCACGCCCCATGAGACGCCCGTGACTGGGGGCGTGACAGGCACGTCAAAAACTTCGGGTGCAGAGAACTTACAGAATTGCTGAATTGATGTGTACGTCGGTGGTCACGCCCATGGTCACGCCCGTGACTTTGGGGCGTGACAGGCACGTCAATCTTCAATCGCTGGTCGGAAAGCCATCAAACGCCGGAATTGCGGGTCACGCCCATGGTCACGGCCGTGGAGGGGGGGGGGCGTGACAGTACTGTTGACGTGTGGCGACGGGAAGTCCATTTAATGCGGCGGCTGGTTTTGGGCAGTAGGCGACACGCCCCGCATCACGCCCTGCGACACGCCCTGGGAGGGCGTGTCCAGTGGGCGTGACATGCATTTTCTTTGGATTTTTGTCTCAGTCAGCAGGCTTCCTCAGGATCAGCAGACACGCCCTGTGACACGCCCAGGGAGGGCGTGACAGGTCATTTTTGGCCAATTTTATGGAAACCTGCAAAAAGATAAGAAAATGTTAGTGGCAATAATATTTACATAATAAAGATCAAAAAATAAGCAAATAAGGCATGATTTGCACATTATAAACTAAAAAATACGATATTAAATAAGGGTACAAAATGTATTATCTGTACGCAAGGACCATGCGTACCTTACGCACGCACAAGCCCTAGATGTGTCTACCAGTGTGTAGAGGCGTTATCGCAGCCACACGAGCATGGCGGCTTGCGTACGACAGCCCACACGCAGTAGCCAGCGCGCAACAATGCTGTCGCGGCACCGCGCACGCAGCGGCATGCGCATGGCCGCCCACACACAACATCGCGCATGACAAAGGTGCCACGACAACGCGCGCACAACATCCCCGGGCACGGAAGCGCTATAGTCGCACTGTGCGCGACCAGCACCGCGTGTAGCAAGGTGACCGCAACACCGCATGCAACAGCTTGCACGCAGCTGCGCTGCCGCTGCACCACACACGCGACACGACAGCCCGTACGGTCGTGGGGCCGCACTGCACGGCCACGCTGCGTGGATGCGCCCTGCGTGGTCGTACACCGTGCAACCGCACGCGGTGCGCGGTAGCAGCCACGTGCAGTGCGCTCGCGCGCGTAGGTGCCGGCGACCCTTGTTGTTCTCGGCCACCTCCATAGCCCCCGGCCGCTGCCGCCTCCGGGGACCTTACCCGAGCCGCCCGGACTATTCGGGGGGAAGGGGACACTCTCGTCATTTTGGTAAAAATGGTGACCTAGGTGATCAAAATGGAGCAACGTCATTCGCCAACACAAATCACTACCCAGCGCAATTACCACCATAACCCTGCAGAAAATTATAAATCGACCCTTAGACCTTCATTTGAAGGGAAGCAACTCCGGAGACAAGAGAGAGCTCTGAGGTTTTCTGGCGTGATCGTGGACTTAGGCTGATTTTTCGCTCAGGAATTCACTCTGCTTTTCTCCTTGCGCTAAGGTTTCCTCATGCCTCAAGTGACGTCAACCGCCTTTACGAGAGCGCTCTCGTCTAGGCTTCATACCAATAAGAGCGCTCCCTCCAGAAGCTCCGGAGTCTTAGAGACTTTTCTAGCCAAGAATGCTTTCACCGAGGTTTCATGAGTTCTGTGTCATTTCAAGGCTGGAGTAATCAATTTGGTCAAATTGGCTAGTTGTGAATACTACAATTTTTGATGTCCAAACATTACAATGTGAGATATTTATGCGGTTCAATTCCCAAAAGAACCATGAATTAGTTTGACTACTATGGCTTGGTGATACACACTAAGAAGGCTTATACCTACAATTTGAGGGACTTTTGTAGGATTCTATTGACCTTCATGGTTGTAGCCCTATGGGAGCTTGACTATTATTATATGCTATGTAGGGGCTTGAATGACTTTGATGACATGCATTCATATCATGGTGGTTTACCTTCGAATTATGTGGAATTTGGTGGAATATTTGAGTTTTCAGGCTTGCCAGAGCCTCATGGAGAAAATTGGTCTGGGGATACAATTTGACCAAAAGTCTTATTTGAATCATGAGTGTAGCCAAATATGATTGTGTCGCGTCGTGCTTATTAATTTAACAATGTTAACTGGGATTGATAGCTAGGAGTTAATGCATGATGATTAAGCTATGTCTGATTGTTTAACCCATACATAGGAGTTGGATCTAAGACATCGTTTGGGGGGGGGGACTTATTCTCACCGGTCAATTGGTTGCCACCGCATGACTGGTGAAAATAAGTACCCCCAAACGGAGCCTAAATCTAATGATTCTGTTGTTGTCACTTATCTCTATAAGTCTGAAAATTTGAGATATTATACTATGTTGAGAATGATTGATCTTTAAGGGGTCGAGGTCTGATGATAAAGCAATGTCAAGGTGTTTAACTCGTACATAAGCGATTATTTGTTGAGAACCAATGTCCAGCGGGATTGGGTGTGTGTGGGACCGCATATTTGGACTTCCCCATCGCGTTCCAGGTCTGGGTGTTGACCCCGGTGGCCCCCCGTGTGGCGGAATATCCCCGCCATCCCATAGATGGATTAGTCTCACATCTCCTGCAGCGGGTGATCCTTGGTGTTTATGTACCCCCGTCCCCCCTTCCTACTACCTCGGGGTTTTGGGAAGATGTGTGGTGAAGGGTGGTTTCCACATGGTATCAGAGCCATCCCGCTGCGGGGGTGTGTTGAGAACCAAGGTCCAGCGGGATTGGGTGTGTGTGAGACCGCATATTTGGGCTTCCCCATTGTGTTCCAGGTCTGGGTGTTGACCCCGGTGGCCCCCCGTGTGGCGGAATATCTCTGCCATCCCGTGAATGGATTAGTCTCACATCTCCTGCAGCGGGTGATCCTTGGTGTTTATGTACCCCCGTCCCCCCTTTCTACTACCTCGGGATTTTGGGAAGATGTGTGGTGAAGGGTGGTTTCAACATTATTTAAATCTAACGATTTGTAAATCGTCACTTACTCATATAATTTTGTCTAGTTGATGCATTACAGATAAGAATCAATCAATAGGAGTCAAGACAGCTTTGTGCAAGGACTTGATATCCCTACACTTTGAAATATAAGGTGTGGCTATTAGCACGAGTTATTTATAGTTTAAGTTACTCTTTTAAAATTGATGATAGTCACTATCTAACAAAGGTATGACAAAAGATGTAGCCTTTACTACACTAGTAGTTTGACTTGTCTCTTAGAGACTAAGTATGTAGTGATGCCTTTAACTTCACCTCAAACTAACTAGCTTATTTGGCTAATAAGATGGCTAGGTTGAGAGTACATATTGTATTTATAGAGAAATCTGGCTTACTTTACCGGTTATCGGCTCGCCGTCAATTAAAAGTCCAACTGATCACCACGCCTGTATTGAAAATATACAATTTGTAGGGATCCACCGTCCCTCACTTAACTCAAGCGCGTTGTGTTATTTGCTTAAAGAAAATAATTGCACTTTTTTTCATAAGTTCAATCTTATAAACCAGTTAAGTATATATGAGCTTGATCCAAAAAAGTGAGATTGGAGCTGGTCATGGGATCAAAGTCGGAGGGGCATTGTATTTGCCATAAATCAATTCTCTCTTTAACTTGCGGGTTCAGCTGGATGCTGAGGGTGATTGTTCGGAATACCGTGTATTCTCTGTTAAATCAATCCACCTTTCAACCTGACGATTCAGTGGGATACTCGGGTGGGGTAGGGGGGATCCAACATCCCTCACTTGAAACCATGATATGTTATGTTATTTTCTTATGAAAAATAATTGCACAATTTTAATAAGTTCGAGCTTATGGACCAATTATATGCATTTGGTCCAAAACAGCTACAAATAAAAGTCATGGAAAAATCTTAATTCGCATGTATCAAACAACTTCGAACTTTCTATTTTTGAATTGGAAGACAAAGTTCAGAATTTGTAATATTTTCACCATAAGATCACCAACAAATCTACAAGTTCACTTGCTGCGTTGAGAGTACCCGCCGAATGGACAACACAATTGATTACTTTATTAGTAGTTGCCTCCCAATACTTTGGTATGTCTATGTCTATGTCAATTTTAGCTTCCCCTTAGGAACACAAGCCCATTTGAACAAACTATTGGTAAGTTACAAGCTTTTACTGCTGAATACCAATAGATGCAGTTATTACTATACAAGTAGCATGACTTGCCTCCCAGAGACTCCAGCATCTTATTTAACAATTAGTCGGGTAGATTGAGAGGACTTGTTAAGAACAAATATTGCGATGATACGTATATTCGTTGTTTGGTAGAGGGCTCTATCCAAGAGTGCACAAATAAACTAGCATGATCCTAAGCAAATATCATTGAAAATTTACAATGTTAGTATATAACAATAATAATCCAACTTCCTCAATCCTCAACATATAAAAGCGTGAAATAATAGTCCGCTTACACGAAAACAAATGAAAAAATGAATAAGAAGCCAAGGCTCTGTTTGACATGGTGGTGGCAGTTGTGAACATGAGAGTTAAAGTCATTCGTTAATGCCCACCTAGGAAGCTTCATCCATTTTTATGTTCAAGCAGATGAAATTTTTTTTGGTGGTCGTTAATGAATGACGGTTTAAGTCATGCGTTTACGACCGCCACTGCTATGTCGAACGAAGTCTAAGCATAGAAAAAAAACTCATAATCACATTACTCTTTTACATCAATATCATTTTTTTTAATATAATCACTCTTTAATTTATCTTTTAAAATTAGGTCATACATTCGTATTTTTTGGCTACACAAAAATAATACATAAAATATTATATCAAGGATTCAGAGAAGCAGGTATATGACATGGTAGCTGGGAATCACAAAGCAGATGATCAAAGAACAATGGAGAGGTGTGCTTGAGGCTCTATTTGGTGGGTGGTTTAGGGTTTAGGGTTTAGGGTCGCGCCCCGTTCCTAAGAAGTGCATGATGTGGGGCACTAGATCTACAATGCTAGGGGGATTGTGTGCCCGCTAAAGATGAAGGGTCTCAAATTGAGCGCTGGAATTGGAATCGGCGGGTGTAGTAGTAAGTGCACAGGCCAATACCACAGAGGCACAGGAGGTCACAGAAAAGGTTTCACATCAGCATTGGACCAACTGAACCCTAATTTTGGTACAATAAGTTCTCTGCACCAGTGATTGAATAAATGCAATTTTCCACAAACTCAAAGGTGCACTTCATTTTGCCCAGAGTGCATGACTGCATATCAGTAACTCTGAATCCCCACAAAGTGAACATGAACTTCCTCAGAAATCTGGAGGCTATCATGTTTTGGTCCTCTCTCTCTTCTCTTCAAATTCACAACATCTCCTCCAACTGTGAGCTCCAGACACACGCAAGCCTTCAATACAAATGATACCGCCGTAGGGGTTGCATAAAAGGGAAGGGTCAAAGTGCAATTTCTTACATCATCGCAATTACCAACATTACATAAATCTATAAATATGTATTGAACTGAACTGCCAACAGCCATTCTGAGCCAGACTTGATTCTCCTGTGGAATATTGTACAGAATAAACTGGAATCTGATACCAACAGGAAGCCCAGGTATAAAGGGAAGAGAATTCTCAGAGTTACTATACAATGCCTTCAGATCAGCTTTGATGTGCCTAAACTTTCCGTGGAAGAGAGTCGGTCTTAGGTAGAAGAGTTTTAGTAACTTATCAACAGGAAGTTCTCGAGAGGATTTACTTGAACCCTCCTCATTGGAATACGTGTTTAGTTCATCAATAAAATCAGATATGTTTGATCTTTCGTCATGGAGAAATTGCAGACGAGATTTTGCGCCATGCATCTTCTTAAACATGTCATGCGAAGATATTCCAGCCTTGTGCAGTTGAAGCACATGACCAAGCAAGATCAGCTCTAAAATATGGCTTTCTTCCTCCGCCGACAAACCTAGGTAACAATATTTAATTTGTCTAAGAGATTTTTCCAGCTTTTCTATCAGAATATCCAGGGAAGCCATGCCGGTTACTTGGAAACTCTTTGCATGTATATGCTGCCAGATTTCTGCAACCAGCTTGATGGCCAGAACATACTCCTGTGCAAATGCTACAAAGTCAGCTCCAGATCCACTGATGTCCGAACTAATAATATTCAGTTCTTCGATGCAAGCCCTGCATTCCAATAAAGTATCAATTCACTAACTAATAAATTAAGTTTTTGAACAACAAATGGGTGCAGGTGTGACGTCCTGAAAAATCTCGTCACATTAAGGCTCCGTTTGAGGGTACTTATTTTTACCGGTCAAGCAGTTACGACGGTCAAAACTGCTTGAAAATAAGTCCTCCCAAATGGAACCTAAGTCCTATAACAGAGCAATAATTCGCTAGTTAATGACACAATTATTTATGAAAACTTCATTTTAAATCATGATAAATTTTATTTTAAATTGGAGGATATTTCCTAATTTTAATGAATTTAGAGGGCTGTTATAGGCATCCCAGTTTTCGCTATAGGCAGCTCAATAATTTCAAATAAACACCTCTTTTATTTCTCCCCATTCCAAACTATTGGCAGCCCAAACCCCAAATCCCACTCTTCCGTCTCTTGCCGACTACTCATTCACCACCGACCATCTTTCCACCGCCGGCGAGCCTCTAGCATCCCGTCGACCTCCCAACACCATGACAGAAGTTTGACGACGAGAACTTGGAGCCAAGGCAGAAGTTTGGGCTGGTGGGAGATTATGAACACGATTAGCGGCTGCTGGATTAGAATAAGGTGAACTAGCGAGATGGTTCCTTTCTGAACATTTTGCATGAAGCAACCAGTGAGCAATTGTTGCTGAAGTCTATATCTGTGACGGTTTCGGACTTTCGTATTCATGATTTCGAATTTGTGGTTCATATGCTGCTGATTTATGCTTGGAATTGGTCAAACATTGCGTCATATGCATTACACAAAAGAGGCTTTCCCCATAATTATCAGTCCTCGATCTCCCACAAGCATGGCAATATCTGTTGCTACCATCAATTACTACATTTTTGCCCATCAACCTACAGGCTCAAGCTGACACTCAGGAATGGCGCGGTCCAAAAAAAATTCTTTCTTTTGTTTATTTTATGTATATATATATGGGCATTTACCAGGACCTCCCTTCTAAGTTTGAAAATGTATAGATTGCACCGTCTTATGATTGAAATTACAAAAAACTCTTATGAATATGTTACAAAACATGACATTTACCTCCCCGAAAGTTTACATTTCATAACATCCATGCACAAAAATACCCTCCTCGGATGTTATGGGGTATTTTGTGCATGGATGTTATGAAATGTGAACTTCGGAGGAGATAAATGTTATGTTTTGTAATATTCAGGGAGATTTTTGTAATTTCAATAATAAGAAGGGTGCAATTTGCAATTATGATAATTTCCGCGGGAAGTTTTGATAATAATTATTATTATTATACATATATAAGAGTGACAAACACGGGACTCCGCCCTTACGACCAATCACAACAATACCTGACCGGCCCCCGACAGGCTTCTTAATTATTAATTTGTTTTTTAATAATATTTATTAATAAATCCCAACACAATAGCGGCGGAGAACAAACAAATAATCCCGTGTTAAGACAAAGACATTTATTAATTTATAAATCCTGATATTGTTCATTTAACAAACAAAAAATACTACTTTTTAATTATTCATTTTGGCATTTGTTAATTTATTAAGACCCCGCCGCTTCATTTATCCCACATCGTGGATTTAAAAAGATAATTCTTGTATAAATAAACTGAGAGGTATATATTGTTTTAATTGTGAAAAAAACTGGTGGGCTTTGTGGAGTGGGCTAGCTTAGACCAGCTGGCTATACAGGGTGGGCTGGGCTTAAACAGTGTGATTTGCTTCAGTCTCACATGAAAGGATTTTTTTTTCAGATTTTGAAAGGTAAAATGATAATTTCACATTATAGGGTAGGAGCCCTATGAAATTTATAGGTTTAGGACACACTGATTCTATGTTTAGGAGACCTGCGAAAATGTGGAGAGAGAAAGAGAGCGGGTTAAAGGATTTATATTCGACGGTGATTGAATTATTGAGACAAATTCGACGGTTGCTGGAATTTTGAAGTCATGGTATTTGCAGACCACAGTATTTCTTTATATATGGTATATATAAATATATATATACATATACTAGCATCTTCGAACGGGTTTCGCCCGTTCTCAATGCGTCGTTGCGGGCTTCGCCCACAACCAAGCGGGCTTCACCCGCAACCTAGCGACATTTTTCGGAGATTTTTCATATGTATCTCGATTCTGGTGTATGACCAATATCACCACGGATTATTATTTTTCTGATCTTTTTCCTCTAATTTTCATTATTCATATGTATAATTAATATAGATGGCAAGGTTTTAATGCATGATGAATTTTTGAAACAATGCATGCTATTGAAAAATAAGGCACAGATTTGAATGAGTTGATGGAAAATCTCTGGGTGGCACTACTTGCAAAATAATGTGAAGAATTTCATCAACGTATAAAGTCATATAAGAAGCATAATAATACTAACAAAAATCCAAAAAATTGATTTAATATTAAAAATTGAATTAATCAAAAATACATGTTGAGATTTGAGGAAGAGTAAAACATTCATAAAAACATGTTTAAAACATGACAATAAAATAAGATATGAACTCAATCTATAAGCAAGTATAAAATTGTGCAATAACCTGAACATGGCTAATGAGTTGGGCAGGCCCCTTCCTATCCCCATTAAATCATTTCATGTGGTGATGGTGGCCCCTTCCTTTCTCCCTTCCATCCCTTTGAAGAATGAATTATGCTTTCTCACACCCACTCACGCTCATTGTATATGTACAAAAATATATAGTTTTCTTTAACATTTGATTCCACGAAGAGATATGCATAGCTGCCAACACCTACATATATCTAGCAATCTAGGAATCAAAGGGACAATTTCATGCTAGATAAACACAACTTTGACATAATTAATGCAAATCAAAACAGAGGAAGCTTTGACAATTTCATCAATCTCTATCTAAATCCAGATGATTGCAAGAATCTTTGGAATGGAAATAATTGAAAAAACAGAGGAAGCTTCCCATTACGTTGAAGAAAAAAGATTATAATGGCAGGAACTAAAAAGATTATTATGACTCGGCAAGGAAAAGATGTTTTTTAACAGGAGATTTAAAAAAAAAATGGAGAGAACAAATAATGAAACTCCGAGATGAACTACCACATAAAACAAATAATGAAGAACTTCTATAAAGCAGAGAGCAAAGAAAAATGGAATTGACAACCGCATTTAACAAAGTGACATCAGAAAAAATCCGAAAAGAAGATACATAGAACATGAGTAATGAAGTGTGCCTTTGCTCTAAAGGTACCTTTTACACACAACATAACTGGTCATTGAAAAAGATAAGAAGAGTCTCCTAATTGTGAACATAACTGGTCATTGCAAAAGATAACGGGTCATTGCACTTGAGGATATGGAAGTGATTACCTAGTTGCTTGTAGATATTGTGGAGGAAGACGCCACCTTCATAATTAAGTCATCGCTGATAGTCCTAAAATGGCAGCAGGGGAATGAACATTGGGGCCTTGCTTGAGAACGGGGAAGGGAAAAAAATTGGGGGAGAAGTCAGTGTACCTTTGCCGGCGTAGCATTCGACTTCTAATGATAGGGATTGAGGTGTCGGAGCACCTGAAAGGGCTTGTGAAGCCTTGGAGTACCTAAAATGTTGCAGCGATTTAGAGAGGAGAGGAAGTATTCCACGAAATTTCGGGATAAGCGTTTCCTAAGCCGTGGGAGTTTATTAAATATGATATTCCTAAATGTTGAAATATTTATTATCATGTGATATTTTGTAGTGATATTAATATTGTATGAGTGAGCTATATATACCCCATGTTATATGGAATAGAATTAATTTTTCCTCACTCATATATTTTCTAACATGGTATCAGAGCCTTAGGGCTTCCCGATACTCTTCCGCAGCCGACTCGCTTCCGCCCGTGCTCGCACGCCCGATCCGCCGCCGGATCGATCTCCCGTTCCCGCTCCGCTCCCGCTACGCCTTCTTCCGGCGTCTCCCTACCGCCGGGCCTCCTCCTCCTCCCAGGCGACTGTGCGGATCTTCTCCCGCGTGGTTTCTGGTTCCCGATCGTCGGTCGCCAGTTTCCGGCTAGTTTGTTTTGCTTTCTTGCCCGGTCGGCCGCCTAGGGGGACTTCTCCTTCCTTTTTTGCCTTGTCTCTTGACACCGGAGATGCCATACTCCATTTGATGACATTTCCGGTGTCTATCCATTTCTTCCTCTCCTTCCTCTTTATATGAGGTAGCCCTAGTTTCTATCTAGGCAGTTCCTCTCCTGTATCCCGGTGATCTCGATTTATATTCTTGATCAATATGTCCGGGACTGCTGGATCCCCTACCGTCTCTTCCACTGTCGGTGCTACTCCGGCCCCTGTGACACCCAGTGGCTTCTCCCGTCCGGGACATGATCACAACACTCCTCAGATTACGACGATTCGCCTGGATGGTACAAATTATCTCCCATGATCTCGGGCCATCACCCTTGCTTTGAAGAGTCGGCGGCTGTTTGGGTATGTCATGGGTACCACTCCTACTCCTTCGGATTCCCCGAATTGGGTGCAATGGGAGTCGGAGAACTCCCTCGTCATGTCATGGCTGACGAACTCCATGATTGACTCCATCGCCCGCAACTACTTGTTTCTTGATACTGCTGCTGATATTTGGCGGAGGGCCGAGGCTACTTATTCTTGCCGGGGCAATGCTGCCCAGATCTTTCAGCTCCGACGAAAGATCTTCCTTCTACGTCAAGGAGATCGTCCCCCGTCGGCATTCTACCTCGAGTTCACTCAGTTATACCAGGAGTACGATCACTTCGACTCACTCACTTTGGTGTCACCTGAGGATGAGATTCTTGTCCGCGCGCGGGAGGATCGGAACAGAGTTTTTGAGTTCCTCCACGGACTGCATCGGAACTTCGATCAAATCAGTGTGCAGATTCTTGGCCGCTCCCCTTTGCCCTCTCTTCCTGAAGTGTTCAGTCTGGTTCAGCAGGAATTTGATCGACGACAGGCTTGGACTCCTGATCCTTCTCCAGACAGCTCTACCTTGGCTGCCCAAGTTGGGCCTTGCGGCCTCCGTGATTCCAGACCGAAGCTCAGTGACAAGGATCATCTGCTCTGTGACTACTGCGGGAAGTCCCGTCATACACGGGAGACGTGTTTTCGTCTTCATGGGTTTCCGGCACCCCGTGGTGGCTCCTCCTCTCGTGGCGGTCGTGTTCTTGGTCGCACTTCCGGGCGTTCTACTCCGCCTCGCTCAGCGCATCTATCCGAGGGTTTTGATGAGCTACAGCCTCCACCAGTCGTGTCTGCTCCTACATTGACCCTATCAGCAGATAAGATTCTTGCATTCTGTCTCCTGATGCAAGGACAGTCGCCCGAGCCTCCTGCCTCCTCTTCCTCCTATGCCCATCAAGGGCCTCCAGGTGCTCATGCTGCTTCCACTCGTCCACCTACTCATTGGATCATCGACTCTGGAGCGACGGATCATATGACCGGCTACTCCTCAGGTTTTGTGTCCTCCTCCCGTTGTCTGGTCGGGACAAGGTGAGCATCGCCGATGGATCCCTATCTCCCATTGCCGGAAAGGGTTCCATCCCGTGCTCCTCCCTTACTCTTTCCTCTGTTCTTCACGTTCCAAACTTCACCCGCAATCTCCTTTCCATTAGTCATTTAACCAATTTTATGCACTGTTCGGTAACATTTTTTCCTTCTTCTTGTATCTTTTAGGACTTGAAGACGGGCACGGTGATTGGAACTGGTAAACTGGTGGATGGGCTCTACGTGTTCGATTCCTCCACTCCGCTCCCTCCTCCACAGGCCTTTCATGCGGACCAGGCTGCTACTTTGGAGTCCTGGCACTGTCGGCTGGGACATCCCTCTCCCCTTTATATGAAACGTTTATTTCCTGATTTCTCCTCTGTTGTACTTGATAAATTTCATTGTGATGCTTGTGATCGTGGGAAACATCACCGCACTTCGTGTCAGCACGTTTCTTCTCCCAGTACTACGCCTTTTCATTTGATACATAGTGATGTTTGGGGTTCCTGCCAAGTTTCGTCTATTTCCGGTTGTTGTTGGTTTGTGACATTTATTGACTGTTTTTCGCGTACCACGTGGGTTTACCTGATGCGAGCAAAAAGTGAAGTGTTCCCCTTATTCCGGCGTTTTCACAGAATGGTCTCCACCCAATTCGCAACCCCTATCAAAATTCTCTGCGCCGATAATGGTCGGGAATTCATGGATTCTGCTTTCGAGCAATACCTGGCCGATCACGGGATTATCCATCAAACATCCTGTGTCTCTTCCCCTGCTCAAAATGGGGTGGCCGAACGAAAAAACCGCCACTTCTTGGACGTTGCCCGGTGTCTCCTCCTTCACATGCATCTCCCCAAGTACTATTGGAGTGATGTTGTGCTCACCGCGGCGTATCTTATCAACCGCATGCCTTCCCGTGTCCTGGATTTCAAAACTCCTCTCACCCTGCTGGGCGTCCCACCTACTACGCTTCACCCTCATGTATTTGGATGTGTTTGCTTTGTTCACATCTACCACCGCTCGAAACTTGATGCTCGTGCCCACAAATGTGTGTTCATAGGATATTCTCCTACTCAGAAAGGGTATAAATGTTATGACCCTATCGGTAAAAAGGTCTTCATCACCATGGATGTCACTTTCCGTGAATCTGAGAGCTATTACGGGTCCCCACTTCAGGGGGGGTCTCCTGCTACATCGGAAGTGAGTCCCCTATCGTCGCTTGACACCGTCCCTCTTCTTATACCTCCGGCATATCACCTCACTCTGCCAGCTCCTGCTAATCCCACTCCTCCGTGTGCCCCACCTGTAGAGACTCAGGTCCCTAAACCTTTACAGGTGTACTCTCGTCGCCCCAAGGGTTCGAACACGCGGCCCGCCATCTGGATATCCGACCTCCCACCGGATCCGTCGTCAGGATCCATCATCCCTGCGGAAGGTACTTCTACTCGGCATCCTCTATCTCAATTCGTATCTTACTCTTCTCTAACGGACTCCCATGGAGTTTTTGTTGCTTCCCTGTCTTCTGTTTCTATCCCAACTTCGTGGCAGGCTGCTATTTCCGACGACCGGTGGAAATTAGCCATGATCGAATAAATGGATGCCCTGGAGAAGAACAACACATAGGATCTGGTTCCATTGCCTCCTGGAAAGAAGGTGGTCGGATGTAAATGGGTGTTTGCCGTCAAACAGATCCCCTCGGGGGTGGTGGAACGATACAAGGCACGACTGGTGGCGAGAGGCTACTCTCAGACGGAGGGCATTGATTACCAGGAGACTTTTGCTCCTGTGACCAAGATGAACTCGATCAGGATTCTAATGTCCTGTGCTGCTTGCAAAGGGTGGCAACTTTGCCAATTAGATGTGAAGAATGTCTACCTTCATGGCGATCGAGAAGAAGAGGTGTACATGGCCCTTCCTCCGGGGCTCACCCCACGTGGATCCACAGGGACAATGTGTAAGTTGAGGAGGCCACTATATGGCCTGAAACAATCAGCCAGAGCATGGTTTGGAAGATTCCACAAAGCCATGTGTGGGTTCGGGTACACCCAGAGCAATGCCGACCACACTCTGTTCTTTAGAATCAGCGAAGGGAAGTTGGTCGTCCTAATAGTTTGTGGACGACATTATAATCACTGGAGATGACAATGTGGAGATTCAAGACCTTAAAGAAAAATTAGCAAAAGAATTCGATGTGAAAGATTTGGGGAACCTCAAATAGTTCCTTGGTATTGAAGTTGCGAGGTCAAAACACGGCATTTTCTTATCTCAAAGGAAATATACACTCGACCTCCTTGATACTACCGGGATGAGTGGTTGCCGACCAGCCGATACCCCAATTGAGGCAAACAATAAGCTAGGCAGGGATGATGGCGAGCCGGTTGGCGATGTCACGGGTTTCCAAAAGCTTGTTGGGAAATTGATCTATTTATCGCACACCCGACCTGATATTTCTTATGTTGTGGGAGTCCTCAGTCAGTTCATGCACTCTCCAAAGACCCGGCATGTTGATGCTACACATCGTATCCTCCGATACCTCAAATCCTCACCAGGGAAAGGCATTCTATTTTCCCCAAATGACGAATTGACTATTGAAGTCTATACGAATGCGGACTGGGCTGGCTCGCCATCAGATAGACGGTCCACATCTGGATATTGTTCCATGGTCGGAGGAAATTTGGTTAGCTGGAGAAGCAAGAAGCAACATGTTGCTAGATCGAGTGCTGAAGCTGAGTTTAGGGCGATGGCTCATGGCATCTGTGAAGGTGTATGGATCTCAACCATCCTGGGGGAACTTGGGCTAAAGAGAAGTGAGCCGGTCAGGTTGTATTGCGATAACAAAGCGGCTATCTCTATCGCTCACAATCTGGTACAGCATGATCGCACTAAGCACATTGAGATAGACAAACATTTCATCAAGGAGAATATAGATAGAGGGATGGTAGTTACCCCATTCGTGCCGTCCGATCAACAGTTGGCTGACGTCCTCACGAAGGGTTTGAGCGTCAATATGTTTACTCATCTTATCGGCAAGTTTGGCATGGCTGACATCACACGCCCAACTTGAGGGGGGGTGTTGAAATATTTATTATCATGTGATATTTTGTAGTGATATTAATATTGTATGAGTGGGCTATATATACCCCATGTTATATGGAATAGAATTAATTTTTCCTCCCTCATACATTTTCTAACACTAAATTTAAAAGGCCAATTGTTAACTCCTATTGCTGATTAAAAAATTATTAAGCCTTGGAAGAGTACTACGCAAAAAAAATAATAATAAAAAATAAATAAGCCAAACACCTAAATTAAGAGCCCAATCGCAAGGATCTATCGTTGTTTGGAAGATTTCTCAAGCCCTGGGAACCTAGTGAGTTCAAAATAGAGACAAATACATAAGATAAAACACCAATCAGAAAAACCCATTGTTGTTTAAAGGTTTCTTAAGCATAAAGAGCTTATTAAATACGATATTGATAAAATTTGAATACCATTCAGCAACCACATTTGCTGTTAGTAGTTCTTAAAAGCTTGGAAACCTATTAAACCAATGTCATAGGTCGAACATAGAAATTAAACGACTGACCAGCCATATATATGCATAATTGGATGCTGTTTTAATCCTCTCGAAACTCCAAAACACTTAAAAAGAGAAAGCAAGAAATGAAATAGTGAATATTCACTTAAAGACAGATTTCTCAAGAGATTAACAACAAGAATGATGAAAAGGGAAGGACTTTAAAAGCTAAATCTACCGATGAATTCACTTAGAAGTAGCCTTAGAAGTAACCTGATACGAACCCGAGAGGAATACGGCAAGGAGGGAGCAACCCTAAATTCCATACATCCAAGCATAATTAAAAAAGAGTACAGTGCAACCTTTTATAGGTACTGGGTGCGGATAACGAAAATAAAGCATAATCATGAATTAAAATAACATAATAAATGCAAATAAAGTAGTCATGCTGGTGGTGCGTCTTCAGTCTCTCCTCCTCCAGGTGGACCCGACATCGACTCCATCCGCATGCGGACTTGCCACGGCGTCTCATCGGCGTGTGCGTGTCCCGTCGGCAAATATGTTTTGTCCCTGAGGCAGTGGCCAGATGGATGCCGGCAGCAGTGATCCTGGGGAAGCCACGTAGCTTCAGACTCCGAATGGCTAAACCCAACAACAGGGACCTCCAGCGAGCCAAAGTCCCTCTGAAGGTGGTAGCGGAAATAAAATATCTCGGTTGGGTAGTGCGGCGTCAATTGTCGTCCGGACCAAAAGAACCGAGCTAGAAATTGGGCTTGCACCAGAACGGGTAAGGCCCCCCATCAGCATCCTCTGCAACCAAGGCTCAAGCTCCTCCCTCCTCCCATGGTCACAACAGAATGGCTGTGCTGAGACTGCAGCGGTCCTTGGATGGAGTAAATTGGCGCGGTCGGGCTGTTGGCAATCCATTCGGAGGTTGTATGGCGCCTGGGAGGGCAGTGGAAAGCATTGTGTGGTACTTCGGGGAAGGAAAAAGCAGATCAAACGGGCCCGAAAGGGGCCACAGCCCCGCGGAGAAGCCGACGTTCGTGGACCGTTGTCTCGTATTGAGGGAGACCGAAGAGCGGAGGAGAAAGGGATCGCCATCCAGGAGACATGGCTGGCCCCCGTGTAGGAGCTCCATAGTCATCATCGCCCAGTTGACGCGTACATCACCGAGCGTGCGGAGCCAAGCCACACCCATAATGGCGTCGATACCTCCTACTTCGAATGTGCAGAAGTTTGTGGTCACAGAACAGGACACCGCGGAGAGGGACACGGCAGTGCAACGGCCCTGAATCGGTCGGCGGTGCTCATCGCCTAAGCGAACCGCAACATCCGGGGAGGGAACCGAGGGAAGATGTAGTTGCTGCACCAGGCCCTCAGAGATGAGAATGTGGCTTGCGTTGTTGTCTACCATGATGATGATCGGGCAGTCCCACAGCGTGTCAGAGAACAGCATGGTCTGCTGGTCGAAGATCCCGCCAGTCGAAGCACAGAATAACTCCAAGAGATGGAATGTAGTTCTGGTAGTGCCGAGAGGTGTATCCCCGGCTGAGAGCTCTAGGGACTCAAAGTTGGCTAGGGTAACCTTCGGGTCTACATCACCGATGATGGCATGGAACTCCTTCACAGAGCACTCATTGTTGGGGGAGTAGGGTTGGCGGCACCAAAAACAGAGACTCTTGCTGCGAAGCTCATTGTAATCACTATTTGAGATGCGTTGAGGGACCGGTGGGTTGCCCGGCCAATTTCCCCAAGGCGGCCGCGGTGGAGTTGTGGCTAATGGTCGCCAAGGTGGGCAAGGCTGGTAGTGGTCGGTCGTAGGAGCAGGTGGCCGGGGAAAAAGGTCGGCTTCCACCAGACGCGTCAAGTACATGGCGTCGGGGACTGAGTGAGGGTGGTGTGTGCGGAGGCGAGAGCGAATATGTGGCAGTAGACCATGTACAAAGAAACCCAAGTAATGATTGGGCGGTAGCCCGGGGACGTGGGAGACTAGGATGACAAACTCATCAACATAGTCGTCCAGGCCTGCTACCTAGCGGACGCCGCAAACACGCTCGATAGTGAAGGATCCAGAGTAGCAGTTGTCATACCGCTGGATTATCTCTTGCTTGAGCTTGAGCCAGGAGAGGAACGAATTGGACTAGCGGAGCTACTGACCCCAATGGAGGGTCGAGCCGTCCAGGCAAACCACAGTCGTAGACACCTTGCCGTACTCCAGTGTATAGTTAAGGATGAAATATTGATCCTCTTTGGCGATCCAACCCATGGGATCAATGCTGACAAAGGAGGGAATGTCGAGAGAGAGGGAGGACAAGCCCGGAATGGGCGGGGGAGTGTTCCATGAAGGGATGGACGATGGTCTGACGCCAAGGACAGAGCCGTCGTCCGCGGGTGGGCCGAAGCCAGACGCGGCGGAGACGGCGGCGGTGAACGCCTGGAGGGAATCAATCTTGGAGTGGAGGGAGAGGAGCGAGGCGTGCATGGAGGTGACGAGTTGCTCTTGAGCCACCGTACGGCGGGTAAGGGCTTCGGTGGCCGACCTGCGGAACGAGTGTTTGGAGCCATGGACTGGGCGTGGACAACAGCCGGAAGTGGAAGTATCTCGTGTAGGCGGCAGCACAGAGGGCTTGGCTTCTAGGAGGAGGAGACGAAAAACTGCGAGTCACGGTCAGCCGTCGCTTCCAGCGACATATCGGCTGAATCATAATGCAGGTGCGGGGAAATAAACGTAGTGGCAGCTGCAGGCGGCGGGGAAGGCGAAACGGCGGTGGATCAGTCGCAGAAGACATACAGAGCGACGGTGGATGAGATCGTGGAAGGCACCGATCGCAGATCAAGGGAATAAGTGGATCACAAGAAAGCGGATCGGGCCTGGGGAAACGGATGCGGACGTGCTTAGTCCAAAATCAGAACAGCACTGACGTGGATCAGAGCAGCTACCGGTGGCGAAGTGTTGATAGTGAGGCAGGTCGGACCAAATTGATACGAACCCGAGAGAAATCCGAAAAGGGGGAGGGCCGACGTTGGTGATGAAGAGGAAGGAGAAGGGAACAAGACGAAAACCTAGGGAGCAATTCTAAATTTCATACATCTAAGTATAATCAAAAAAGAGTACAGTGCAACCCTTTATAGGTGCAGGGTGCGGATAATGAAAGACAACGTGAAAATAAAGCATACACATAAATTAAAATAACATAATGAATGCAAATAAAGTAGTCATGTCGTCGGAGCGTCTTCGGCCTCGCCTCCTCTAGACGGACCCGACATCGTCTCCCTCCGCGTGTGCACTCGCCACAGTGTCTCGTCGGAGTGCACGTGTCCCGTCGGCAAGCGCAACCGTAACATAACCCTTGAGGGCATGATTATACCTTGTCATAGTTAGGTGGATCCACACTATAGTTTACAACATGATCTGGCTGCTCAAGAGGGGATAAACCCTCGAGTGAGGCATTTTGCTCACAATAGTAAAATTCCCTAAAAGGGTGAGATTTTTCTCACCATAGTTATTCTCAAAAGGGGGTAGGGCTATCTTGTCATAGTTAAAGATCAAGTAAGAATGAAAGAACTTTCAGCTAACAACAAGGGTTAGTCTTGGGTTTTGCATCTAAGGGAATTCACGTAGAACTACTTAAGGGAATTCACGTAAAGGAAGATTCTTAAGAAAATGTTCAAGAAAGATTTTTCAAGATAGGCTTTAAAGAAAGATGTTCATGAGGTATAATTAACAAAAATGTAGAAACTTAATGAGAAGAAAAGAAAGCTTAAGATGAACACTAAATAGGAAACACAATGAATATTCAAATAAAATTCTAAAGGTGTTATAGAAATTAGTGTAATAAGAAATACGAATTGGGTATATTTATACACCCTTTATTTTTAAACAACTGTAGCACTAAAGCTTTGTTTGGCGTCGTGTTTTGAGAGTGGGGGACCGCGGATTTTTCAAAAGCGGCGCCAAACCAATTCCGCGAGGCACCATGGTGGCATCAGCCACTGGTAATAACAGCAGTTCCCCGCTGCTTTTGAATCGCGGAAATATTTCGCGGCTCAAAACAGCGACAGTGTTGCAGCCAATTAGCTGCAGCGCTGCTGCACTTTTAAAAAAAATTATATATTTTAATACATAAACATTATAATATATAATTATAATATTTAAAAAATTATATAATTATAATATATTATAATATATAATATATAAACATTAAAATATATATAATTATAATATATAAACGTTATAATATACAATATAATATATATTATTATATATTACGTTATAATATATATAATTATGATATATAATATAATATTTAAAAAATTATATTAATATAAATTATATATAATTTAAAAAATTTATATTAATATAATTTATATAAAATATATTTTGAAAAAAAAATTGATTGGATTTTAGAAATTTTTGCCTCATGTGATTATGTCTCACAGGTTAAAACGGTACTGAAACGCTATTTTTCCAAACAAATTCACAGATTCTGTCACCACTCTGCAAAACAGTTGATTATTCAATCACTGCTTCTCACCACTACTTCTCTAGTCGGTGCAGCCGCACCAAAGAGAACATAAGAAGTTACTTAGGAGCAACTTCAAAGCAGAAATCCACAAGGAGCTGGAATAGATGTACGACTATGCAAGGAATTGATATATATATTAGCATCCATATTAGTTAGTTTTGCTTCAATTTAGTGTCATAACTGTAGAAGCCTACGTGTTAAACCTTGAAACTCATGTAATATTTTGTAAGCAAGTGATGTAAGAATTTAAATTTTTGATAGAGGATGGATGATCAACATTACTTTTTAATTAGATGCCTCTTTATGTGTTCATGGGAAATAGTATCACTGCATTAAGTTTACTTATAATTGTGAATTCAGGTAAATTTAGACTTGCATTGAATTCTTAGAGCTTTCATATAAAGGTATGATTTAGCATCTTTAGATGTTACAGCCGATGCCATGAATAGAAATGGAAAGGAACGAACAACATTTAATAATACATTCAAAATATTTAAAGTGAAGAGAGTGACCTTAGCATCCTTCTTGCGACAAGAAAACAATGAGAATGAATTAGAGGCCAAGTTTCTTGCGCTTTTCTCAAAATAAACATGATACTCTGTGTCAACATGTCAACAACTTGTTCTTCCTGATGAAATAATAGTTCAGAGGAAGTTGATCCATGACAGGGGTTCAATCTATCTTCTTTGAACTCAATTTTCAATTTTTCATCATGAAGCAAAAACGAGCTCCATAGATGGTCTCTGCACTTCAATGAATTTGTAAGAGCTTGCTCAAGTTTTATAGCTGTCAATTCAGTCTCTTGAGATATAGATAGTCCAAATGAGGCGCTTATTCCACTAAGATTACATAAATAGTCTGAAAGCCAATTTTGGCTGAGAAAACCTCCCATGCAACGGGAGATTCTTCCCACTAAGGCAACTATATAAGAAAACAAAACTGGGGGGAAATCAGTAATTTTCTGTTTATTTGAAAAGATGGACGTGATGATAAGAACCAATTGTCCTGCCACCCTTGGAGAATCCAAACTCAGTTCTCCAGCACCGAATGGCTGAAACAATGGTTGACACAGTTAGAGGAACTAAATTCACAGCGAAAGATATTACAAGAAAAAAACAAACATGTAGAACAAGTATCGATATCAACAATAAGCCTTTGGTAATGCCCACTCGCTATTCAAAGACAGCACAACCAATCTCATTAAAGGTAATTCATGTCAAGAAGTTAATAGGTCTCTCCATTTCTTTTACAAGCACCATAGAACTTACTGAAAGCAAAACAGGATATATAGCCGATCAAATATAGAGTAAAGGTCAAAACTAATAATTCATGGTGATCAAACAATGCCTGTCATCAGCTAAGAGTGTTATATTGTCATCAAAATCTCTGCAGTAACCAAAGTATTCACGAATAATAAATAAACTCCAAACATTCATGAATAAAAAAAATCAACACACCATAAATAATGCACTATTTTGATTCCCTACATTCCAAATGCTTCTAATAACATGAAAAGTTTTAAAAGATTATTTTCTAATAAGTTGATTTCTAATTAGTTAATTTGGAAAGCTGGTAGCATCTAATAATGGATTGCTTCAAATTTTCAGGTTGTGGATAAAAATGTATATGGAACTAAAAGTATAGATTTTGGGAAATTTCCCAAACTTACTCTTACATTTATGGACACAGGATAGAAGCACTCAAAAAGCATTGTGATGGAGCTTGTTAGAAAATATGAGGGAAAACGATGTAAAAGCCCATGTATAGGGTGCATCTATAGGCCTGCTTCTTCTTTCTTCTATTAGTCTCACATCTCTTACATAGGATTCTTTCTCCTTCTCTTCTCCAATATATTTGTACTCACTCATGTATTTTTGTTATGACAAAATATATACAAGACTTGGCTCTACGTTTCTACATGCTATCAGAGGCAACATGATCCCGGGCGGATACCCAATTTCTAACCGCAGCTATCCGCGCGGCCTCTTCCCTTCTTCCCGCTGCTGTTCGGCGGCCTTCTCTTTTCTAACCGCCCCTTCTCTCTCCGTGGCTACACTTGTTCCTTCTACTCGCAGTCATCCGGCTCGTGGAGGTCGCCAGTCTCAGGGACGGGGTCGTGGTGGCCGTACTCTCTTCAAGTGCTCTTATTGCGGCAGAGATGGTCATCTGGAGGCCACCTGCTACCACAAACATGGTCTGCCGCCTCACCTTCCTACTTCGGCTAATCTCATACCTCCCCCTGCCACTAGTGAGGATATTGCTGATCTACGTGCTCAACTCCATTAGCTTCAAGGGGTAGTTAGTCGCTCCTCTGGCTCAGTAGCCTCGATCTCCAATGAAGGTATACCTTGCCTCTCATGCAGCTCTTCATGGATTGTGGATTCAGGTGCTACGCATCATCTCTCACAGCAGAAGACGCCTCAATACTTGGATTCTGCTTATCTCAAGTTCATCACTGTGGCTAATAGTGGCACGTCCCGGTTGCTGCCACTGCTTATCTGCCTCTTACTTCTTCCTTCTCCTTATTCTCGCTTCTTCATGTTCCAGGATCCCCTTTCAATCTACTTTCTGTTAGTCGTCTTACACAGGACCTTGATTATTGTGTTACCTTCTCACGCTCTTCCATTGTTGTGCAGGATCGACTAACGCAGAATATACTTGGTAGGGGGGAAACTGTCTAACGGGCTGTATCTTCTCAATGTTCCTCCTGCTGCTCTCACCACTGTCTCCTCCAGTGATTGGCATCGTCGCCTTGGACATGCTCCTCTTCCGATTCTCAAGAAAGCTCTTCCAATTGTTCCCCTTCAGAAGTTTTTTTGTCAATCATGTATTTTTGGCAAACAACACCATGTATATTTTACTTCTCCTAGTACTCGAAGTGATACTCATTTATCTTTAGTGCATTCTGATATCTGGGGATCATATAAGATCCTTAGTGTTTTTGGTTATCTCTATTTTGTAACATTTATTGATGATTACTCACGGGTTACTTAGTTGTACTTTGTGATCGTACTGAACTCACTTTCACGTTTCGTACGTTTCTTACAGAAACTCGTACCCAGTTTTCAACGAGTGTAAAAATTCTCCGTAGTGATAATGCTCGTGAGTATACTGATCTCACCTTCTCCAATATGTGCGCCGAGTTTGGTATTATTCATCAGACTTCGTGTGTCTATACTCCTTAAAAAATGGCGTAGCGGAAAGAAAAAATCGCCACCTCCTTGATGTTGTCAGATCTCTCATGATTCAAATGCAGGTTCCTCTTCTCTACTAGAACTTTGCGGTTTCCACTACTTGTCACCTCATCAATCACATGTCTTCGTCTATCCTCCACTTTGTGGCTCCCGTCACTCTCCTTACCCATCCAAGATGCTTCTCTCTCTTACCCCTCGTGTGTTTGGATGTACAAGTTATGTCCATCACCTTGGTCCTCCATCTGACAAGTTAGCCCCTCGTGCTACCAAAGCTATGTTTGTCGGGTATTCTCGCACTCAGAAGGGTTATGTCTGTTATTACCCTATCACAGGGAAGGTGGTTGTCTCTGTTGATGTCACCTTTCATGAAGAACAACCATATCACATCAGTCTTAATGATCCTCTTATTCCTCCTCCGCTACCTCGGCCCACAGTTCCAGTTACGTCCCTGCTTCCACCCCTTCTACCTACTCCCTCTCCGCTTCCAATTCCTACACCACCACGTTCCCTCCAAACCTTCAATCATTCAGGTTTACACTCATCATCCTCCATGTCCAGATGCTCTACAGCAGCTTCCCTCTACCGGTGTATCCTCAAGGCTTGTTGATTCGACATCACCTTCGACGGCTCATCCCTTGGCCAATTATGTCTCTTTACATCGGCTCTCTCCACCTCTCCTTACATTTGCTCTCTCTCTCCTCTATCTCTATACCTAACTCTGTGCAGGAAGTTCTTCAGCATCCGGGGTGGCGTGCAGCCATGGATGAAGAAATGACTGCTTCATGGGGTAATCATACTTGGGAACTGGTCTCTATTCCTCCTGGCCAAAGTTATGTCAATTGCAAATGGATCTTTACAATCAAGCATGCGGCGGATGGGACAGTTGATCGCTTGAAGGCTCGACTTGTGGCACAGGGTTTCACTCAACAATACGGCCTTAATTATGATGAAATCTTCTCCCATGTCGCAAAATTAAATGCGGTTCGAGTTCTGCTCTCATTAGCAATTCATCGTCAGTGGCCTCTCCATCAGTTGGACGTAAAAAATGCCTTTTTGAATGGTGATCTTCTAGAGCATGTTTACATGCATCAACCGCCGGGGTTTGAGACCACGGAGAGTCTCGTGTATGTTTGCTTCAAAAATCTATCTATGGTCTCAAACAGTCTCCTCGGGCATGGTTTGAAAAATTTAGCAAGACAGTTCGTGAGGTTGGTTTCAAACGAAGCTCTGCAGATTTCTCTTTTTCACTCGTCACCAATCAACCGGGAATGTAATACTACTAGTTTATGTGGACGATATTTTGATCACGGGTGATGACTCCGCTGGGATACAACATGTTAAGCAACATTTAAATTCTGTTTTTCAAATCAAAGATCTAGGAAACCATCGGTATTTCCTTCGACTAGAGGTTGCACGGCGACCTGATGGCCTTGTCTTATCCCTGCGCAAGTATTGCATCGACCTTCTGCAAGATGTTGCACTCTCTGGGTAAAAACCTGCGGAGACCCCATTGGAAGTCAACCACAAACTATGTGCTCAGGGATCTGAGTCTGACTCTCTACTTCCAAATCTGGAATATTATTGGCGTCTTGTGGGAAAAATGATAAACCTAACAGTTACAAGACAAGATATCTCATTTGCGGTTGGAGTGGTCAATCGCTTTATGCACACTCCACGAGTTTCTCATCTTCAGGCAATGGAACACATTCTCAGATTTCTGAAGACTGCTCCTGGACAAGGACTTGTGTATAAACCATCTTCGGAGCTTTCTCTTATTGCTTACTCTGATGTGGATTATGCGGGCTCGCTGGACGACTGACGATCTACAACTGGTTTTTGTACGGACTTTGGAGGAAATCTGATCACATGGCGACTAAGCAGTCGATAGTTGCTCGCTCGTTTGCTGAAGTTGAGTACCGTGCGATGGCGGTCATTGTATCAAAACTAACCTTGCTGGAAAGTCATCTAATGGATTTGGGAGTTAAATTATCCTCACCTTCAACTTTGTTTTGTGACAGTCAGGCTGCAATCCATATTGCAAAGAATTATGTGTTCCATGAGCGAACCAAACATATGGGAAGTCGACTGTCATTTCATTCGAGAAAAGATCCAATCGAAGATGTTAAAGCTTCAGCATGTTCCTGCTTCTGGGCAAGTTGCTGACACTCTTACCAAAGCATTACCTCGAAAATTGTACCATCAGTTCTTGTCCAAGCTTGGTGCCTACGATTTGTACGCTCCAGCTTGCGGGGGAGTGTTAGAAAATATGAGGGAAAACGATGTAAAAGCCCATGTATAGCGCTCATCTATAAGTCTGCTTCTTTCTTCTATTAGTTTCACATGTCTTGTATAGGATTCTGTCTCCTTCTCTTCTCCTATATATTTGAACTCTCTCTTGTATTTTTGTTATGACAAAATATATACAAGATTTGGCTCTACGTTTCTACAGAGCTCATGCATCAACAATAGGGCCCCTCTTGCACCCTCTACCAAACGTCCTACAAGTATCAGTGACTGTTTGAGAGGCTAAGAATCCTCTAGTTTAGAGGACAGGTTCCTGTAGTTTTGAATCATTTATGCAGCATGAAAGCTTCAGCAAATGCTTTCAATCAGCATGAGTGCTGTGGAAGTAATATTTTTCTATTTTCAGGTTGGCTACGATAAAAGAGAAAATGTCATATTTTACAGAGGTTAAGTTTAGATGTCCAGTGGGAGAAATTGAGCGATTCATCTATTGTTTTGAATCAGGAGGAAACTATGAATTTTAATCCAATGTCATGCTTAACATTAAAATATATCTTAATTGGCTTTTATTTATAGAATATTGGAGTCATTACTAAGTCCCTTCAAAAAGGTATTATTCAAAATGTAAAAAACATGATTCTAAAGAATTAAAAAGATAATTGAGGAGGTACTAAGAGGAGCCAAAGGAAGAACAATCGGTCGAATGGGAGGAAAATAATAATGGCTTGACCTTTATTCATCCATTGAGGTCTATTTATACTATTACAATGAACTTGTAGACATAAACACGGTGTGGGACTAAAACTCACTTACGCACCTAAGCACCTGTAATAGAAATAATAACAAATATTTGACTTCAATAATATCTCTCAACTCTTCCCTTCAAGTCGAACGGAAGACGTCATTCATTCCAAGTCTTTTGATGTTATCATTGTACGGCTCACTTCCCAAATTTTTAGTGAACACATCTGTCAGTTGATCTTCAGAGTGGACGAATGGTGTGACCACAATCTTTTTATCGAAGTGATCTTTGATAAAATGTTGATTCACCTCAACATGCTTTGTCCTGTCATGTTGAACTGGATTGTGAGCTATGTTAATTGTTGTCTTGTTGTCGCAAAACAAGGAGAAAGGAGACGTCACGGGAAACTCCAAGTCATGCAGAATGGTATGCAACCATAAGCTTTCACACATGCCTTGTGACATTGCACGGTATTCTGCCTTAGCGCTCGATCTTGCCACTACATTTTGCTTCTTATTGCATCATGTCACCGGGTTTCCTCCAACAAAGGAACAATAACTTGTTGTAGATTTTTGATCATCACGACATCCTGCCCAATCAACATCAGTGAAAACTTCAATCCTCAAGTGGTCATTCTTTGCGAACAGAAGACCACGATCAGGGGTTTTCCTCAAATACTGTAACACATGGTATGCTGCCTCTTGATGTCTGATCTTGGGAGCATGCATGTATCTAATCAGAACACCAACTGCATAAGTAATATCAGGATGAGTGTGAGATAAATATATTAGTTTTCCAAATAATCTCTAGTAGCGTGTGACATCGACCTGGTCACTGTCACCATCTTCACAGATTCCATAATTTTTCTTTCATCGGGGTGTTCGCAGGAGCACAGCCAAGCATCCTGGTCTCCTGCAACAGATCTAGAACATACTTCCTCTGAGATTTAAAGATACTCTGATTCGATCTAGTCACATTAATACCCAGAAAGTATTGTAACCTTCTCAACTCTTTCACCTCAAACGCGGCTGATAAGAGAGACTTGAGATTCACAATCTCTTCCAAATCCTTACCAGTGATCACGATGTCATCCACATAGACAATAAGAACAACAATACCCTGATCAGGTCTCTGAATAAACATAGTGTGATCAGCCTGCGCCTGTCTGTACCCAAATTTGAGCATCGTCGTAAGTAATCTGTCAAATCATGCTCTAGGAGACTATTTCAATCCATATAAGGACCTCCTTAGCCGACAAACAAGATCTTCAACTCCTTTTTTCACAAACCCAGTGGGAACTTCATATATACCTCTCATCAAGCTCACCATGGAGGAACGCATTCTTAATATCCAGTTTGTGAAGATATCAGTCCATGCAAGCCGCGCATGACAACAATACCTGAATAGAGTCTATTTTAGTCACAGGGGCAAAAATCTTTTGATAGTCAACTCTTTGAGTCTGAGTGTACCCTTGGGAGACCAACCGTTCATTGTACCGTTTGACCTTCCCTTCTTGATTCTGTTTAACCGAAACACTCATCTCGATCCAATAGCTCTCTTTCCAGGAGGAAGGAAAGAGACATCCCAGGTATGGTTCTTGTCCAAAGCTGGCATCTCCTCTTTTATAGTCTGAGTCCACGCCGGGCTACCCAAAGCTTCCTGTCATGTCTTAGGAATAACAACTGAAGAGAGAGAAGCAACAAAGGCCTGATGGGCCGAGGTAAGATGGTGGTAAGCCACGTGACTAGAAATAGGGTGTTTAGTACATGCAGCATTACCTTTCAACAAAGCAAGCGGAATACGCAAATCCGCATCATCAGAATCTGAGGCAGAAGTGGGCACTGGTAGAGGCAAAATCTTAGTAGCATGTATACCGGAGGAGCGTCAGTGGTATGCGTGAGGAAAAGGGGAGATCGGAGTATCGAGCAGAGGAACAGGGATAGGAGGTCTCAGTTCCTGCGCAGGAGAAAGCTGAGGTGGCAGAGGAGGAAGAGCGGGAAGAACAGTAAGGACATGAAGGGGAATATCTGTATCACCACTACTCTCCCCCTGACGAAGAGTGAGTCGGAGGTAAAAAATAGGATTCCCCTTCTCTGAAAGTAACATCCACAGTGCAAAACATACACTCAGTGGGAGGGTGGTAACATCGATACCCTTTCGTCATAGGAGAATATCCAAGGAACACGCACTGATGAGCGCAAGGGTCCAATTTGTCTCGGTGAGGCAAATGAATATGGACAAAAAATACACACTCACATACACGAGTAGGCAGACGAGAAGTATATAAACCACAGTCCTGATAGACAGACGAGCTAGGGGAGTATCACAGTCAATAACACGTGAGGGAAGCCGATTGATAAGGTGAGAATCGGTAAGAACGTCGCCCCAATAGGATTTGGGAATGTGCATAGTAGTAAGAAGGCAACGAGCGACATCCAACAGGTGCCGGCTTTTTCGTTTGGCAACTTCATTTTGGGTAGAGGTGAGGATGCACGTGTTCTGGTGGATAATACCATGACTGGTAAGGTATGAGTAAAATGCTCCCCGATCATCATATCCCCCCCCCCTCATTATCATTGCGCAGGACGTGAATAGTGCCCTTCAACTGGGTCTGAACCATTTTCTGAAAAGTCTGAAAACAGGAGAAGACGTCACTCCTCTTTTTTAACAAATAAACTCAAGTTGTGCGAGAAAACAATCAATAAAGTGACAAATAAACAAAAACTGGAAATAGATAAAATGGGGAACGGACCCTAGACATTAGAATGAACTACATCAAACGGGGTGGTATTGGGAGAAAATAAATTTGAGGAACTATGTATCACATGTTTAGACTTATCGCAGACATCACAGACAAAAGTTTGTAAAAAAGGTTAAAAAAAAGGAAACAACTTTTAAAGATAGGTAGGAGAAGGATGTCCAAGCCGCAGGTGTCAGCAGCAAACATCATCAGCTGTGACAGTAATGCTGGAGAGAGCCTGAGGAGACGAAGGCTAGATATCCAAGTAATACAGGCAAGGTTGTTGATGTCAGATGTAGAGTTCATGTCATTTTGAGTTTGAAATGTCGTATGTCGGATTGCGGGGGATATATCGGGGATACTTTACAATGTCGTATTTTAATATTTAAATAAATTTATTCATAAATATAAACATTTTTTTTGTAAATACGTGTAGTTACATGCATAATGTATTTTTATAAATTGCATAATAAACATATATACCGCTCGGATAGTAAACAACAAAAAGAGCACCAAATGAGGGTGTGACCAAAAAAAGTCAAATCTTAGCTAAGAGAGATGCATGAAATATAACACAAAACAAAATATTACCGCTCGAACGCTTAAAATAAATGAAATCTATATATATATAGTACTCGTCATATATCGTCCGCGAGATATCGCTCGATATCGGGTAAAACCGATATATTGGGGTTTGAAGATCGATATGTCGGGGATATTTTAAAAAACGATATTTTTTGCTTAAAATGTCGATGTCGTGACGTTTTCTGCCCAAAACTTTAATGTCGGCCGACATCTACAACACTGAATACAGGCCACCACGGTTCCTACCACTGTCAATATTCTGTTTCGTACCCAGTTCCTGAAAAACATAGGAGACAGGAAAAAAATCACTGAGCAATTAAGGAATCGAGTAATATCACTGATGGAAAGTAAATTGCGGGGAAAGTAGGGAACATGAAGTACAGATGGCAGAGAAATAGAAGGGGAACATGAAATATGACATTTACGAACAATGCGAGGCAACAAATCATTAGCATAAATAACTTTGTCCTTACCAGATAAATGAGTGTAAGAAAGAAAGCCTGAGGAGCCGGTCATGTAGTGCGTGTCACCAGAATCAATCACCCACTCAGAGGAGGAGGCAGTGACAGCATGGGCACGGGGAAGTGCAATAGAGGAAATGGAAGCAGAGGCACCCGGAGGCTGATCAGACTGAGAGTGCAGCATGCGGCAGAAAGCATCTAATTCAAGAGCAGTAAGTTGTCTGGCAACAGCATTAGGGCTCTCGTCGTAGACATCTGTAGAGTAAGCAGCACCAAGAGGGCTGGAGCTACCCTGGTGATAGCCCCCAAGTCCTGATCCCTGTCCACGGCCACGACTACGAGGGGCAAGATGTCGGTGGAGCTTGTAATACACCTCCTGAGTGTGGCCTTTGTGACCACAATAATCACAAGTAGGAGCAGACAAGCTAGGGCTGAGAGCAGAACCACGGCCAGCACTAGTCAGAGCAGAGCTCAGGAGTACCAGCACTAACGGACTTCCAACGGTCTTCATCACCAAGGACTATGCTAAAGGGTTCCCGGAGAGACGGGAGAGGACAGCGGTGAAGGATAGAGTCTGTACCGTGCCGAACTCCATGTTCAGCCCCATCAAGAAGACATGGAGATGAAGATGGTCATCTCATTGTTTTAACTAAACAACATCCGCAGTGCATGCTGGAGTGAAATGCGAGAAATAGTCCAACTCCTGATATAGACGCTCGAACTCTGAAAAAAAAGATGACACTGTCATAGAGCCTTGCCGCAGTTCCAAAATGTGGCGAGTAAGTTCATAAACCGTTGTAGAACTGCCAATTTGAGAACACGTCTCACGAGCACGGGTCCAGATTTCGGAGGCGGAGTCCATCAGCATGTAACTCCGGCAAACCTTCTGAGACATAGAGTGAAGAAGCCACGAAACAACTAGGGAGTTTTCTAAGTCTCATCGCTTCTAGGAGGGATCAGTTGTTAGGGCTCCTTAACAGTCCCATCAATGTGGCTAAACATCTAGTGGTTGCAAATGACATGTTGCGCCACCCGAGACCATTCAAGATAGTTCGTGTCATCTAATGGAACGGTGGTAATCTTCAGGGAGCCAGAGTGGCCATGGGATCGTTGAGCGTCACTCATCTGAGGCTGAATCACACTCGACGACGACGTTGAAGAGTCACTCATGTCGGAGGATTGAGCAGTCATGAGAAAGGAACACACGGAAGAGGAACAAAACGACACGAGAGGCGTCGAGACAGCAGATCAGGAGAGGGCACAACAGGAGTTGACGTCGGCGGCAATGCAGAAGTACCCCGGAGGCAGCAGTCGGGCCTACGGCTGGAGAAAATCTCCGCAGGAGGAGATGCCGGGAACTGCGCAGCAGATCTGGCGCGGGAGAAGATCCTGGAGGAGGTGCCGGAGCAGATTTCTGAGGAGCAGACTAGGGCGGACTAAATCACGCCGGGAGAGGGGGGAAACTGACTAGATCCAGGGCGGTGGACCGGCTGCTTCATGGGGAGGGGGGGCAACACCCCTCTCAACAACCGGCGGTAGCGTGCAGGGCCTGTCATCCCCGACATGGGAGCAACAGGAGATCGGGGGTCGGACGAACAGGAGTGAAGGAGGACAGGCGCGAAAACAGGGGAGCGCGGAAGCAGGCCAAGTGGCGTAGAGGCGCAGAAACGGGAGATTAGGGATTCTCCTCTGATACCAAGTTGAATAGGAGGAAAATAATAAAGGCTTGACCTTTATTCATCCATAGAGGTCTATTTATACTATTACAATGGACTTGTAGACATAAACACACGGTGAGGGACTAAAACCCACTTACACACCTAAGCACTCGTAATAGAAATAATAACAAATATTTGACTTGAATAATATCTCTCAACTCAATCTTATACTTTTTTCCCTTTACATTGTAATCGCTTAACCTAAAATAATATGTGATAATAAAATAATGTTGAAAAAAGGTTTCATCATTTAGGAGATTTCGTATTAAAAACATGCCTTGAAGCCGCGTGACCTAATCTAAGTTTATACTATCCCAAAAGTAGTGAAAATAATATATTCATCCGATGACCCACTAGAATACGTAAAGAACCACACGAGTCATGGTTAGTCCTATGGATTATTTGCCCTACTATATTAGCATTGGCATTAAATCACACAGATACTGTACTGCAGTTATCCAGTTTTAATCAATCGATGTGAGATATCAAATGGTGGGGTGTCCAGCAAATGCAACATGGCATGTCCATCCAAAGTAGAGTGGCCTCAAATACAGTTAGTTGCATCCAAACTAATTGTGGGTTTGGGAAAATCAAGCTGACCAATCGTCTTTGATCAGCCCCCTTATAGTTTATGATATTGCAGTGTATTATAGTAAGCCAACTAACCTGATTAGGCCAAGGTGACATTTTGCAAAAATTCTTGAATAGTAAACAACATAAATGTATCGTAACATACCATGAGCTTCTCTAGATCAATTCTTTTGGCCATTCCCTCTCTAATTAAAAGAAGAGGACCAGCATGGTAGAATCAGTAATAAAACTTTTTTGATCCTAAATGGCATTTGTCCCACAGACCAGTGCAGCCTAGATTGTTGTCGCCCAAAGCCAACCTACATATGTAACCACCACAAGAACAGAATGATGGATGAAAAAAATATCTCAAGAACGCTCATATTACTCTCCCACGTGCAAATTATTCAATAAGATTTTGGCTGGTTATAAATGGGAGGGTTCTTCCTCATTTGCAGGCTACATGGTTATTCTTCCAGAGAGTTGGACTCTAAGTTATCAAAGGCGCAAGGCGCACCGAGACGCAAATGGCCCCTAGAGCCTAGGCGCAAGGCACAAGGCGCAGGCGCGCGCCTGAGGCACGTGAGGCGCAAAAATGGGGGGAAAAGAAAATTGAGCGAATTGAGCGCTCAATTCGCTGAAATTGAGCGACTTGGGTACCCAATTCGCTGAAATCGAAGCGTCTTGGGCGCCCAATTCGCTGAAATCGAAGCGACTTGGGCGCCCAATTCGCTGAAATCGAAGCGACTTGGGAGCTCAATTCGCTGAAATCGAAGCGAATTGGGCGCCCAAGTGCGCCTAGGGGTGTCTCGGGTGCGTCTAAGATCATGTTTTTGCCCATATAAATAATTTTTAAAAAAAAATACCTTGAAAGACTCGGATGCGTCTTTGGCGCGCCAGGGAGCCGGTAAGGCGCGCGCTTGGGGCACATCGCCAGCCTCAGCCGTGCTGAGGCGCGGCGGGCTGCGCCTGGTGCGCTCGGCACCTCAGGCGTGCCTAGGCGCGCGCCTTGACAACTATGATTGGACTATGTACTTATAGTCCATTAGTTGTAAATATGTCCTCGTACATCATATTCTTTCAAATTCTTTAAACCTCGGGTACTTGAAAATTTTGAGTCTATCTTCTATATAATCGGAAGTGCGTGTGAAAACATAATACCATCATTTACAACAATCATCGCATGGTACGGGTTCATTTTCTGTCGTGAGCCTCCTTCGTTGATGCCGCAAGCCGGCCTAGGCATGTGAAAACACAAGACCATCATTTACAACAATCTTCACATGGTACCAGTTCATTTTTTGATACGGGTTAGCCATATCACGATCTAAAACAAGGAACGCAAGCTTGCAATGCATAAAAGTAACCACAACAACAATTGAGATAAGCTTTCGCCAAGCGCCCGCAGGCTGGGTCCTCCAAAGTACTCCCCTCTCCAAATAGAGACCAAAAGACTAACACTCAAAGATAACTCTCACTACCTAAAAGCTCCTTATATTGATGGAGGATCCACTACAAGACAAAGACGCTACATGAAAAAATACGTATCAACACTCCCCTCTCAAAAAAATGGCATTGTCCTCAAAGTGGAGATTTGTAGGGGTCATCCGCAAGCGTTAGGGGATCCAAGTCCCTGAAGTCAGGATCATCGTCTTCAGATTCCACCAGCACGCACAAGTCTTTGAAGCGCAAAGGTGGGTGGGATAGTACAGTTGCTAGTAATGGAAGCAAAATCCCTTGCGACAAAGTTCGAGGTGTTGCTCGTGAGATAAGATGTGAAGTAGTCGGGGCACCGGTAGAGGCATGGTTGGCGGAACTGGCGGCGGCAGAGCCGGGCCTAGCAGCGGGGGCCAAGGCGTGGGCTGCTGATCTGAGGAAGCAAAAGGTGGAGGATATTTTAGAGGCAACTGCTTGTGGGATGCTCGGGCCGAGGAAGACGGTTGGGTGGTGTAAAGTTGCTCGTCGAGCCAACGAGCTTGCACCATGGAGCGGGAAAGACTCACTGTATTATGGAACCAGAGGCGTGCTCGAAGGTGGTGTTGTAGACTCCCAAGAAATTCTCTCGGATGGTGGTCAGGGGATAGAGCGGATTCGTGTGTGGATACCTCAAAGAATTGTTCAATATATGTGGCCATAGTGTCAGACTGGCGCATGGAGTTGAGGCGCTCGTAGACATGACCCTCTTGGAAGGCGTCATAGTGGGGGAGTTCCTCCTTCAACGTGAGCCATGATAGGTCAGGAACATACTAGCGTGTCCAACATACACAATGGAGCGTCAAACCCTCCATATAGATAGTGATCATGGGAACCTTTTGGTTGGCATGGGTTGACTGAAGGTCAAATAACTGTTTGGCGCGGGCGATGCAACCGAAAGGTTCGAGATCGTCGAACATACGGATCTCGATTTGACAGAGAAGGGTCAGGTGGATGTCTGTTGCGGGGTAGAGAAACCCTGTATAGTCCAGGACGGACCAAGGGGGGAGTGGTGGTGGCGGCGGTGCTGGTGGGTGGTTTATCACCATGTCTGCGAGCTTTCTAAGGAGGATAGTGAGTTCCTAAAGTCGGGATTCGAGTTGACCCAAGTGATGGGACCAGCGGAGGCAGTGATGGAGCCATTGTCGTCGGTGTGGAGGGCTATTGAACGAGACATGGGCATGGTGATGGCGACGGTGATGACGACGGCCACCAGGACGGCCAACTTGGGAATGACTATGTTGAAGATGTGCCGGCAAAGGACGTGCGACGTCGTAGCGGTCATGGTTACAAGCTTCGCCCTCGCAACAAGACTCATATTTGATATTTTAGATTTGGTGTGCTAATAGCCGTTTCATGATGGCTCTTTTAAAAAAACATTATTTAATTTCTGCATTTTCTTTATGTGGTGTGCCTTTAGCCACTTGTTATTTGCTTTGAGATGTAAGCTTATATAAGGCCTTGAACTTTTCATTTGATGGTAGACTTTAATTGAAATCAAAATTTGAATTTGCCAACCCTAATTTTCCCTCTCTTCTTCTCCTAGCCGCCGCCCCCCCCTCTTTCTTCCTTCCTCCAAATCGCCGGCCTCAAGGCTCCTTCCTTCTAGAGTTCGGCCATCTCCTCTCTCCCTCTTGCTCTCGGTCGCCCCCTTCTCTCTAGTGCTCGGCTACTCTCATCTCCCTCTTGCTCACGGCCACCCGAGATCCTCTCTCTCCAAGGATACTTTGGCCCATGCATGAGAGGTTGTTTGCAAGGAAGAAGATAGGGGTTTCCTCCACGGCGTGAAGTGAAGGAGATTAGCACGTTCATCATCCGTAGCGCGCTTCCCGTGGACTTTCAACGGAGGAGCGATCAAACTTGGTGGATCCACGCATCACGGATCTACAAATCCGAGAGGGGTAACGAAAATTTCTACCAGGAGTTTTCTTTCTCTAGATAGTTCTTGTGGTGGACGAATTTTTGCGTTATTTTCCGATTTGTTTTTCTTTGCGATTAATCAAATAATAGATCAGTATTTTTCGTTTGGATTTCCGAAAGATTCGTAAGAGGATTGGCGATCCTCGCTTTCTTTTTTGTTGGGATAGATCCTACCATCTTTCGAATCATTTTGTTCTTGGTGGATCTATTTTGGTACAACCCAAAAGCTCGTTCGGGATCAAGATTATCCCATTTAGCCGGAAAGAATTTGGCCTATAGCCAACATTCGATCTATTTGCGAAACGGCGATCCGTATTGTTAGCGCGAGCGATAAATAAAATAATTGTTGCGGCTGCGTTTTCGTTAGCGTGTGGAATAGAGAGCGTAGATCGTGTCATAAGCGAGATCGTGGCCTCCGTGACGAATCTCTAGGATATACCCTGCATCACATGGAACGGTGGCTGGGCGTAGCAGAGAAAAGATCGGGATGTTGCAAGAGTCGCAGGAAGTGCGTCCGGACACGGCAGTGGCCAAAGGTGTATGGAGCAGCGCTATACGATGGTTGGAGTGGCGCTAGACGAATGTTGGAGAAGGTGGTTGGAGCGGCGTTGGAAGGAAGAAGTGTTGTCGGGCCGTTGAAGATGTGGTCGGACACAACTGGAGAAGAAGAGGGGGTAGTTTGAGGGGGGGAGCCGAAGAACTCACTGGAATCATTGGAAATTGATGGATGGTCGGCGGCCTCTGAAATCGGCGGACACTGGCGAAGTTGCTAAGATCAGGAGAGTCGTCGGGCTTTGGAATCAGCAGACGCTGCAGGTCGATAGTGGGGGAGTCGTCAAAGGCTAAGTACGATGGAGTTGAGTAGCGGAAGGCGATGGCGATGTCGCCAAATTTGATGTAGTCGTCGTTGGTGATAAAGGGAATGTAGAACAGGGATGAGGCATGATCTACATGTGAAAGCGTGTGTCAGAGCTACGTAAGATTGGGTCCGACCAATTGATACTGGCTAGTTGTATAACAATCTAAAACAAGGAACACAAGCTTGCAATGCATAAAAGTATATATGGATACAATCGAGAGATAAGCTCTCGCCAAGCACCCGGGGGATGGGTCCTCCAAAGAGAGATCAAAAGATTAACACTCAAAGATAACTCTCACTACCTAAGAAGCTCATTATATAGATGGAGGCTCCACTACAAAACAAAGACACTAAGTGACAAAGTACGTATCATTTTCTGTCTTGAGCCACCTTCGTTGATGCCTCGTGCCACCCTACAAAATATCACTAGCCCACTGTCCTCCCATTATGACATCACTACCCCACTGTCCACTCATTATGACATCACTACCCCCACTGTCCACTCATTATGACCAGTTTTAATCAATCGGTGTGAGATAACAAATGGTGGGGTGGCCAACCAACGCAACATGACACGTCCATCCAAAGTAGAGTTGACTCAAATACAGTTAGTTGCATCCAAACTAAATGTGGGTTTGGGACAATAAAGCTAGCCAATCTTCTTTGAGCAGCCCCCTTATCGTTTATGATATTGCAATGTATTATAGTCAGCCAACTAACCTGATTAGTCAAAGGTGACATGTTGCAAAATTTCTTGAATAGCAACCATCATAAACGTCTCTTTACATACCATGAGCTTCTCTAGCTCAATTCTTTTGGCCATTCCCCTCAAATTAAAAGAATAGGACCAGTATGCTAGAATCAGTAATAAAACTTTCTTGATCCAAAATGGCATTTGTCTCAGACCTACGCACTCCTCATTGTTGTCACCCGAAGCCAGCCTACATATGCAACCATCACAAGAACAGAAGGATGGATGAAAAAAATATCTCAACAACGCTCATATTACTCTCCCACGAGTAAACTATTCAATAAGATTTTGGTTGGTTATGAATGGGAGGGTTCTTCCTCATTTGTAGGCTACAGGGTTATTCTTCCAGAGAGTTGGACTACATACTTGGAGCCCCTAAGTTGTAAACATGCCCTTGCACATCATATTCTTTTGAATTCTTTAAACCTTGGGGGGTACTTGTAAATTTTGAGACCTGCGCCTATATAATAGAAAGTGCGTATGAAAACATAACACCATCATTCAACAATTTTCACATGGTACGGTTTCATTTTCTGTCTCGAGCCTCCTTAGTTGATGCTTCAAGCCTCTCTGTGTATGTGAAAACACATCATTTACAACAATCTTCACATGGTACAGGTTCATTTTCTGTCTCGAGCCTCCTTCGCTGATGCCTTATGCCACTCTACAAGATTTCTCTACCCCACTCTCCACTCATTGTGACCCTTCTCCGCCTTTGTCAACTGTCGCTTTTCGGTCCAGCCCTTTGTCTATCCCATTACAACAAAAAAAATGGTTCATTATCTTCCCTGCTCCGCAGCCTACAGCATTTTACTACATGATCCAGCCTCTTCCCTGCTCAGCCAGCCAACTCATGGCATTAACAATCTTCCTTTCCAGACGTTCAGTAAATCACAACAGTTCATGACCGTAGCTTCATTCTGTTCCGTGGAAGCCGACAATCTCACAGTAATAACCACTTTCCTTCGATTTGTCAAGTGACCGCTTCCCACGGCCATCACTCCCACAAGAGGGTGTCGGCAGTGTACCGGTCGAAGTAATAAATGAAAAGGGAAAGTGTTACCCCCAAATATCGAATCTCTCGAGAAACACGAGCATGGTGAATTCAACAGGATGAATTTTTAACTACAAAGGTGGTGTGGATCATTGCTTTGAAAGTTGTTTTCCAACACTACAAGCGTGAAAATGAAACTAAACTACGAGAACGTGAGGGTAGCCTTCACCTCTTCGCAAGAGCACTTCATGAAAACGTGAAGGTCGTCTTCACCTCTTCGCGAGAACAATCACAAACACTTGAGGGTCGCCTTCGCCTCAATGTAAAAAAAACAATCGCAACATCGCAAGCATCACCCAAAAACATCAACACCAACGAAGCCATGAACAAGTTGAATATTCGTGTTTTATTTTTTGATATCGAGTAATGTATTCCACGTGATATGTCATGTGCTATTGTTGTAGAGACCCAACTTCCGGGTTCTTCAAATGATTCAAAGATCGGACAACAGTTTTGAATAAAAAGGCTCACAGCATTTAATGTCACAGTACAAAAAACATAAACACCAACATTTTATTCCTTTATTTCTCAGTATTACATCATTCGATAAAAAGAAAACTAACACCAGTATTACTTATATTTTATACAGAAGTCACAATACGGATCTCTACACGAGTCCATATGTTTTTGCTACACTTCTCCAATGCCTACGAAGATCTTTATTCATACATTTGCTAACTCTTTTGGAGGAATCCTCTTAGGAGCACTGGGAGACGCTCTTGTTGCCTAAAAAAAATAGGTTCACAATGGGTTAGTCATAAAAATTATGACTATGTGCTATACGTATTTCATGAAGCGATGTACATGCAAACAATGAGGATAATAACAATATGCATACAGTACAATAAAGCATAATTTCAATAGTATATCACAATGCTAACCCTAAAATCCTTTTATTTTAATTACATAAAATAGGAAATGCTCTGATTATACATCTTTTTGGCCACACCCACTTAAGGGCTTTCCGTAGGCTCCCCCTACTGGTGAATCCATCTGTAGATTCCTGCTACATCATAGGATTCTAAACCTTTGCATTTTCTTATGCAGAATTTTATTATTTTGTTCTTGACGTATTTTTTATATAAAAGAAAATGTGTTTTTAAATAAAACATCCACTCAAATAGTTATATCGCTTCATGTTTTCCCTTGCCCACATTAATTTCTTAGCGATATCTTAATGAGTTAAACTCATATGCACATACATTGTTTATTTCAGAAAGTAAAACAGTAATAAAATTACTTGAATAAAACTAATTCAGGAAATAAGAAACTCACCATAGTTTTGTCTTTATCCACACATTTATTTGCATTATTATCACGATTATCTTGTGACGTCATCCTCAGTTTCTTCCAATTCGGTCTTGGTTGCGGAAACCACTGTAATAACACTCATTTTACTGGATTGTGTCTCATTCTAATCGTATAAAGAATTTATAGTTGCTAAAAACATCGGAAATCGGAAAACGTCAAAATATTAAATCACTTATAAACTTTGTCGGGCATCTATAAGCCTCGAAATGGACTAAACCAGCCCACAAATGGACATCTTTCCCCTCAAAAATCCTGTCCAGCAAAGATTAAAAATTTGGGTAAACCACCCCTTGAAAATTCAACAAAATGTGGCTCAAAAGGTATGTAAATCAGCCCGAAATTGAAACAACGTGCCAAGATGGCTAAACAATGAATTTAAAATCATTTAGCTAACTAGCACCAATCAGCTCTCTTCATAAACTCAGCATTTTAATTAAGGAAATCAGCAGGAATTCAGAGATTAGAGTAAAGAAATTAGTTAATTAAAAAAGAAACAACCAAACCATCCAAGGGCAAAGGAGAAGAAATTCCTTACAACAAGAGGGAAGAGGAGAAAGGCACGGAGCAGTTACACTGAAGCTCGGTAGCAACAGTAAGAAGCACAGCAGCAAACTCACAGCACACGGCACAAGCTGTGGCAGAGGAAACCCCAAAATCAGCGGCACCTGGTTGTTCACGATGTAACAATAAACAGAGAACAAGAGTGGCGGCAGAGAAGCAGTCGACGGCGGCAGAGCAGAAGCTCGGCAACAGTAGAGTAGTTTCTCGGCAACCTAACTCTAAGAGGAAGAAGAAGAGGGAAGTAATCGGTCAGAGAAAGAAGAAAAAAGAAGAAGAAACCCTGGAGGAGGAAGCAGTAGTAGCAGGAACCCTAGTCAGTGCAGCAGAAGAGGAACAGTAGCAACAGCAGCCCTAATCGGCATAGCAAAGCCATCGGCCCAGAAGAATCGGCGGCACAACAACGACAGAGGCAAAGCAGCGTCGGCACGGGAAGCTCGACCTAGTTCCGTCGATTAGAGGTAAAGAGAAAGAAGGATATGGAGTAGAAGAAAGAGAAGAAGCGTTTACTGCCGACACAGAGCAGCCTGAGGAAGAAGAAGCCGGGAAATCGCAGAAGCAGGAAGGCGACGGGAAAGCAGTGCGGGAGAAACTAAAGCTCGGCATCGAGTTATAACAGTGAGCTACGCGGCTAAGCGGCAAAGTCACGCCAACAACCGCTCCAGGTGTTTTTAATCGAACACAACATGTCGTCCAGCCAAAACTTAACCTAGCCAGCACAGCACAATTACAGCCAGCCAAGAAACAAAGCAGTCAGCACATAACTCCGCCAGCACAACATAAATACAGCCCATTTTTCTTTGTTGCCAGCCCAACATCAGCCCACAAAACAAAAACAATCAGCCTTAATGTTCAGAGCCAGCCCAATATAAACGGCAACCCCATAAGAAGTAAATGGCAACCCCAACCGAAACGTCTATTGGCACTCGTAAAGAAAATCCAAACCAAACAAAATAAATATAATCAAAAAAACGAATCGTAAAATATGTGCTTTTTTTATCATCGGGGATATAAATCGAAAATTTTACACGGATTTTCATTTTATGTTGTTACAAGTGTTCCTATATATATGAGTGTGTAGCTCGGTTTAGGGCATTACAAGGTTAATTCACGATTTCTACTTGGTATCAGAGGATTAGGTCTTTCGCCGCTCCCGACTGATCGTCGATCCCGCTTGCCCGCTCATCTCCGTCGCCTCCTCCCGCTCGCCCGCACCAGCCGATCGTCGATCATCGACCGCTCGCCCGCTCCAGCCGATCTTCGCTCGCCTCTGTCGCCGTTGCCAGTCCGCCGCTCCCGCTAGCCTCTTTCTTAAGGTCGTTCCTCTTCCGCGGCGCTCTTCCTCCGAGGGCCTTCTCTGCCGGCCTTCCGGGCGGCCCCCCGCATCTCCGGTCGTTTTGTCCTCCATGGGGCAGCCGGAGACATCTTGCTCACCTCCTACGGTGTTCCTTCCGGCGTCATGATCTACGGGGGACCCATTGGAGGTCGTCTTCTCTGATTTAGAGCTCTTCAATCTCTTCTTCATGGATGATCAATCCACTATCTCCACAGCTCCTCACCCCGGTGTTCCAACCGGTTCGTCTGCCGACCCTCCTCGGAGCCATGGTCAGTCTAGCTCGTTTAAGATCACTATTGTTGTCTTGGATGACACGAATTATCTGGAGTGGTCCCGGGCGGTCCAGCATGCTATTCACAGCCACCAGTTGTATGGACATATTGATGGTACCACCGTTGAGCCACCACGTACCGATCCAACATGGAAAAAATGGGATGCGAAAAATTCTTTGGTTGTCTCGTGGTTACTTCACTCGATGTGCCCTAAGGTGTATCGCAGTTATATGTTGTTGGACTCTGCATATGATATTTGGACTCGGGCCCGTGATACCTACTCTCAGGCAGGCAGTTCGATGCAAGTGTATGAGCTCAATCGTCGTGTTATGGAGTTGAAGCAGGGCACTATGTCTGTTTCTGCCTACTATTCTGAGTTTGAGCGCCTCTACCAGGAACTGGACTTCTTCAATACTTTTGGCCACTTGCACTGTTGATGCGTTGGCCCTTCAGAAAGACAAAGACCCCTGCTACTGATCATTCTGTGTCTGCAGGGGCTTCACGCGGACCCCCTCTTTATAGCCATTGTGGGAAGAAGGGTCATACCAAGACTCATGTTTTCGTTTACATCCTCATCTTGCCCTTGCTGGTCGGGGTTCTAGTACTCGGGGTCGCGGTGGGCACCGTGGTGGTGGTCGTCAGTCTGGCGATCGTCCTCAGTTTTCTGCGCACTCTACTGAGGTTCAGGAGGACACCTCCGGAGGCTTGTCTGATGTCGAGTTAGATGCTCTTCGTTGCATGCTGCGCTCCCACACTGACTCTCCTGTTGCTGGTTCTCATGTTGATGTTGCTACTTCGGGTCTCTCCAGTCCTCGTGTTGTGTCCTCCCTTTCCGAGTGGATTATTGACTCGGGTACGATCGATCACATGACTGGTTGTGCCTCAGGTTTTACCTCCTATACCCCTCTTTCTGGTCGTGATATGGTTATTGCTGCTAATGGCTCTCTCTCCTCCATCGCTGATAAAGGGACTGTCCCCTGCTCTCCCGACATCTCATTGTCGTATGTTTTGCATGTCCCGTCTTTTCCTCGCAATTTGTTTTCCATTAGTCACTTAACTGCTTCTTTAAACTATTTTGTGACCTTCTTTCCTGATGTTTGTGTATTTCAGGATCTGAATACGAGGCGGACGCTTGGCAGTGGTAGGAACGTTGGTGGACTGTACTTGCTGGACCAGTCCTCTTCCAGTGCTTTTTCATCCACCAAATCTCCGACTCTACATGACATTAAACGCTGGCACCAGCGTCTTGGCCACCCTTCGTCTCTTTATCTTACTAAATTGTTTCATGTTTTTCACTCTTTAATTCAGTCTTTTTCATGTGATGCATGTGAACGCTCTAAACATGTCCATCAGAGTACTAGTCATGTGTCTGTCCCTAGTCTTTGTCCATTTCATGTTATTCACTCTGATGTTTGGTGCTCGTCTCCAGTGTTATCTTTATCTGGTTATAAATGGTTTGTTACTTTTATTGATTGTCATAACCGCGTTATGTGGGTTTATCTGATTAAAAAAGGAAAGTGATGTCCTTTCCTGCTTTCAAACGTTTCATAAAATGGTGAACCAACAATTTGGGGGCACAATTCTGGTGTTGCGTAGTGATAATGGTGGAGAATATGATGACCGGGGTGCTTTTGGGGCCTATCTATCTAATCATGGCATCATACATCAAACCACGTGTGTCCACACTTCCACCCAAAATGGGGTTGCCGAACGGAAGAATAGACACTTGCTGGAGGTCGCTCGGTGTTTACTCCTTTCTATGCACCTTCCCAAATCCTACTTGGGTGATGCAGTTCTCACAACTGTTCATCTCATTAACCGTCTTTCGTCTCGTGCTCTTTCATTTGATACGCCCCTATCGCGTCTTGTCAAACAACACATTGTCCACACGTCACATCTTGCTCCTCGTATCTTTGGCCCCGTCTGTTTTGTCCTTGTTCATACCTCGCATCGTGATAAACTTGATGCGCGTTTCATGCGGTGTATTTTCGTTGGGTACTCCCCTTCCACCAAAGGGTATCGTTGTTATCACCCTACGACTCGGCGCTACTATTGCACTGTGGATGTTATATTTCATGAGGGGGAGTCATACTTTAGTCCTCGTCAGGGGGATGAGAAGTGACGGTGACGAGAACATCGAATCTCCTCTTCCAATTATTAACATCGAATCTCCTCTTCCAATTGTTGCCACTCCTCTTCCTTCCACTTCCGCTCCACCTATATTATACACGTACGCACGTCGTCCTAGGACTGTTGAGCAAGTGCAGACTGTGAATGTTCCACCAGTGTCAGTGACTGTCTCAGCTCCAGATTCAGATGATGACTTTCATGTTCCTCTTGCACGTCTTATAGGTAAAAGGGGTGGCACCAAACACCACATTACCAACTACATTTGTTATACTCATCTATCTCAGGCTCATAAAGCCTTTATCTCCTCCATGTCATCTATTGTGATTCCTAAGACATAGCAGAAGGCTGTTCAGATACCTGAATGGAGACAGGCTATGGAGGAGGAACTGAGTGCTTTGGATAAAAATAAAACATAGCGGCTCACTAGTCTTCCCCCTGGGAAGCGAACGGTCGGATCCTGTTGGATCTTCACCGTCAAACAGAACCAAGATGGGGTGGTGGAGCGATACAAAGCACGTTTAGTGGCTTGAAGATATACCCAAGCTCAAGGCATTGACTACCAGGAGATCTGTGCTCCTGTTGCCAAGATGAACTCAATTCATGTGCTTCTTTCTTGTGTTGTGATTCGTGGATGGAGCTACTGCAGCTCGATGTCAAGAATGCATTCCTGCATGATGATCTGGAAGAGGAGGTCTATATGGATATTCCTCCGGGCCTTGATGTCAAAAAGTCCAACTGGAGGGTCTGTCGGCTGCTAAAATCCCTGTATGACCTAAAACAGTCTCCGAGAGCGTGGTTTGGGCGTTTTAACAAGACCATGCTACGTCTTGGATATACTCAAAGTCAAGTTGATCATACCCTCTTCAGCAAGAGGAAGGGTGCTCTGGTTTCTATCCTTAATGTGTACGTGGACGACATCATCATTACCGGAGATGACTTGGATGAGATCAAGTACTTGAAAAAACAACTGGAGGAAGAATTTGAAGTCAAGGATCTGGGAAAGCTGAAATATTTTTTGGGAATTGAAGTTGCAAGGTCTCGGCAGGGGATCTTCATCTCCCAAAGGAAGTATATTTTTGATCTTCTGGAGGAGACTGGGATGCTTGGATGTGCTCTTGTTGACACTCCAATTGAGGCTAATCATAAGATTGATGCAGATATTAGTGGGGAGAAAGCGGATGCCTCAAAATACCAACAACTGGTTGGGAGGATCATTTATCTGTCTCATACTCGCCCGGATATCGTGTATGCGGTGGGTGTCCTAAGCCGGTATATGCACTTCCCTTCGTTATGTCATCAGCATGCAGCCTTTAGGGTGTTGCGATATCTCAAAAAGATACCCGGGCGTGGGATTCCGTTCAAGGCTAATCAGTCGTTGGAGGTTGAGGTATAACTGATGCTGATTGAGCTGGTAGTCAAGATGACAGAAAGTCAACCACGGTGTACTGCACATTTGTGGGAGGCAACCTGGTTTCATGGAAGAGCAAGAAGCAGAACGTGGTTGCTCGCTCAAGTGCTGAAGCAGAATACAGAGCTATGGCTCAAGGCGTTTTTGAGGGACTATGGTTAAGAACCATTCTCCAAGATTTGGGCATTCAGGTGAACAAACCTATTACTATCTACTGTGATAACAAGGCAACCATCAGCATTGCATACAATCCAGTTCAACATGACAGGACCAAACATGTGAAAGTTGATAGGCACTTCATCAAAGACTACCTCGATAAGGGGAATATTTGCACTCCGTTTGTGAGCTCATTTGATCAGCTTGCTGATGTCTTAACCAAGGGGCTAAGCAAAGACAACTTCAAGAACAATACTGACAGATTGGGAATGATCAATATATATTCCCAACTTGAGGGGGAGAGTTGAATATTCGTGTTTTATTCTTCGATATCGAGTTATGTATTCCACGTGATATGTCGCATGCTAGTGTTCCTATATATATGAGTGTGTAACTCGGTTTAGGGCATTACAAGGTTAATTCACGATTTCTACTGAACAAACATCAACACAAATGCACTGGAATGTAACATCAATACAAGACATGAGGGAAACATTATTCATTACAACAAATCAGCATCCACACAAACATTCATCCAAAATATAAAGAGAAGTTCATCAAGAAAAAACCTAGTGATGTAACCTACGTCGCATCATCGCAACATATCTTTATTTTTATTTTATATGTATCGCGCATATTTATCTCTTGTATTTTCATGCACGTTATTAGCACATGTTTCATTTGGCGCAAGTCACTACGCATTTTTGCATGACTTATTGGGGTGATTGTCAAATAAGTCTCTAACTAAAAAGATCTGTCAAATTAGCTATAATGGTAATTAGAGAAAACACTCAAAATGATAAATTTAAATTTAGCATATTAAAATTGAAATTAAAAAGAAAAAATTCTAGATTAAGAATTAATCTATATAAGTCTTTTGGAAGTCATGTATTTTCCTATCTTAAAAGGAGGATTCATTTCCTAATCTCTTGAGAAAAACCAAAAAATAAAAATATAAAAAGGATTCATAAATTTGATTTCTCCCACCCCCATCGTATTTTTTTTAAAAAACCTGTCCCAAAAGTGTTGGCCCCTCTTTAATACTATCAATTAAAGTTTATTTTCCATTAATATTCTATGCCCAAATTAATTAAAGCCAACCTCCTCCTTCCCGAGAGGGCAGCTTGGACAAAATTTGGGAACAGAGTTTATTTCTGTTTCCCAAAAGGTCCAGCCCCGTCCATCCCATCTTTTTCCTCCCACACGCAACGTGAGCCCTAGCCCCAGTTCCAGTCGTCACCGCCGTTTTGTCTGGACTCACAACCATCAATCATTTATGTCGGCCAACATGTCAATTTGGAGAGTAAAATGATTTTTTAACTAGGTCTTGTCGTTGAGTAAAATATAGACAGACATACAAGGTTTTTTTTCCGATATAGCGACCGACACTACTTTCAAAAATTCATCCAATGTTTTATTTAGGTTATGTTAGTTGAATATGTTGTTTTGTTCTTCTTTATATGGGTTATTCCTAAAATAAATTTTGTATACAATCATTTCACACTATATCTTTCTTACAAAAACATATTAAAACATTCTACACATTTATTTATTAATACTTTTGTGCATTTAATAAGAAAATTTATTAAACATGAGAAAACTTATTATTAATCAAAGATATTACGGTTTTAGATTTTTTTAGCTGCTATTAAACGTACTTTTATCCAAGTCCAAAAAATTATGCATAGTACTAAATATATTTCACAATATATTTATTTATATTTATTTGTACTTGTTAATAGTAATCGTAGTGTATTATTATAATTAATTTTGGATATTGTTCGATTTCATTTTGGGATATACGTGATATTTTGTCAATCAACTTGTTATGCTAACTTTACTTTTAGAACATATAATCATACATACTATATATTTTTATTTTTTACACATGAAAATTTGAAATTTAAATTTTTCCGGGATGTCTTCATCTGATATTTTAAACACAATCCGACTTATATCTCCGATATCTGATATATACAACCTTGAGTTATATAAATATCATAAAAATCTCCCATAGAAAAAACAGTAAACTCTCACAAAAATTAAAAAGGTTAATAGAAGCATGCGATAATGTAATTCATTGTCACGGTGTAAAAAAGAATTAGCCAATATATTCAAGTAAGTAAGAGTACCACTAACGCAAACTCCTTTGCTAACTTTGATGCAAATTTTGCATTTCGTATGCCAATACAGAACAAGATAAAGAGTACATCTTCCTCTTCCTGAAATAGGATATGGTAATTCATTTAGAAAAAATGATAAATGTTAAGATGAGTATGCACATGAAGGGAAAAAATGTTGAAACAGGTACACCTGTCAATGTAAAGCTCATAATCATGTGAAATGATAAAAGAAGTAACTTTTATTCATATTGTTTTCAATTTCTGAACATGTTCAAAATACACCTACAAATATGAGGAAGTTAACTTGAAAGAAAGAGTGAAATGGTAAATCAATATTGTAAATGGAACAAAAAAGAAGTGGTTAGATTATCTCCGGTTGATTGACATAAAAAATTAATCACTAAACCACCATGTGTTAACTGACGGTATTCCTACTGAAGGTATTCCTACTATTGTTGTTATTATTTTTATGTATTAGAGGTATGTGAGTATTCAGTCTGGTGTTTAGCCCCACACGGGCTATCAGTGTTTAGTTAGTCTTTGTAGTCTTTTAAATACCCCTTGAAGGGAAGAACATATTTGCACTTGTTGTTTTCATCATTATTTCAACACCTACAAAAACAACATAATTGCGTTTTTAGAAAATAAATGTCTCTTCGCTCTAAAAACTAATATGCCAGAAGACATTTAAAGTAACAATTAACAAAAACAAGATAAGCAATTAGTGATGTATATCACCAAAAAATAAAGAATATCCAAAATAAAGAATGTGTCACATTGCAATTACTACTAACTAACGAGAGAAACAAATCACCGTTGTCGCACGAGTGCAGGCAGGAAGGAATGATTGAGGCCTTCGTCTCCACGAACTGCTAGGTTCGCTTCCTGGTGAGTACCGTCGGCGCTAGGGCTCTGATTTGCAAGGGGAGCGTCGTCGTCGGGTTCGCCGCTCAGCTATGAAGCACCGACACTTCAAAATGTCGAGCGTGTCGTTGTCGGAGAGTCAGACACTCGTCCGACTCTCTGACACTCGAGTCGGAAATCCGACACTCGAGTCGGAAATCCGACACTCGAGTCGGAAATCCGACACACTGGCTCACGCGGGACACGCGTGTCCAGCTCAATCGGACACGCGTGTCCCTAAATTAGCTGCTCATAGTGAGGCGGGTGGCAATTTGTCTTGAAAGTGTCGTTGCCCATTTCTAGCATTTCAAGTAGTGAAAGTGGATTTACTAGTGTCATAGATATTTTCTCTAGAAAAAGAAAGATTGAAAGTGAGCAAAAAAATTTACATGAGAATCCATTATTTTTACTTATGATATATAATTGCAATGTGTTAATGTTCTATCATTTTTTAATCATTTGTTAAGTTTTGTATTTGAATATTTGATGAAAAATATTTAAACATGACTTAATTTATTTAAATATTTATTAATTGTTGTTTTTTTTTTGTTAAATTCTTTAGGATTTTCATAATTATAAAAATGATTATTTAATATACGTGTCTCAGCGTGTCGGAATATGGTATTTTTTGAGAATTGATGAGTCGTGTGTCGTATCGCGTGTCCCATGTCAGTGTCGGTGCAACATAGCCGCTCGGAACTCTTTTGAAAATTAAGGATCAGAAAAATCATAATGACTCTAACCCTACCTCTGAAATTATATATATATATATAATCTTCAGTGAACCGAATTCGGCTTTACCAGGAATTAGCCTTCAGAAAAGCCGAATCGGGTTCAAGGTGTAAAACAGGCAAAAGACGGGTTTAGCCGATATTTGTCCAGTCGGCACTTGGCTTGGCCTTTTCCATCAATCCAAGTTGATATACATTATATCGACTACAAGAACTATATCAATTGCAAGGACTATATCGACTGCAAGGACTATATCAACTGCATCGGCTCGACCATCTAGTCGGAAAATTGTCGCTATTTTCGGAATATCAATTGCAAGGACTATATTGATTGCATCGACTGGACCATCCAGTCGGCAGATTGTCAAACAGCTATTCCTGGAATATCGACTTCAAGGACTATATCGATTGCATCGACTGGACTATCTAGTCGGCAAACTGTCAAACAGCTATTCCTGAAATATCGACTATATCGACTATTGGGTTTGTCGACTACATCGACTGCATGGTAAGTCGACTGCATCGACTGGACCATCCAGCCGACAGACTGTCAAACAGTCTTTCTGGATTTATCGACTGCATCGGCTAGACAATCCAGCCGACAAATCTGTCTCGTCGACAAATCATCTAGTCAATAAACTGTCAAACAGTTTTTAATCAACTAAGCATCCAGTCAACAAATTTTGTCTTTGTACTTGTATCCTATATGAGTCGAGTCACCTCGATCGATTATCCAATTTCTCGTACGTTATTATATGCGACCTCATAAGCTCATATTACGTTGGCAGCAAGACTAACTTGTTGACTACTTCTAGATCACAAAGACTCCAACAATCAGAACTGAGGAGATTATTTGAGGTCATAGAGAGATTTCTTGAGATGGCAAACAAGAAACTCTCATGTGGTTTCATAGCCAGGTGGTTGATGCATGTAGACAGTCCCAGGGAGGTCATCGTTAAAGAGTACATTCTTGATATCAAGAACACACGGCTGCGAATGATGTTGAACGGCAAAGGAAATCAATACCCAAACTGTATTCGACTTGGAAATCGTAGAATATGTCACTTCATAGTCGAGGTCATATTGTTGAGCGAACCCGCGAGCCACAAGACGAGTTGTGAGGCGCTCAACTGTCCCATCAAGGCAATGCCTCACAGTAAAGACTCATTTTGCATCCCACGCGGGAGTGGACAGGAGGAAGTAGGACTAGGTCCTGGCTCTGATTACCCAGAGGGAAGCTATTTACTCATCCATCACGAACCGCCACCCCGGATGTTGAAGAGCATCCTGCATAAAAGAGTGGGTGGAAATGGAAGACAAGGAAGTGGCAAACCCGTGAATGTTCGGAGATAAGCAGTGTAGGGAGACATAATTAGAAAGAAGGTGGGTGGTAGAGAGACCAGATGGTGTTGCATCCTAGGGGGAACCGTAGTCTAATCAACTGGTAGTGGAGCGTCATCAGTAGGGGTGGGTTGCATTGGACATCAGACCGAGGACGACAACGAGCGTACATATGGAGAGGAGGATGAGGTGGCAGTGTAAGAAGTGTAGGAGGTGGAGTTGGGAGCAGAAGAGTTGTGTAGTTGTGGACAGGGATGTTAGGATGCGGGATAGTAGTTGGGAAGTCATCACAAGTGGACGAGTAGAAGGTTGATCCTCGAGGAAAGTGACATCAACGAAGGTGATCGTTTTCCCATCAGCGAGAGAGTAAAACACAGCCTTTATGTGTGCGAGAATAGCCAACTAACATAAATTTGGTAGCATGTGGGGCAAGTTTGTCCACTGCAGGGCCAAGATGAAGGATGAAGCAAACACACTCGAAAATATGAGGAATCAAAGAGAAGAGAGGTGTGGAAGAAAAGATGATGGAGAATGGCATCGCAAAAACGAGAATAGATGAATGCATGCGATTAATTAAATAGCATATGATGGAGACGGCAAAGCGTCAATAGATTTTGGGGACCTGCATTTGAAATATAAGAGAGCTGACAACCTCGAGGAGGTGGCGATTCTTCCGCTCGACCACACTATTTTGTTGTGGTGTGTAAGCACGGGATGTTTGGTGGATAATACCAAATCTATTACAAATTTCATGAAATGCATGACTCATATATTTGCGTGCATTATCGATTCAAAGTATTTTAATTGAATGAGAGAATTGAGTATGAGTCTCAGTGATGAAGGAGTGAAAGACACATAACACTTCAGAGCGATTCTGCAGTAAATACAAGAAAACAACCATGTCATACGAGAATGATCATCTATAAACGTAAGAAAATAACGATATTCAAATAAACTAGCAGTTCTACAAAGACCACAAATATCAAAATATACTAAATTAAACGGGGCAGAACTCCTAGTGAAATGAGGTGAGAAAATAGAGCGATGATGTTCCCTATAAATATTGGATTCACATGTAAATTCAGAGAGAAAAATTTGGAAGAGCTTTCTTCGGGGGGTAGAAGCATGGCCAAGACATCAGTTTAATCAAGAGAAGTGACTAAGAAGAGAGCAGTGGTGGAAAGGTCCAAAGTGTAGATGTCATGTAATGACCTAAAATAAAAATCCGTATAAATAGTTTGAGGTTATCCCCGATGATGAAAATGGCATATATTTTACGATTTCTTTCCTTGCATGATGGTTTGGATATTTTGTGTGTTGCCTTTTAACTTATGTGGGCTGAGTAAATTATGTGGGTTGTTTATGTGCTTATGGGCTAGCTGATTAATTTATGGGCTGATGATTTGGGGCTGGCTGGCTTGGAGTGCTGGCTGTGTTGATAATATGCTGGCTGTGTTTGGTGACTGGATGGGTCGATTGGTTGTTTGCTTGTGCTGGAGTTTGAAATGTTGGCTCGAAATGAGTTTGGATTCGGCAAAAAGGCACCTGGAGCGGTGTTTTGTCCCGATATTTCCGCTTAGCCGCTGTTTTCACTGTATAAACTGAGGACGAAATTTCTCCTTCTCCTGCACTATCGTCTCGTTTTTTCTTCATTCTCCATGTGCCTTTGCGTGTTCGGTGTCGTCGTCACGAAGCTGATGTGCCGACGACCTTGTTGTGCTAAGCTACCCGTGTCGTCGTTACTGTGATCCCGTGCCGACACAGCTGTGCCGCCGATTCTTCCGGACCGACGTTCTTCTAGGGCTGCTGTTGTTTCCTTCTTCTGCTACTGTTAGGTTTCTTCTTCATCTGGCTGATTACTTCTCTGTCCTTCTTCTTCTAGCTGATTACTTCTCTGTCCTTCTTCTTCTTCTACTGTTGTACCCGAGTACCTCTTTGCGTATGGGGCTCTGCTTTGCCTTTGTTGTTCCTCAGTGGCTGCCTCTGCTTTTGATTTAGGGTTTCGGCTGCTCCTGAGCCTCTCCTGTGTAGCTGTTGTCACTGCAAAGTTGCTGCCGCTCCAAACCATCATGCAAGGAAAGAAATCGTAAAATTATTGATTTTAATTGCTGATTTTTGGGAGATTATGTTGATAGCCAAGTTAACTTTTATGCCTTGCTGGACAATTACGTTTAAGAAGACGGAAAGTCCATTTAGGGGCTGGTTTTTAGCCCAATTTTGAGGCATATTGCTAGTTGTCCGGCAAAGTATAAAATCAGATTTGGCCTTTAGCAATTTAATTGGTATTTTTGGTTTATTGTTTTAACTTTCCGATACAACTCTTTTACGCTCCATGTTATGTGTACAACGAGACGCAACCCAAATTAAGATGCATGTTATTTCAGTGGTTCCCAAAGCTTAAAACTTCGAGGATGGCGTCCCGTGATAATCGTGACATGCATGCGGCAAAGGATATGAATAAAGGAAAGAAAAGGGTGGGTATTTTATTTCTTGAAATTATGAGTATTCAAGTATTTTGCAATATTTAATTTCTTGGCTTTTGAAACAAAATTGCTTGTGCATATGAGTTTCGCCTTAATGACATATCGCTAAGTAAATAAAGTGGGTGAGGGGACAATTAAGCGATATTTATTCTAAGGGGATTATTTTTATTATAAACTCCTATTTACACGCCAAGACAAAATTCGTTTAAAACTCTGTATAGGGAAATGTGATGGCTTCGAATCCGATGATGTGGAGGCATCCACTGATGGATTCACCAGTAGGGGTGAGCCTACACTTACGCTCTTCGGGGGCGGGGCCCAAGTCAAGTTGCATCACCGGAGCATTTCCCATTTTATGTAACTAAAATTAAGGGGTGCTATATGGATTAGTAATGAGAATAATCAAATCAAATTTTTATTGTACTGTATGAATATTGGTATCATCTCCCTTGTTTGCATGTATAACCATTTCACGAAATACTGTTCTCACATAGTCATAATTTTTATGACTAACTCTTACTTGATTCATTTTTTTCAGACAACATGTGTAACTACAGGTGTACGGGGAAAGTTCGCACCTGAAGAGTTAGAGAAGGTATGGCTCAATGTCTACAAAGGAATCGAAGAAGGTTCTAAGAGTCATTAGTTACTATGTTCCGAAAACTACTGTAACTTTTTAGCAGATTTCGAGTAAACGACTGTATGACGGTGTGAATAAATAAAAGGATGGAATAAAATACTGCTTTGAAAGTTTATTATACTGTTCGTAAATGTGCTGCGGCTACTCTATTGACTCTGTTCACTTTCTGAAATCATTGGGAAGCCCGGAAAGTTTGGGTCTTCACAACTTGGTATCAGAGTCAGGTTCAGGTTTCAATAGAATATGTCGTAACATAAACAGTACGAAAATATTTCAATCAAGACGATCCTGACTATCAAGCAGTCACCAGATTCGAGGAAAGTGACAACGGGCATCAACAACCTCGGCCTCCTTCGGATTTTGTGTTATCAATAGCAGAAGCTTTTAAGCTAGTTTTTCCTACGTTAGCTACTTTAGGACTCATACTTCCCCAAGAGAATCCTACTCCACATCCATCACAGCAACATCCAATGAACCCTCCTCCAAATCTCCCTCCAAGAGCAGAAGCTCTGACGCCCCAATACTGTCAAATGGACTTCGATCTTAAACAGTTTATGGAATTAAAACCACCAACGTTTGTTGGAGGCCTATCTCCCTTATAAACAGAAGATTGGAAACTGCGAATTGAAGCTATCTTCCAAGTCATGCGCTGCCCAGAGAACCAGAAAGTTGAACTCGCGTCATTTGTACTGGAGGGCACCGCAAAGCGTTGGTGGAACAACTTAGTCGCTACAAAATTTACGGGACGTAGAGTTGTGACATGGGAAAATTTTATTCAAGAATTCACTAATTGGTTCGTACCACGATCGGAAAAACGAGTCCGACACGATCAATTTTTACGACTCGTCCAAGGATCTAAGTCGGTGTTACAGTACAAGACAGAATTCTCCAAGTTGGCATATTAGGTCAATTCTCTCGTGCCTACCGAGAAAGATCGTTGCAGGCAATTTCAACAGAGACTTCAGGACGACATACGCAATTTACTCGTACCTTTGAATATCCTAGAATATGGAAAGTTGGTCGAGCGAGCGCTATTAGTAAAAATCGATTAAGGCAAAACGCAAAAACACCGAGATGGGAAAAGAAAAGCCACAGAAATCTCAACTCAAAGCGAAGTACAGAGCAAAGATGTTGCTAAGACAATACAAACTGGTTCATCAACCAGTACTACGTCTAAAGCAAACTCGATGAAATGTGCCAAGTGCGGCAGAAATCACCGAGGCGAATGCTTGATTGGCGTTTGTTATTACTGTCGTGAGTCGGGTCACACAAAGAAGAATTGTCCAAAGCTCCGGAATAAAGCAATCAATTCACAATCTCCACTGCAGCAGCAATTATATCAAATGCTTGCTGAATCATTCGCATCAGCACCATCACCAACGTCTGCACTTGCAGCTGCACCAGTATCTGCTCCTACACCTGCAATAACACCAGTACCTGCTCCTGTACCTACTCCAACACCACCTCAAGAAGGCCCAGCCGATCAATTAGTTTTTCCCCGGGCTTATACCTATGGTAAATAAGTTGTATTTACCATAAAAGTGGCATTTCTATATTAGTTTTTGGGGACGAAAACTCCTAAAGGGGGAGGATTTGTAACGACCTAAAATAAAAATCTGTATAAATATTTTGAGATTATCCCCGATGATGAAAAGGGCACATATTTTACGATTTATTTCCTTGCATGATGGTTTGGATATGTTTTGTGGGTTGCCTTTTAACTTATGTGGGCTGAGTAAATTATGTGGGTTGTTTATGTGCTTATGGACTAGCTGATTAATTTATGGGCTGATAATTTTGAGCTGGCTGGCTTGGTGTGTTGGCTGTGTTGATAATATGATGGATGTGTTTGGTGACTGGATGGGTCAGTTGGTTGTTTACTTGTGCTGGAGTTTGAGATGTTGGCTGGAAATGAGTTTGGGTTCGGCAAAAAGGCACCTGGAGCAGTGTTTTGTCCCGATATCGTCGCTTAGCCGTTGTTTTCACTGTATAAACTGAGAACGTAATTTCTCCTTCTCCCGCACTGTCGTCTCGCTTCTTCTTCATTCTCCCTGTGTGTCTGCATGTTCGGTGCCGTCGTCACTAAGCTGCTGTGCCGACGACCTTGTTGTGCCAAGCTACCCGTGTCGTCGTTACTGTGCTCCCGTGCCGACGCAGCTGTGCCGCTGATTCTTCCGGACCGACGATTTTGCTAGGGCAGCTGATGTTTCCTTCTTCTGCTACTGCTAGGTTTCTTTTTTTTCTGGCCGATTACTTCTTTGTCCTTCTTCTTCTTCTACTGTTGTACCTAAGTACCTCTTTGTGTATGGGGCTCTGCTTTGCCTCTGTTGTTCCTCAGTGGCTGCCTCTGCTTTTAATTTAGGGTTTCGGCTGCTCCTGAGCCTCTCCTGTGTAGTTGCTGTCACTGTAAAGTTTTCGCCGCTCCTTGTAGCTGCTCCCGAGCTGCTGCCTCCCTGCTGCTACTTCCAGGCCACTGCCTCCTCTTGGCTGGCTTAGTTTATTTCCTCTCTACTTAGTTACTTGTTTGGACTGTGGGGATACATACCAAATTATTGATTTTAATTGCTGATTTTTGGGAGATTATGTTGATAGCCAAGTTAACCTTTATGCCTTACTGGACAATTACGTTTAAGAGGACGGGAAGTCCATTTGGGGCTGGTTTTTAGCCCAATTTTGAGGCATATTTTTAGTTGTCCGGCAAAGTATAAAATCAAATTTGGCCTTTAGCAATTTAATTGGTATTTTTTGTTTATTGTTTTAACTTTCCAATACAACTCTTTTACGCCTCATGCTACGTGTACAACGAGACGCAACCTAAATTAAGATGCATGTTATTTCAGTGGTACCCAAAACTTAAAACTCGAGGATGGCATCCCGTGATAACCATGACATGCATGCGGCAAAAGATATGAATAAAGGAAAGGAAGGGGTGAGTATTTTATTTCTTGAAATTATGGGTATTCAAGTATTTTGCAATAGTTAATTTCTTGGCTCTTGAAACAAAATTGCTTGTGCATATGAGTTTCGCCTTAATGACATATTGCTAAGTAAATAAAGTGGGCGAGGGGACAATTAAGCGATATTTATTCTGAGGGGATTATTTTTATTATAAACTCTTATTTACATGTTAAGACAAAATTCATTTAAAACTCTGCATAGAGAAATGTGATAGCTTTGAATCCGATGATGTGGAGACATCCACTGATGGATTCACCAGTAGGGGTGAGCCTACACTTACGCTCTTCGGGGGCGGGGCCCAAGTCAAGTTGCATCACCGGAGCATTTCTCATTTTATATAACTAAAATTAAGGGGCGCTATATGGATTAGTAATGAGAATAATCAAATCAAGTTTTTATTGTACTGTATGCATATTGGTATCATCCCCCCTTGTTTGCATGTATAACCATTTCACGAAATACTGTTCTCACATACTCATAATTTTTATGACTAACACTTAGTGGATTCATTTTTTTCAGACAACAGGTGGAACTCCAGGTGTACGGGAAAAGTTCGCATCTAAAGAGTTAGAGAAGGTATGGCTCAATGTCTACAAAGGAATCGAAGAAGGTTCTGAGTGTCATAAGTTACTATGTTCAGAAAACTACTGTAAATGTTTAGCAGATTTCGAGTAAACGACTGTATGACAGTGTGAATAAATAAAAGGATGGAATAAAATACTGCTTTGAAAGTTTATTGTACTGTTCGTAAATGTGCTGCGACTACTCTATTGACTCTCTATTCACTTTCTGAAATTATTGGGAAGCCTGAAAAGTTTGGGTCTTCACATGTCATTTGACAGTCGCCCCTTACCAATGATATTCAACATTTGTCGATTCTACACCACAAAGGAAGAAGAAAAAGAGATGGAGCAGTCAAGATCGTACGTGGGCCGACATAGAGGACATTAAATTGAGAGTCGAGAACATGAAGGACAAAGCGGAGAGAGAGACAAAGCAACTACATTCTCGGTCGGATACGTCTTCTATTGCTTCTCTTTGCTACCGCAACTATTCCAGTACGCATGCTGCTACCATTACTCCATCTAATTGTATTATCGACTCAAGGGCCACAGATCATACGACTGGATCCTCCTCAGGTTTTATTTCTTACACTCCTTTGTCTGGTAAATATAAGATTCTCTCTGCCAATAGCACATTGTCCTTTATTGTGGGCAAAGGCCAAATCTCATGCTCTTTGTCCATCTCTCTCTCTCTTTTTATCCTGCATGTTCCCTCCTTTCCTTATAATTTGCTTTTAATTAGTAATATCACCAGATCTCTTAACTGCTCAATAACTTTCTTTCCTAACTCGTATGTTTTTCAAAAACTGGATACAAAACGAATGCAGATGTTTGACGATGGCATCAGGGTCTCAAACATCCATATCCACTTTATCTTCAAAAATTATTTTCTTCTTTTTGCCTTTTATTAAATTTTTATCTTGTGGTGTATGTGAATTGTCTAAACATGTTAAACAACTCTTCGCATTTAACTTCTTCTAGTATCAGTCCTTTTAAAGTCATGCATTCAGATGTTGAGTGTTCATCCCCTATTTTATCATTATCTGATTATCGTTGGTTTGCCATTTTATCGACTATTTTTCTCTTACTATTTGGTTTATCTTTTAAAGAAGAAAAGTGAGGTTTTTTCTTGCTTTCAAGCCTTTCATCGAATAGTGGTGACACAGTTCAATTGCACCATTTATGTCCTCCGTAGTGATAATGGCCAGGAATATGATGATCGTGGATTGTTTGGTTCATATCTTACCGATCATGGTATTATCCATCAACTCAAATGTATTCACACCGCTACCCAAAACGGCGTTGAACGAAAAAACTGACATCTACTTAAGGTTGCAAGTTGTCTTCTCACCACTATGCACCTTCCTAAATCTTATTGGGGCGATGATGTTCTCATGATTGCTCATATCACATCAATCGTCTACCATCACAAGTTTAAGACTATGTCACTCCTCTTGCCCGTCTGTCCACCACTTTTGTTGTACAAACCTCTTATATGTTGTCTCGTGTGTTTGGGTATTTGTGTTTTGTTCACGTACATCAGCCTAATTGTGACAAACATGGATCTTGTGCTCAACGTTGTATCTTTACTATTTATTCCTCCACCACAAAAGGATATAGGTGCTATACCCTCTGTCATGGCCTACACTTTGTACCATGGATGTTACCTTCCGCAAGGAGGAATCCTATTTTCTAGATAGGACTCATTCCATTCGTCATCGGCAGACTAGTGACAATACATATGATACGCATATTGCTCTTCCACTCATTCCTCTGACCCATATTATCCCTACAATCCAAGCAATGCCTCCTACCCAGTTTTCACCTCCTCCATCTCTAATTCCTCCACTTGTATATCACCGCCGACAAAAAGTAAAATAGGTTACTATCGTACCACCTCTACCAGTGTCTGCTTCAGACTCAGATTTTGGTGATGACCAACATCTCCCTCTTGCTTTGTTGAAAGGTAAAACGATCTACACGCATCAGCCTATTTTTAACCATGTTTCTTATCATCATCTTACCCATGCACATCAGGCCTTTGTTACATTGTTATCCTTGATTACCATTCCCGCGTCATGGCAGGAAGTTTTGGGTATCCATGAATGGACACATGTTATGGAAGAGGACATGTCTGCCTTGAAAAAGAACCACATGGGACATCTATCTCATTCCCATGGGAAGAAAGTCATGGTTCAAGCTAGGTGTTCTCTATTAAACAAAATCAGGATGGTAAGGTTGAACATTACAAGCCATGACTTGTGGCTCAAGGATACACCCAGATTCAAGAAGTAGACTACCTGGATACCTTTCCTCTGGTGGCAAAGATGGACTTCATTCGGGTTCTGTTATCGTATGTTGCTTGCTTGGGATAGGATCTTCATCACCTAGATGTGAAAAATGTTTTCCTCTGCAGTGGGTTGGATGCTAAGTTATCAAAGGCGAGAGGCGCACCGAGGCGCAAAGGGCCCCTGGAGCCTAGGCGCAAGGTGCAGGCGCGCGCCCGAGGCACGTGAGGCACAAAAAGGGGGGAAAGGAAATTGAGCGAATTGGGCGCCCAATTCGCTGAAATTGAGCGAATTGGGCGCCCAATTCGCTCAATTTCAGCGAATTGGGCGCCCAATTCGCTCAATTTCAGCGAATTGGGCGCTCAATTCCGCCTAGGGGTGCCTCGAGTGCGTCTAAGATCATGTTTTTGCACTTGTCAAATTTTAAAAAAAAACAAACACCTTGAAAGGCCTAGGCACGCCTTTGACGCGTCAGGGAGCCTGTAAGGCGCGCGCCTGGGAGCCTGTAAGGCGCGCGCCTGGGAGCCTGTAAGGCGCGCGCCTGGGAGCCTGTAAGGCGCGCGCCTGGGAGCCTGTAAGGCGCGCGCCTGGGAGCCTGTAAGGCGCACACCTGGGAGCCTGTAAAGCGCACGCCTGGGGGCGCCTGGGGGCGCCTGGGCGCGACTGGGGCACAGCGCCCGCCTCAGCCGTGCTGAGGCGCGGCGGGCTGCGCCCGGTGCGCCCGACATCTCAGGCGCGCGCCTTGACAACTAAGGTTGGATGAAAAAGTGTACATGAAATTCCCTCCTGTGTTTGTGAAAAATGAAACAGAAAGGCTTGTCTGTCACTTAAAGAAGACATAATATGGCTTGAAACAGTCACCCGGGGCATGGTTTGGCAGGTTTCACAAGGTCATGCTTAAGTTTGGATACAAACAGGGACAATCAGATCACATCATATTCATACTCATTGTTTTTGTGGATAACACTGTGATCACAGATGATGACCCAGAGGAAATTGCAAATCTCAAAGCTCTATTGTTTGTAGAGTTTGAAGTGAAGGATTTAGAGAGAATAAGATACTTTCTTGGAATTGAAGTGACTAGATCGAATCAAGGTATCTCAATATCCCAACGCAAATATGTTTTGGACCTGTTAAAGGAAACTGGGATGCTCGGTTGTGTCCCAGTAAACATTCATACGGAGAGAATCATAAGATTGTTGAAGACAGTGATGGTGACCGGATGGGTACCTCGAGCAATCAAAGATTAGTTGGGAAACTCATATACCAATCCCGCACATGTCTAAACATTTCATATGTAGTAGGTATCTTGAGTAGATATGTGTGCTATCAGGATCAGACAACAAGAGGTCTTATATCGTGTATTGTGGTACTTGAAGAGGGTACCTGGTCCAGGACCCCTTTCCTCTAAGAACAATCACTTGAGGATTGATGTCTTCGTAGACACATTGGGTCGGGAGTCGTGGTGATAAGAAGACTACAATGTGGTATTGCGCCTTTGTTGAGTAAATTTTGATAATCTGGCGAAGCAAGAAGCAGAATGTGGTAGCTAGATCAAGCGTGGAGGCTAAGTACCGGGAAATGTCTCAAGATCTCTATGAAGGACTATTGGTTGCGTTTTATGTTGCAGGATCTGGGATTTTAGGAGCATATCCCACTCTCTTTATAATATAACAACAAGGCAGTCATTAGTATAGCTCATAACTGAGTACAATAAGATATGAATAAGCATGTTGAGGTTGATCAACACTTTATCAAAGCCCTCTTGGACAAATGGAATGTGGTCACTCTTTTTGATCATTCTAAAGATCAACTAGTTGGTATTTTCACCAAACTTTTAGGATGTGGTGTGTTCACTGATGATATCCACAAGCTAGGGATGACAAATATCTTTCGTCCAACTTGAGGGGGAGAGTTGTAATTAGGCGTTAATATCATGGCGTACTTGTAATGCCTGTTGAGGGTAATTTTGTCATTTGTGTCCTTACTCATGTATATGTATGAATAAAAGCAAGTATCACGGGAGATTATTGGAATATTAAGTTCAACTAGACCCTCTTGTGTGGAGGATAAGACACAATTTCTTAGAATGGCTTAAATATACCATCAAGCACCCTCTTATTATTCTTAGGACAGGACAGTAGTATACTCGTGTGTATGCAGCGAAGAAATTGGAAGTTGGACTTGGAGACCGAGTAAGCTTAGAAAAGGAAGAATGAGGGCCAATAAAACCCCTCTTATGGAAAGCAAAAAAGGTCTGAGTTCAAGAATAGGAATCCTAGAAAAAAGAACCAACACACTCACATTGAGGTGGGTGAGCCAATCCAGAAAGACTGGGACATTAGGAATCCTTTTGTAAATGTAACCATTGTAACATAACTACATAAAGGCCGTACATGTTGTAGCAAGGTGCTGGCTTCCACCCAAACCCAAGACAATTCGGAAGACTATTCATAAATTAGGGCCGAGAAAAGCAAAGATATGGACTCCATGGCTACTCGAATGGCACCAGTGCAGCCTAGACTCTGCAACTTCCACCAACAAGGGTCATGAGGACGCCATGATGGGAATGAATTATGACATTTCATTAAGTTTTCAAACAAGTACAGTTATCTTATAAACTTTACATATTATCTTGTTATATGGTAAACCTGTTAAGCTCATGTTAGATGTTGACTGTTGAGCATTGCACTCTTTCTAATTTGAGTCTTCTGTACACAAGATGGATTGGATCTCTATAGAATAGACAGGACGTTAGAGGTTAGGGTTTAAGGTTTGTTGGTGTGGTAAAGCCATAGATGCAAAACAGTTCTATCTATTGAGGGTGCAGAGTTTGGTGTAGATGGAATCCTTCAACCAATAGCTAGTTTGGTATTAGCTTGGGGGTGAACTGGTTAGCAGACCAGAACACAAAAGATCAATCGTCTTCAAAGGGGGTTCTTCTTTACAGATCATATCAATCATTGGTAAAGATTCAAGGACTTAGGGTGCAACTAAGATGACTTCTGCAATGAAAAAGATAAGGGATAAGAGCAACAACAGTAGTGGTGAGGCATACTTGGATCTAATGCATACTTCCACCCAAGATCATATTGTTCGGGATGACCCTGTAGTCAGGAACATTCCATATTTGTTCCTGAGGATCTTCTCGATGCCCACCACATAGGGGCATCAACTGTAACATCTGTAATTAATACAACAACGCTCAAGCCTTTATCCCACTATAGTGGGGTCAGCTATATGGATCCTTTGTCGCCATTGTGCCCAATCTTTGTCATATTCTCACTAACGCCTAAGTACATAGTGTCTTTCCTTATAGTTTCATTACAAGTCTTTATTGGTCTACCCCTCCCTCGTATAACATGCCTAGTGACTAGACTCTCACAACGCCTAACAAGTGCCTCTAATGGTCTCCTTTGTACGTATCCAAACCATCTTAATCGAGCTTCTTGCATTTTCTCTGCAATTGGTGTACTCATGTCTTATCCTGATACATTCATTACTAATTTTATACAGTCTCGTGTGTCCACACATCCAACTAAGTAGGGCTGATATCGAGTCGAGTTCGAGCGATTTTGGCTTGGCTCAAAATTGAAATTTTCGACACGAACTCGGCTCGAAATCGAATCGACATCGAAATTGATTTCGAGTCGAGCCGATTCGGCTCGAAATCGAATCGAGTCGGCTCAAAATCGAATCGGGTCGGCTCGAAATCGAATCAAGTCGACTCAAAATTGAGCATTTTTTTATTTTATTCCTAGTTTGCTCAAAATAAAATTGGGCAACCTATAAATTTAGCAAATAAAACACTTAAAACATTCATTCTTTTTATTTAGGTTTAAATTTTGTTATTTTTAATCTTAAAATAAAGATACATTAATAAATACATAATTTTTTAAATTAATTCGAGTTGATTCGAATCATATTTCTAGTGATTCGGGACTGTCTCGAAATCGACTCGAAATCAGATTCGAGTCAAATTGAATTGACTTAAGTTGAGTCGAATCAATTTTAACCGATTTCGATTCGGCTCAATTTTCGAACGATTTTCGAGCGACTTTCGAGCTTCGAATAATATGCTCAGCCCTACACCTAAGCATTCTCATCTCCGCAACTCATATTTTTTGCTCATGAACACAATTCACTGCCCAACTCTCAGAACCATAGAGCAACGCTGGTCTAATTGCAGTACGGTAAAACTTGTCTTAAGTTTTAATGGTAATTTACGATCACATAAGATCCCTGGTGCGCCTCTCCACTTCAACCAACCTGCTTGGATTCTGTGTCACATCTTTTTATCAATACCTCTGCCTCTCCACTTCAACATTCGTAATTAATAATGCAAAAATAGTTGTAGATTCAGGATCCGACCTCGAGCGATCTTGATCTAGCCAGCGTTTCGTCGATGTGCAATGTTAATATGGTTAAATTTTTTGTACATCAGTTAATGAATTAATTATAGTCGTCGAAAATTTAGTGGACGCATCTAGTGTTAGCGCGACGGCGTGGCGTATAAATATTCTAAATGGTGTGGTGGGATGGCAATTTTGTAGTATCATTAAAATATCTAATTCCCCAAATGAAATTAAAGTTGCACGGGGCGTTCTTTCATTCACAGAATCACAGTTGTTACCAAAACTGCAGCCATGTGCGCCACTCCCCATTAAAACCTGTAACCCCAGTCCCGTAACCCTATTTTTGTGTCGTTCCCCTTTTATTTTCCGCAGTCGACAAAACAACCGCTCGTCCTTCTTCTCGCAAACGCCCCCTCTTTCAGCGACGCGTTTTTCTCCTCCCAGTCACGCAAAAGCAGGAAGTCGTCGACTCCTCCCTTCCGTCAACCTCTTCGGCAGGTAGTGCGAGAAGCTTGGACGCTTCATTCGTCAGTGCAGCGACCTATTTCCAGTGGCAGACTGTGTTTGCCTGTCCCTCTCTCTGTTCGGCAGCGACATCAGACATTAGCAGACGCCTAAGAGAAGCCTTCTCCTCCAGAAAGGCTCGGCGCCATCTCCTCTCCTTCGTAGAGACCCGTCGAACTCTCCCTTAATCGCATAAACTTTTGATAGCATCTTGTTTGGGTCTCAATACTCTGGACAGCTGCTTGGAATTTTTCTCCTACTTTTTCAGCAAAGGTGAGTTTCTTGTTGATCCTCCTACCCCTTTCTACCAATCTTTCCAGTCATAGGTTGATGCCCTCGACATTTTCAGGTTTCGTCATCTCTAGTCAAGGGAATCCTTCCAGCAGTTGACCCTTCTCGGCAAAGGATCAATCCTTCAGTACTGATTTTGTATTTCAATCAGGGTAAGGAAATTTTTCCCCTCGATTATTTCAATCAATGTATTGTTCACTAAGAAATCAGTGTTCCTACTTCACTTGAGTGCTTAGTTATTAAAGGCGCAAGGCGCACCAAGCCGCAAAGGGGTCTTGGAGCCTAGGCGCAAGGCTCAAGGCACAGGCGCGCGCCCGAAGAAGGCAAGGTGCAACCACATTCATTTTAAATAATCGACATCAAACATTAGTTCTTCTTGAACAGATTCTTCATATATTCGACTCATTAATTATTCAATATTATCATTTATATATCTTAAAAAATAAAATCAATATTGTCGATTGCATCATATCGAAGTCTCAACAATCGATTGTGTTTCAAAAATACTAAATCATATAAAAATGATTGAGTTCATGCGTTGTTTTTTTAATTATTTTGAAAAAAATGTTAACAATAAAAATCACACTCAAGCGCGTTTTTAATGTCCAAAGGCGCAAAAAAGGCACATGAAGGCGCAAACCTTTGAGCCTGATGAGCCTGGAGCCTTAGGCGTGTCTTTAACAATATAGCTTGAGTGAGATTAAATGTCGAGTTTTCCTCTGATTGCAGAAATTGGGAAAATCGACTCCTCCGTTTCATAAACCCTAAACCTTTGTCATTAGAGAAGTGATAAATTTCTTTCCTTCGATATGTAATAGCATGCCCTAAATTAAAAGAAGTGATTTTAAGTTTATTTGCCCATTTGGGGTTGTAGGGAGAATCAGAAAGAGGGTTTTTAGCATTTTCAAATTAACATAAAACTAATGCCGCAGCATCTTGTGTATGAGCGTCGTGATGCCATGGTAAAAACTCTTATTCATGTTGGCTAGACATATCAGATAGCTTTGCATAGAAATGTTCTTCATTATTCAGTAAGTTTCTAGAGTTAAAAGAAACTATAACTACTAATAAAAAGTAGCAATTCAACATCCAACTGATACGTGTAAATCCAAAATGGTATAGTTACCCTCTAGTTAGACTATCATGAATTGTGAAAATTTACGAAAATATAATCTCACATAAATATTTAGAATGCGGAAAAAAATCAAACATATGGATAGAAATTTTTTTGAGTAACTAGTACGTGACACTACTTAAGATACATTGATGAACATGTAAGCAGAATAGCACTAGTTAGTATATGATTAGTAGGCACGATGGGATCTCCTCTCGTGCTAGATAGAGTCGCACTATTTTACTTATAGGGCGTAGTGTACCGTATGAGCTCAGACTTTGGGCGCACGACACCCCTTTTTGGAGATTAGTAGATTAGAGTTGTGTCCGTGAGACACTAGAATACATGAGTTCTTTAGTAGGGACTCGAATCGGTAGATTAGATTTGTGCATTAGAAACCACTCTGCTGGGAATTTTAAAGGACAAACATAAGCTATTTATAACTCAAGTATAGAACGAAGCTTAGAAACTCTTTTAGTCAACCAATTTTTGAAACTTGAGTAATTATGTTTAACATGTTTAAACTAAAACAGACATTTATGTTGTCTTTCTTATATTAAAAGCATGGTATAAAAACTTATTTTAAAAGCATGCATTCACACTTTTTCAGTATTTTTTAGTGTCACTAGGAAAAATAATTTTTCTTACTCTCTCATTGGGCTGACCTATTTTCGGGCATATTTTTACAGGGGACACGGGTGAAAAGTTGTGTCTAGGATGAGCGTGTTTATGGAGTCACTCTTATAATTTGTTTTTATTCAGTTGTTTTCTTTAATATTGTACACACTTGGGATTTGTCAAATATTTTCTCATATGTGAACACTTGGGACTTGTATTTAGAGCCAACAATCCCATATAAAAGAAAAAATGCATTGCAACATGACTATAAGAAAGACTTCAGGGAAGAACACTTGAGGATATGGCAGCAGAGATAAAATTTAGAAACATTGGATGAAGAACATGCAACACCTGAAGCGCACTAAAAATGTTGGAAAAGAATTACTGTGAGAAAAGATAGGAAGGGCAATGGTTGGATAAAAGTTCACATTTTTAGAGGTTGCTCAACAGAATTAAACTAAAACTTTAAAATTTGTACAAAACAATCAAAAATTGATTCAAATAACTTAGACGAGGCTGATTATAAAAATATTATCATTGCACTTTTGGTTCTTACCATGATGACTTTATAAAAAAAAAATAATTATGCAAATAGCTTCCAAAAAAGGAAGAAGATCAAATGTTAACCAGCTAAGATTAAATTACCTCTGGATGTGCCTCCAAGTTTATGAGAAGAGAGTCTATTATTGCTTTAAATAGCCCACGTTTAGGAAGCTTTAAAAAAGGCAGAAGTTTTCTTGTGGCATATCTGGTTATGGCACTGACGTCACTTAATAAACCAAGAATCTGTACAGATAATAGATTAATTGGAAAGGGTTCAGATGGAATACAAAAATAAACAATGAGAAAAAATTCAAAGATCCATCATTACAACAAGTATGCAACGACCTACAAATGAAATCAGAGGTATATTTTTCAGCAGTGTAGAGTGAAAGGAAGAAGTTTCAAGCTGAAAGAAGAATAACGATGCAAGATATAGGATTCCAAATGAATAATTGGTGTCTAAAGACCATAATGGATAAAGAGTAACCAACACATTTTCAATTATTACAGAAAATATTCTAAGACGATGTAATCTTATGATTTACATAAAAATCAAAATAATAGTTGTGCTCTGTTGGTGCCAAAAGTGCACCTCCACAACCAAGTACTAAGGGACGGGGAAAGAGACTGCGAGTTGTCGGTTATTGTCGGTTAGAAGAGAGTAAACCGCCCAGACCGCTAGCAGCGGTCAACACCAGACTTCGCCCGTCGCGGCGAATGTCACTCCTGCGACGGGCTTTCCTTTGATTTAAAAATGGGGTGCGATTACGGAGAGAAAGAAAAAGGGATGTGTAACGGCCCCCTTACGGCTACCGCTACAATTTATCTTAGCAGTTCATAATGAGCAAGGTACAAATATTCAGAGTACAGCAGTATATGAAAGAGTACGAGAAATTAAATATCCTGACAAAAGAAACCATTTCATTTCATTAAATTGCTAATACGATGTATACAACTGACTCATAACATACAACTAACATGTACAGACATATATATCATGATGGAAATACAGACACTACACAAAATAAAACTGGAACTCCTCATGGGGGCACTCTGGGTCTCTGCACCTCAACTTGTGGTCATCCAGGACGTCGAACACTGCTGTCGCGACTTCAACCTCTTCTCCTGGCGAGGAGTACATGGAGGACGCTGACTACTGGTGGTTGGAATCGCCTCTTCCTTGACCTGTTTAGTTTTATTGTTTTTTAGTTAAAGGACTACATGAATTCTTACTTTTTCTTTTATGATAGTTTTCTTGTTATGCATATTTTTTTCCTTTTCTTTTCAGTCATATAATGACAATTTTACTTATTCCTAACGTCTCTTTCTTTACCTTTTAATTTAGTTTTGATTGTGGGCTATATGAAATGTAAATTAAGTGTCCTTATCTCACACTTAATTTAATATTTTCACGTGTCCTTGTCTCGCATGTACATATTACCGTTCGTGCTCTTAACTCGCACGATGAAGGAAGATTATTCTCCCCATCTTCCAATTGGGTTAACACTTTCTATAGCCCGTCACTCGAAGGGTTCTTTTTCGTTTTCTTTTTATTTCTTGCATTGTTACAGTTTCTTGCGGCTTAATCGTGTATTGACTCTTTCTTGTTTACCTTATCATCTTCTCTTATTTCTTATTTACCACAAGATGTAAGCACATTTAAGAATAAAGGAAACGTAATAAATTGCATATGATATGGAAGAAGAACTCACCCCTACTTTGTCTTTGCCCTTATCCTTGTATTGCTCATTTTTCCGTACCTTTTCTTTGCCTTTATCCCTCCTTTCGTCATTACGTCTACCACCGCCTTGAGATGCCATAACCTAACACATGTCATCCAATAACTCTCAAATTGATGCTTTTGGTGTATGTTAATTACACTACAAGACAGTTATATGGTTTCCCCTTGACTTAATTAGGCCAAAGGAGGCTTCAATCGTCTAGGGAATTGCTGCCCTAATTCTAAAGGCTCATGCAATCACTTATTTAGGGTAGGGTAGAAATCTCTAACCTTCAATGGGTGAAATGGAGCAATCCTTTTCCTCCAATTAGGGATTTGAAGTCAATAATCAACATTAATGCTGCTAACATGTCCTAGCAAGAAAACACTGGGGTTCTGCCCTAATTTCATTATACATGAATATTTCGTTTTTAACAATATTTTAGAGAAATTAGGTAACTAAAATTAGGGCAGAAAAATCATTTACCCTCTAGGGTTTTCAGGGTTTTCAAAACCTTACATGAACATAACAAAATAGGCCCTAATAATCCTCTGAAACTCAAGAGGAGAAAGCTTAAGGGAACAGAAGAATTTTAGGTTAACCTAAAAATTTTCAAATCTTGAAAACGGAGTCTCCAATCCAAACAAAACTCAAAAGGAGATGAGAGGAAGGGATTACCTTGCGTTAGGAAAAAAATCGAGAGAAACGGAGGAGTTTTGAGGTGGCAGGAGCGATCGACGGCGAGCGGCTATCGTGCGGCTTTCGTCAGTCTGGTTGGCTTCCATCGGGTGAGAGAGGAAGAAATGAAGTGTGGGATTGCTTTCTTCCCCTTTTACCCGATGTCGCATCCTAATACCGTGACACACACGGTTTAGACCGCTTGGTGCCGGTCTAAAACCACTTCACCCTATTATTTATTCTATTCAACAGGTTTTCACTTAAATAATTTTTGTTCTCTCCTAAAACCTAATTAATTTTAAATCAATACATAGAAAATAAAGCATACCTGAAAATTTTTACGCAACGTCACAGGATGAGAGCTGCGTAAGCAGCAGACCGCAAAGCCTGAGAATCGAGTCTGCAGCCTTTAGCAAGGGGGCACCTGGATTCGAGTCAGCGTGCTTTGGTGTGTCACTCCCCGCTATTTATAGGTTCGGGGGCCTGCCCAAACGGGCAGGGCTAAAATAACCGTCTGACAGGGGTACAGGAGAACCGGGCATTAGGGACGGGATACAAAGGAAAAGAAAAAGAAACAAGCCGCGAGTCCGCCAAAAGGGCGGCAGACTGAGCCTTGCGACCTGGAGTCCTTGTCAGACCGGAGGCTATGAAGTGGACGACCTGGGCGGACTGGATCTTCTGTCCGCTGCTGACGAAGGCGTCCTGCTCAGTCCGCAAGGCTGAGAGGCGACCTGATAGGTTTGGATCCTTGAGATCGAGCTGGCTTCCTGTGCGATCTGAGAAGTGAGACCGCGGCGACCTGGCCACTGAGAAAAGGATGTGTTGTGAACTCCAGGGTTAACATGATCCCTGCACATTTTTAAATTTCAAGAAATTTTGAAAATGCTGTCTTAACCGTCGAGACCACAACTGTCATTAATGTTGTTGGCGCAATAAATATCCCGGAAAGCTCCAGTTTTATCAAAACATTCGGCGTCATGGGTCGTTATTCACCTCTTGCGGTTAACGGTTTCCAGTCCGTCATGTCTGGAATTGGCAAGCTTTTCTACAATGTCTTTGCCCGAGATGAGAAGTCCAAATCGCAGATCAAGACAAAAAAGGTTGTAAAGAGATCTGAAACTCTTGTCTGCATTATCGGAGAACCCTCCAGTAAAGACAAATCTCAAGAGCCCCCTACCCATGCTACTAGTGAGTCCAGTGAAGGGAAGTCTACAGAGGTTATGACTTCACTTCACGGGAGTTCTCTCATGAAGGATGCGGATAAGCTTTGCAGTGCGTTGGCGGTGACCCATCCCCTGGTGGTCTCTGCAGATAATCCTTTGTACATGGGCGTGTTCTCATCCCTCTCTGGGACCATAATGCTGAGTTTAAAATTAGACGGAGAAGTTCAATCCCCTAGGGCTCAGCAGTCCGTTGGCGATCTTCGTGGAGAGAAGGTCGAAGAGAGGAGGCAGTCTGCTGGGGAAATGTGGACTGAGAGAGAAGAGCTGTCGAACAGGGGGTGGACTGAAAGCCAGCACGCCACCTCCCTTACACTAGCCACTGTTGATACTGACTCTGTTCGCGAAGGGCTTCAGCGCCTAAGCCAGGTCGCAACAGACATCATGGAGCGGAAGGGTCAACAGGGTTCTTCTGAGAAAAAGAAGAGAAGGGTCAAGCTCTTTGTTGTCGAACGGATCGCGAAGAGGCTTCGCTCAATGAAGGACTTGAATGTCTCTACGCGAACTGAAGCAGCGAGCTTACAGATCAAGCCGCGAGACAAAGAGGCCCCCGAGACCAACTTCGTTACTCCCGAAGTCGCAGCTTAGGGAAGTGAAAGTTCGATGTCCCTGGTTAGTCTCTCTACTGACGAGATGATCCAAAGCTTTGATAGCGAGAAGATTGAAGAAATCAACAGGTCTCTGTTGGAGGTTTTCCAGCCCGCCTCTAACCCTCATGCGACTGAAGATGATGAAGTCCTTGTGTTGGGGGTCAAGGGCGGCTAGAAAGCTTCTTCTTCTTCAGAAGGTGATGAGAAGAGAAAGTTGAGGGAGAGGATTGTTGCTGAGAAGGAAGCCAAGGAAAAGGCGAACTCGGCGAAAGAAAACGCGGATAAGCAAGCTGAAGACTTGCGGATTGCTGCTGAACTCTAGAAATCAGGTAAACTCAAACCAGCACCCAGAAAAATTAAGCGTTCGCGACTTTACAAGTCTCCACCTCGAAAGTCAAAACCGGTTAAGATCATCACGGAGACCGGTGACATTGTCATCTCCAACAGCCTGGCGGCCATGAAGAGAGCAAAGTCTCACGGAGACTAGAAAAAAACGCCCAAGTATTTTAGACCCGGAGCGCAAGAGGCGGCCTGTCCTCAATAGTCGTCAAGTTATTGCAGCGATTACCCGAGGAAGTAGTTTGTGATCTAGCGGTCTTGTTCTTTGTAATTTTTGTTCGTAGTGGCGTGTATTTGATTTTCCCAGGCATTGCATTCTTGTTTCAGGACCAAACCCGTCGCCGGCCTCTATCGAGTCAGGCGAGTTCTTGCCTCCACAACAACCACCTCTTCCTCCTTTTCAACCTTCTCGCGAGATTATTTCTGGAGAGTCCGCCTTCGAAAAGGATACAGCCGACCTAAACAGAAAATTAGCTATGTTAGTGGCTATGATGGAGAGGGAAAGGAGGTTGCGGATGAAAAAAAGCCCTGCGAGTTGAGTTAGAGAAGGCGAAGAAGGACAGGGAAAGAGAGCGGCAAGATTAGATCGCCAACATTGTTGCTTCCCTTGAAAAAGAAAGGAAAGAAAGGCGGCGATCTGATGACGATGCTCGCTTCTACAAGGAGAAATACTTAAGCTTGGTCCGAGAGACCAAAAGTCGGTGAACTGCTGAAGGGAATGCTGAGAAGCAGCGATTGCCAGATTGTGTGGCTTCTGGTGAGACATTGAATCTTGCTGAGATAAGGGAGCAGCCCGCGAAGACCGATGCATCGAGACCGCTTGAGGAGCACTTGCTTCCTATGATCCATGTGAATTATGAGGCATCTCGAATGCATCGGACTTTCCACACGATACACTACCATTTACAACAGTTGTACGGGATGATTCTCCAAGGCAACAATCAGGTAGCGCACATGTGCAAGGATCGCCCGGAGCGGCATGAGTATTATGATCGCAGATATCGTCGTGACTGCACTGATTGCGGATGACTTAAGTATTTGTAATATTGTTTGGATATTTCTTGTGTTGTGGTGTTTGAGACAATCTGATCCTCTATTTGATTTGATTTTTATTTTTTGCGAACTGCTTATTAAATGCTACGAGCTATGTGAATTCGTTTACTTGCCCACGAATTCTTTGCTTTGCTTGTTTCTGCGAACTGTGCGAATTGATAATGCTAACCACAAGATTTTGTTGCAGCTGGAAGTATTTCTGCGAATTGTGCGGACTACTAGATTAATTTGTGTGGTCTGGCTAGTTACAAGCTGGCCAGATTTTCTATAAATAGGTCTTCATTCTATGTTCATTACAGGAAATGCGTCTGTAGCAGAAGTCCTTGCGGTCTGATAAAATGGTGTTTGCACGTACCGATGCTGCAGGAGCTTTCCATGCCGCCGACCACAAGAAGTGCAAATTAACCGAGGCCGATCTGAAAGAGTTCATTGAGGGATATATGGCGAACTCGCCAGTTCATATCTGCCTCCTGTTAGACCACGAAAGAATTAATTCTTCTGTGGCGAACCAGGTCGCAATTCCAAACCATTTCGTTTGCGGATTCAAGTTCCCCTTACTCTGGGAGATAGCGGAGATCTTTGAGCATTACGGGGTAGTTCCTGGGCAGCTCGCGCCCAATACGATAGTTGTGATCTACATCTACCTCTCATACCTGCGATCTGAGTGTGTTGCTTTTTTCCTTAACGTCTTTAGGAAGATTTTTTTTGTCCGCTCAATTACTCCTTCCAGCGGCAAACCATGCAAAGGGATCATCTACTTCTATTGTAGGGGAATGAAAATGGTCAACTTGCCGAACAAAGTTAACAACTAGACCTCCTGCTATCTGATGTTCGAAGGCAACCTGGGCCTAGAACATACCTACCCGCAAGAACGGGCGGATAGCGAATTCAGAAGTGTCAAGCTAGCGGGCACGGAGGAGAAAATAGTCGAGTTTTTGAAAGGCTCCAGACTCGACATTGATCATTATCTTCCACTGCTGCCGAGCTTAGATGTCTTAGCCCGTCGGGAGAGTGAGTAAACTTTGTGGTCCTAAATTTTTGTTCGCTTCTTCTTTTTAATTTCATCCTGCTAACTGACTTCTTTGCTTGGCGACCTTGGTCTTTCCTGCCAACCTTCCGCAGACTCCAGGCAGGCTGACCCTCACCCAGAGAGAAAAGAAACAAGAAATAGCAAAGAAGTGAAGAGAGGAAGAAGATCCCGTGACGGACTATTCTTCTTCAGAAACGTTCGATCACCATGACTTTGGAATAAACCAAAAGGACCTGCGCGGAAACCGGATGATGCAATGGCATCGAAAAAGCAAACATGTCCGTGTCTCGACAGTGCCTCCTTCTTGGAAGTCCGCGAGGCTTACTCGCCACGCTCATGTTGTGAGTAACGCCATGTACGGGAAACAAAATCTGCACGAGCTTCAAAAGGTACTACTGCTGACCTTCCTAAATTAGTCGCGCAGGCTCATGCGAACAGCTTCGTCACAAGCCACTTCATGAGCTGCACGCTGAGGGGCATGACTAAGGAAAACGAACAACACCGGGAAAGGAACAAGCGGCTAGGGGCCGAAGTCGCGCAGCTAAAGGAAAAAAGAATCGGTTAAGAGTTGTACTCGCAGCGACCTGGCATTTTTGTCTGCCCTGTCTGATTTTACTTTGCCTTTTATAAATAGCTTGCGATATTGAGAACCCGGTCATTTAAGATGCAATGATGCCTTTTGTGAAGGAGAACGTCGAGGTAGCGGTCCATCGCTTCATCGAGCTCAACTATGCTAAAGAAGACGTCGAGAACGTTTCTTTTGTCGAGCTCTTTCCTGAGCTGAAGAAGAAGGTAGCTTCGATGGAGCGCACGGCCAAGGGCAAGGCCAAAGTCGGAGCGGAGGATGAAGAGGAAGAAGAAGAAGTTGAAATTGAAGTTGAAGGAAACGAGCAGGATGAAGTTTCAGGAGGTCGCAAGTGAAGGTTCCAGCAATGCCGGACAGGAAAATAAGTCCACGGAGTCCGCGTCAAAGGCCTCCAGTTCTGATGACGGGAATCCGCCCAACGAATATATTCATAGTGAATGTGATGGCGGCGGCAGCAACAGTTCTGAAGGCTATTCGCCCCTTGATGATATTGATGGATCTGCGAGCCCTAACGGAGTTCCTGCGGCTAAGAAACTTAAAGCATCTTCAGATTAATGATGTAATTTTTGTTTTATTTTATTTTGCAAAGACTGTGCGGCTCTTATTGTAAACCACGCAAGTTTAACAAATTGTAAATAATTTTGAATGTAATGAAAAGGATACATTTTCCAGTTCGCCATTGTTTTATTTTTATTCTTTAGTTTAATCGCATCACTTATGACGGATATTCTAATGATGTTGGCGGTCTGTTCGTATTGTCTTTTAAAGACCGGTTAGAACTGTATTATTTAGTTCGCCTTGATAACAAATTTCTGAAATTAAGGGAAGCTAAATTTTCATTGCTAACATAATCTGAAACTTGCTAGAAGCTTTGTCCGCAATGACTGTGAAAACCATATCGCCTTGATAAGAGTTATGATTTAGAATGTCATTTCATGAAGTCCGGAGCAAATATATAAAGAAGACCATTTCGCGGTGAAAACAAGACCGCACGAGTTAATACCACAGGTCATATAGGATGACGAAAATAATCACAAGATATGCAAGGGAGCAAAGTAACAGAGGTCGCACAATTTGATTTGTCAGGCCGCAAGAATTAATGAATTCAATCACAGACCACCTAATTTCCGTATAATATCAGCTTGCGAACCAACTGAATAGAGAATGCAAGCTATTAATTGATATCGCAGGTCATAAAGTGATGAAGATAATCTTGATATTTGCGAGATGAGAAAAAGGCATTGGAAATCGCACTAATTGACTGGCCAGACCGCAAGGATTAGTAAGCTAAATAGCAGAGACCACATAAAATAATGGTATTGATCATGTGCGGGCTTAGAAAAATATTGCAGTTCGCTTTAACTAATATTGCGGATCGCATATATGATATATAGTCCCGGTACTCTAAAAGTAAATTCGACTATCTTGTCATATAACTTTTTCTGCCACATAAGATGACGACTAAGCGACCTGTGCGAACACAAAGGGCTATCCGCGCTCGAGGGATACAGCCTAAGGAGATCAATTGGCAGGTGCGCATAAAGCTGTATTGATTTCCTCAGAGATATCGCCAGATCTGTATACCTTGGGCGACTACTGCGACCTGTAAAATCAATATTTGGTGGATTAGAGAGAATGAGTTTACAAACTTAGGTGACCAAGTGGGTAGGTGCGCAGGGAGCTGCATTGCTTTCCTCAAGTGGTCACAAAAGCTGTAAAAAACTTCAACGGATCTATTGTTCGCTTTCCTAGGGATACAAGCTAAGCTGATTAATTGGGCAGGTGCGCGCAGGGCAGCATTGCTTTCCTCAGAGAGATCAACTTAGTTGTGGGTCCCCTGTAGGCACTACTTGAGAGTACCTTGGAGTATTCAATGGTAACAGTCTAAGATGATCAGTTAGGCATGTGCACGCAAGGCAACATTGCTTTCCTCATAAAAATTATCAAAGTTGTAACGATATCCCTTACGCAGCACGGCAGTGCTAACAGTCACCCAGACCTCCCTTGATGCAGAGGTGTGTTAGATGTCGGCTGGGATCCGAAATCATGAAGACCACCCGCACAAGAATTGGCAAGCTTCCACTACACGTGTGTGAAAACTCCTTGCTACACATGGTCCTCGTGGTTTTACGCTAATGACTACAATTCGTGGGGGTTCAAGCAAGACCCGGCGATGTCTCCTTGGTTCAGCGATCTTTCTGCTTAGGGATAAAAGAAAATAATCCTACTAGAGAAAAAAATGTGTCAGTATGAAGATCTTTATTGAAATTATCATTAAACTGTAAATAGATGAAGAAAAATACATTACTTCAAGAATAAAACCGTTTCAAATCATCACCACTCAAGGTGTGGGAGATGTATTCTCCGTCATATGTCTGAAGGCGATAGGCTCCATTTTTTAATACCTCCTTGATGATGAAAGAACTTGTCCAGTTGGGATTTAATTTCCCGACAGCACCGGCTCTAGCTGTCGCATCCACCTTCTTCAGCACCAAATCCCCAACTACGAACTGCTTGATTCTGACACTTTTATCGAAGTACTTGGTCATTCTCCTCTTCACTTCTTCCTGTCTGATAATTGCCTCATCTCGGAGTTCTTCAATTAAGTCCAAGTTGCATTTCATTTTTTATCATTGATTTCCATTCAGTCTTGGACTGGGCACCTCAAATTCTATCGGAATGAGGGCCTCCGAACCATGAGTAAGATTGAATGGTGTTTCTCTTGTATCTAAGGATGGTGTAGCCCGAAGGGTCCAAAGGACAGAAGGAAGTTGTTCTTCCTAATTTCCTTTGTGATTCAGAATCTTCTTCTTCACGAGATTTAGAATTTGCTTGTTTGTAGCCTCAATCTGACTGTTACTTCTGGGATGATGTACTGACGAAAACCGTAGCTTAGTGCCAATCTGACTACAGAAGTCAATCATTTTTGGATTATTAAATTGAGGACCATTGTCGGTGATAATAGCCAGCGGGATTCCGTGACAGACAATCTCTACCCATATGAAATTCCTGACGATCTGTGTGGTGGTCTTGGCCAATGCTTTTGCCTCAATCCACTTGCTAAAATAATTGATCATGACAATTATGAAGCAACGCTAACCACTAGAAATCGGTAAGAGTCCGAGAAGGTCCATTCCCCAAATTGTGAATGGTCAGGGCGTTGTTATAGATTTAAATGCCTGGACTGGCTAAAGCAGAAGAAGAGCAAACTTCTGGCACTGAATGCACTTCTTGGCATATGGTTCCGCATCTTTTTTCATCGTTGGCCAAAAATATCCCTGCATGAGGATTCTTTTTCTCTAAATTTATTGTTCCCGAGTGACTGTCACACTCCCTTAAATGAACTAATGAAGCACAACGGGAATTTCTTCTTCTGAGACGCATCTTGCCAAGGGAGAAAGAAAAGTTCTTTTGTAGAGAATTACTGTCATCAAGTAATAATAAGTTGTTTTCCTTCTGAACCTCGTCCTATCTTTCACCGACGGATGAAAATCTCCTGTGGATAGATAAAGTACGAATGGATTCATCTAAGAGGGGCGTTGGTCAATCTGCATTAACTCCCCTTCCTCTATTACTGGATGAAATAGTTCCGAGGTCGTCCCTCCTGAAAGAAGACCAAACTTTGATAGTTCATCTACTTCAGTATTTCGCGTTCTCGAAATATGTTCAATGGTGAAGTTTTTGAATCTTCCAATCTCCTTGACTAGTAATAGGTATCTTTTTAGGATCGGCACTCTCGTCTCAAAGTTCCTCATTACCTGTGACGTCATCACAAGGGAATCTATCCTAACATGTACATGCTCAATTCTCAACTCTTTTGCAAATCTCAAGCCGGCCAAGAGTGTTTCATACTCTGTTTGGTTGTTAATGACTGGAAAGAAGAATTTTATGGTCTGTTCCAGCTTTACTCCATTTGGATTTACTAGGAGCACTCCCACTCCTGAAGAGTTCTTGTCTGAGGCTTCGTCTACATAGATGGTCCAAGCTGATGGAGACTTCTCTACTTGGTCAGGGTCTGCCTCCATTATATCCATAAGGAAATCTGTCAGCACCTATGCTTTGATTGATGTCATGGGCACATAACATATTTCAAACTCACCCAATTATATTGCATACTTGCTAGTCTTCCTGAATGATCTGATTTCTCTAACACGCCCCTCAGGGGATGATCAGACACCACCCGCATTGAATGAGCTTGAAAGTACGGACGAAGTCTTCGGTCCAACAAAACCAGAGTCAGTGCTAGCTTTTCCAAGATTGAATATCTGGTCTCAGCACTCTTGAGGATATGGCTGACATAGTAGACCAACAACTATCTTTACTTTTCCTCTCTGACGAGAACCGAGCTTAATGCATCTGGGTCAAAACCTAAATATAAGAACAAGGGTTCTCCCTCACGGGAACTCTGAAGCAAAGGGGTTGATGCTAACTGTTTCTTAAGTTGCTCGAAGGCTTTGTTGCATTATTCGTTCCACTCGAACTTGGGTGCTCCCCAGAGCATTTTGAAGAATGCAGCGCTCTTATCTCCTGCCCTGGAGATGAATCTGCTTAACCCTGCTAATCTCCTGCCCAAATGATGGACTTCTTTCGGTCCACTAAGTGGTGCCATATCAAGGATAGCTTTCACTTTATCAGGGTTCGGTGCAAGGCCATCGGGAGTAAGGAGATGACAAAGAAACTTCCCTTTACTTGCTCCAAAAAAAGTATTTCAATGGATTTAATCTCATTTTGAACCTCCGTAGAGTAGCGAACGTCTCTACGAGGTCTTCTAGAAGGGATTAGAAAGATTTACTTTTTATGAGAAGGTCGTCAACATATATCTCGAGATTCCTCCCTTTTGTTGTTTAAACACTGTGTCCATCATCATCTGATAGGTTGCACCAGCATTCTTAAGCCTGAAAGGCATTACGAGATAGCAATAAAATTCATCGTTCGTAATAAAAGACATATGAGTAACGTCAGGCTTATGCATTCTAATCTAGTGATAACCAGAAAATGCATATAAAAAACTCATAAAATTATACCCAACCGCAGAATCTACTAAAACATCTATCTGGGGCAAGGGGTAACAATCTTTGGGACATACTTTAGTGAGTTTAGTAAAATCTACACACATTCGTCACTTTGCTCCTGGTTTTTTAACCATAACAACAATTGACATCCAGGTAGGATATTGGATTTCAAAAATAAACTTTGCTTTAAGGAGCTTGGCGACCTCCTGGCCATAAGCTTCGTTGTCACCTCCTTTTGCTGAGCAGGCTTGAAATTGGGATCAATGTTGAGATGGTGGCAAGCGACATCAGGGTCCACTCCTGGCATGTCCTTCGCCGACCAGGCGAAGACATCCAAATTCTTCAAGAGGCAGGAGATCAGCTGAGACTTCTCCTCTTCAAGTAGCTCTACATTGACGACGAGCTGCTTCTCTTCCCCCCTTAGCAATGGGGACTTCCTGAGTCAACTGGGCGGATTCCAGGTTAGCTCCTTCTCTTGCTTCCTCTTTTGTCTCTTCCACGACCACTGAAGGATTTGATATCTCAATAATAACAGCTGGAATTTCTAGGGGAGGAGTTTGCTCAATCATGTTGACTGTCTTCACGTAGCATTCCCGAGCCAGCTTCGGATCACTCCTGACTCGGTACTACCTCCCCTCCGCAGCGAATTTGAGGGCAAGATGAAAAGTTGATAGTTGATACCACTGCCTAGTATGTATTCAGAATGGGTCTTCCGAAGATGGCACAATAACTGCTTGGAGCATCTACCACAATGAAGTGAATCAGCTTTGTAATCCCCCCAAGTGTCATCCGGAGCTTGACATTTCCCTCTACCTCTTTTTTCTCCCCCAAGAAGCCGTAGAGGGGCCCTTCGGTGGAAAGAGAGGCTTTCTGGTCTTCAGGGCTTCAAAAGTGGGGCGGAAAAGGAGGTTGACTGAACTTCCGATATCAATCAGGATCTTATGAACCGTGTAATTCTCAATGACAGCTTTAATTACCACGGCATTATCAAAAGGATTTGCATTTGGAGGGAGATCGTCTTCGATGAAACTGATGATTCCCCTCTCTGGAGCAACAGAGGAAGTGGAAGCTACTTCTTGCCGGAAGACCCTGGTTGTGTTGAACTTCCGGTTTGATTCGGGTCTGGTCCCTCCATGGATGCAAAAGAGGTCACTGAGGGAGTCCTCATCATTTACTTCAATGCATTCCCCAGCGGGATTAACATCGCTGAAATGGCCGACGTATTCTACCTCTACATTCCCAGCTGACCAATGTTACCTCCTTGCCCTTGGAGGTAGTTGGTTTGGCATGTGCTTCCTTACTAATGAGGTCCTGAAGTTTCCCTTCTCTCAAGAGCCTCTCTACTAGCTAGCGGAGAGTTCTATAATTTTTCAGTCAACTGCCCTCTCTCCTTGTGGTACTCACAGAAGAGAGAGGGATTTCGGAACTTTACATCCGATTTTAAGGGAGTTGGCCTTCTGAAGTCAAGCTTTTTCTGCCGAATCTGGACTACCTCGTCCATAGAAACACTAAGGCTTCGTTCGTTAAGCGGGAATTGAGCCTTTGGAATTGGCATTCATTTGTCAATTCCAAGTGTGGCTGTTCGGCGGTCATAAAATTATATTGGAATTGGAATTCATTTCAATTCCCATGAGAATTGATTATAGAAGAAACATGTCTCCCTCAATTCTTACCTCATGAGGTAAGAATTCGTGATTCCCACCCGTACCAGCGTGTCCCTAACTCTCTCAAAAAAACATCAACGCAAATAATGTTGTTCGCTCATGACCGAATTTTTTGCCGAAGATCAAATTTTTCGATGAAGCGCACATTTTCTGCCTGGGATCGAATTTTTCGCTCGGAAGCTCATTTTTCGCCAGAGCACGCATTTTTCGGCCGTGCGTGCATTTTTCCGCCACAACAACCATTTTTCGCCATGGAGCGCATTTTTCGCCCGTGCGCGCATTTTTTCCCCGGATACATATTTTTCGCCTGGGAGCATTTTTCGCATGAGCGCGATTTTTTTCGCTCGGGAGTGAATTTTATGCTCGGGAACGAATTTTACGCCCGAGAGCGAATATTTCGCCCATGCGTGAATTTTTCGCTCGGGCGCGAATTTTCCGTCAGGGCACGTATCCCCCCCCCCCCCACCCCGACGTGTATTTTTTGCCCGAGCACGCATTTTTTTTCCAATGCACGTATTTTCGCCAGGGATCTCATTTTTCGCACGGATGCGAATATTTCGCTCGGGCGCATATTTTTCGGTCGAGCGCATATTTTTCGCTCGGGCGCATATTTTTCGTTCGGGCGCGCATTTTCGTCACGATGCAAAATTTTCGCCCGTGCGCGAATTTTTCTCCTTGAAGCGAATTTTTCGGTCGGGCGCGAATTTTTCGGCCCGGACGCGCATTTTTCGTCGCGGGCGCGCATTTTTCGCCCGGGCGCGCTTTTTCGCCCAGGCGGGCATTTTTCGCGCGGGCGCGCATTTTTCGTCCTGACGCCCATTTTTCCTCCCGAGCACCCATTTTTCGTCTGGTTGCGCTTTTTTCGTCCAAACACGCATTTTTCGTTCGGGCGCGCATTTTCGTCCGTGCTCGCAATATTCACCCGGGCGCGCAATTTTCCCACGGACACGAATTTTTTGCCCGACCGCGTATTTTCTGGTTGTGCTCGATTGTTTTGCTCGGGCGTGAAAAAATGTGCGGCCGTGTGAAAAAATGTGCGGTCGTGCGAAAACTGTGTCCTGGCGAAAAATGCTCGGCCGGACGAAAATTGCGCTCCCATGCAAAAAATATGCGCCCGGGCAAAAAAATGTGCTCCGGGGCAAAAAATGCACGTTTGGACAGAAAATTCTTATATGAAGCCGAACAGTGAAATTACTAATTCCAATTCTCATGACAGAATTCCTGCATTTAGCCGAACGGCAGAATTGGAATTGACTTCAATTCCAATTTCTATGAGAATTGGAATTGAAGTCAATTCCAATTCCTACATCTTAATTCCTGCGAAACGAACGGAGCCTAAGAGTAAATGACACTTGTGAATCACCAAATTTATAGGGTTGAATAACTGGGGGCAGAGGTGCCGCGTGTTGAAGCTGATATACTAGCATGACTTGCGGAGCTGGTGCAAATGGAGCGGGTGCGGCGGCCAATGACAGTCTCTGCTCTAGAAATTGTTGATGGCCATGGAAGGGTTGTCTGTGACGGAAATTTCTACCTCTCTGAGCACGGGGATGGAAATTTGATCGAGGAGGTCTCTGAAACTGCTGAGAGCTAGCAGAGGAGTTGGTTGAATCCTTGTTAGCGAGGAGCTTTGCGACGCAACCTGATTACTTCTTTATCCTCTGTAGAGAAGGAAAAAAACCAACCTTGTATATATGTTCACTTGTATAAAATACAAAGAATGAGTACAAATATATAGATGAGAGAAAGAGAGAGGAAGGTCCTATACATGTGGGACTAAAGAGGAGAGAAAAACAATAAAAATACATAATGAGCCTACACTAAATGGGCTTTTCTAACACTCCCCAGCAAACTGGAGCGTATAGGTCATATGCACCCAGCTTGGACAAACACTGGTAAAACAAGGTACTTGATAAAGCCTTTGTGAGAATGTCAGCAACTTGATCAGTGCCCGGAACATGCTTTAATTCAAGTTTCTTCAATTGAACTTTCTCTCGAATAAAGTGACAGTCGACCTCGATATGTTTTGTGCACCACCGTTGATAACAGATCTTTGGGATTATTCCATGGGATTTGTCGATATTATTGATATTTGCATAAATGTCATGATCCAATCTTTGTCTGATGACAATATTGTGTCCTTTAATCTATTGAAATATTGAACAGATTCGCATTCGATTATTTTTATTTAGAATCAATTGTCTTATTGGGCAAAAATCCTTGCTACTTCAGAATGCTCGAGTGTTCGAAGAAAGTCAAGTAGCTCCTTTTATAAAATGAGCTTTTGGTAATACATGATAAAAAAGTCGTGTGGCTTCTGCTTCCAAAATTTTTTATTTCAATTTTGAAAAATTGTCAAATCCAAAAATTTTGAAATACTTAAGTTAAGGTCAGCAATTTTGATTGTAGAGAAAATCTCATCCAATTTTCTTTACTTCAAACTTTGACATTGAACATATTTCATATTTGTCAAATATTGCATCCGATCAAGAAGGCGGGAAGATTTGTCATAGTCTCAACATGCCATCTGGCTCTGTAATAGCTTCCCTAAAATTTTTAATGTGTCACGCTTTCGAGAGGGGCATTTTCAAGCAAGCTTAAATGATACTTTGCAACTCTTACATCACCCATCTGTATGGATTTGTATAGATTGTTGAACAAAGCATAGTCTTCTGAGTTGGACACTTTTAGGTTGTCATTATACTAATCTGTAATTGTGGTTTTAGCAAATGTTTGAGAGAGATTGTTTGGGTCTTTGTGACGCAGGGCGGGCGGGGATCTATAGGCGGCGGAAAATCTGCAACATAACCCTACATGCTATGCAAATCCGATGGATTAAATCACAAATTAGATAATAGATTAAAATATCTCACGCAGTTAATTCAAATGCATGGCAGAATAATTTATTAAGGATAGGCAGGATTAGGTTTTCCTCTGCATAAAGGGTCAAAGCTAGAGAGCACGACAAATAAAGTCTTGCAATCACAATATTTATCTAACAAACAACCACAATACAATATATCCAAACAAATATGAGATTCAATCCAATAAATAAATGTTGAGAATAATAATCCAGTACAACGAAAACTCACCAAGTAGTCGGTTGATCAAGGCACTGCAGATTTCGGAATCGTAGATGCATGGACGGCGATCGGAGGTGGAACCGGATGCGTGGAAATATCGTAGGTGGCTGTCCTCGGCGATGGGCAGTGGAAACAGGCCGGAAATGAGTAGATTCGGCGACGTATGGGTGGGTCCGGGTGGGCGAGGGTAGATCCGATGATTTGAGAGCGGATCCGGGATAGTGAATGAGGGACGGGCGAGGGAATTGGCGGATCGGGACTGGTTTGTCCAAATCTAGACAAATCCGAATGGGGAGGCTATTGGGAGTGGTTCCAAGGGGTGGGAGGGGTTGGCGGCAAGGAGGAGGGTCTAGGGTTTGAGGGGCGACTAAGGAAGGAGGAGAGGCTTGGCGGTGGACTGCTGGGAGGGAAGCAAAGGGGCGGCAGCAGTGGATATGCTGGAAGGGGGGTTTGGCTGCTGTGGAGGGTGCTGGAACTGGTGGTGGCAGGCGGTGGTATGGGTTGTAGGCCTGCGGCTAGGGGAGGAGAACAGCCAACTGTGGTTGTTTAGAAACTATAGCCTAGGAATAGTAAATTTCATTCGACAACAGTATATGTGATTAGAAAAGGGAGTTTTGGGCAGCAGGGAAGCCGACTGTTTGGGGGTTGTAGCGGTTGCGGTCTGCGGAGTCCGATCATCGATCTAGGCACATCATATATGGTAAGTCACCAAATCAGCCCCGAACGGGCTCAAAACTCGTCCACGTCTTTGCTCCGCATCATTCTCCCCGACTTGAAAGAATTCAACTTCCGATGAATTGGGATCGGAATTCTCTACATGATGTCATGTGCAACTCGAAGAGATCCACCGGAAGTCGTCCAAGTGTTGTCGTCAGAAGAGTGTCCTCACCAATCAACTCCCCCTGACTGAAAAACTGTCATCTCCGGTGAATCGATCGAGCTCTGGTCCAAGTATCCAAGCGTCATCTGCATCGGGGCGGTCCCGTCAATGTACCAAGTACCGATAGCGCGACCCATCTGTGGTAGGAACAAGCTGGCGGGATCTGATCTCAGTGATGCTCTCATCGCTCATCTCTCGAGTGGTGGATCCCGGTGCGATAGGCGATACCGTCGGTGAAACTAAAAAAGACAAATCCCCTGGTGGATGGGTGTCAGCAATAGGTGGACTATGGTGGCTATCATACGAAAGGTTATGAAGGTGGCAAGACAACGGAAATGGAGGTGTGGGCGGCTGGAAGTCCCCACTGATTGGGTCCACATACTGGCGAGGCTCGTAGTAAGGCGTCATATCTTCAACACTAAATACCAAGAGGATACTCATACTGGCAACGATATTAAGATCATTGATGTTTGCTTTGATCTGTCTCATGTTTAAATAGGGATTCATTTGCCTATCGCTCAAGCTTTTAGCAAGCCTCGCACGGATCCTCACACCGCAGATTATCACCATCACCTGCTTGCCTACATGAAGTACATGCTCTTTTATCAGTGAAAATCCGCTATGTGATTTACAAAATTTATTATCTTTATGAATTCTTCGTTGGACCGACTCATGACACGCATGTAAACGATGAACAGAAAACACAACAGACTCATGCAAATGATGAAAAAATGACTCAACAGAATCATGCAAATAATGCAAATAAAACATGACCGACACAACATGTTCACTATGAAAAAATCTACTAATGATCAGAAAATCTTTTCAAGGAGGTGGCCTATCAGGAGGCTCTCTCGGCGGAGCGTAGAAAAACACATCTCGTATGAGACGAGTGCTCAGATGACCGTGAGAGACAACTATACCCAAATACAAACTCGCAAAGAGACAAATGTCTCTCATGGGTCGTAGCACATCAGCGGGCTCACCAGGAGGTGCGTATGAAAAGTCATCACGGATGAGACGACCACTTGGGTGAAAACCGTGCACACAGACTACAAGACGTAACTCTAGAATGGGGTGAGTGTCCCGACAAGAAAGAACTCATTGGGTGGGTCAGCGGGTGGTGTGTCCCAAAACTCATTAAGAGTGCAATCTGTCAGAAGGTAGGTTCTCAAAATATGAGTATGCTCAAGTGGACTCAAGGTAGGCCTTACATATGCCATAGCTCTTGTGGCTTCTCATTCTGGAGGCACCACTCCTCGGGACTTCAAGCTCAGGCCCTCAGACAAAGAACACTTGATGTGTGATTATTGTGGTCGGAGTCGGCATACTCGCGACACTTGCTTCAAATTGCATGAGCTCCCTCCATCCAGAGGTGGCATGGTTCCTCGTGGGGGGCGTGGTGGACGTGGTTGTGGCCGCTCCAATTTCAGCTCTCCTTGATATGCTCGCGAAGAGGACTCGCAAATGCAGCGTCGGGTCATCCACTTCATGGATTACCTCCTTGTTGGGTCGCTGACCATGACCTGCCTCGTCGGGCGAGGCGATTTACAGGTGGATTCGGCGCCCTGATCTCACCACGCTGCGCGAGCAAACCTTGCACCATGTTCTCCATTAATCTCACGAACTCTGCGAATTGATCTCGCGTAACAAACTCGTGAGTTCCCTTTGTTGTCTCTGTGCTCTCCATGTCCCATCATGGCACCGTCGGGCTAGTTTTTCTACATGAACTGTCAGTTCACGCTCACCGCACCAAAATGTGTTACGAGCCCGTGATTGAGAGCACATGTGCACCGTGGAAGAGGAGGGAATTCCTTGAGGAATGAGGAGGGAGCCTTCTTGGACCCCCGAGGATCTATAATGGCGGTGGGGAGCAGCCGGCGTGCGGGATGGGAGGAGCGCAAAGGCTGCGTTGCGGCAAGGGTTGTGGTCAGGTATGTGATAAAGAAAGAAAGAAAGAATAGATTTTAAATAATAAATTGCTTGTCATCATCCAAAACCGAACCCCCTATTAAGGTAGAAGGTAAAATTCAGCTAAAGTACTAAAACGGCCCCTCACTAAGGCTTAACAAAAGGTGAGGTTTAAAATACGAAAAGCGCATAAAATACGAGTACAAATATTGAAGATAAATTAGGCGGGCGTCACACGAGGTTCGTGACGCTTATACATACACCCCCAACATGGGTCTGTAACATCTTCACCCTACTCGACATCAAACTTGTCCTCAAGTTTGTCCTGTGGTGGTGGCGGAAGTGGAATCAATGTCACGGTGGCCGGTTCACCGATGAAGGCCTTCAGCTGGGACACGTGAAAGACATCATGAATCTGAGCGCCGGCGAGAAGGCAGAGGCGATACTCCATGTCCCCGATGCGATGGGAAATCTCGAATGGCCCGAAGAATTTGGGCATCGGCTTCTGATAGGCGCCCTTGTAGAGGGTAGACTGACAGTAGGGGTGGCGCTTCAGGCAAGCCCAATTCCCAGGCGCAAAGAACAACTCGTGATCATTCTTGTCTCGGCGTCAAGGCGAACCAAGGCGAGCGCTGGGCGCCTTGACGCTTAGGCGACAAGGCGAACGCCTAGGCGACACTAAGGCAAGCAAGTCGCAAGGCGCCATTTTTTTAAAAAAAGCCAGTATATAGACTGCGGTTATTATAATAACCGCAGTCTATAGTCTGAAGGATATAGACTGCGGTTATTATAAACACCGCAGTTTATAGTACACATGATATAGACTGTGGTTTTATAATAACCGCAGTTTATAGTATACATGTTATAGACTGCGGTTTTATAATAACCGCAGTATATGCTCTGCAGGCTATATACTGCGGTTAATAGAATAACCGCAGCTTATATCCTTAAGACTATAGACTGCGGTTATTAGAATAACTGCAGTCTATATTCGTATATAGACTGCGGTTACTATAAACACCGCAGTTTATAGTACACATGATATAGACTGCGGTTTTATAATAACCGCAGTTTATAGTATACATGCTATAGACTGCGGTTTTATAATAACCGCAGTATATGCTTTGCAGGTTATATACTGCGGTTAATAGAATAACCGCAGCTTATATCCTTAAGACTATATACTGCGGTTATTAGAATAACCGCAGTCTATATTCGTATATAGACTGCGGTTATTATAATAACCTAGCATGTCTGACATACTTTAGACTGCGGTTATTATAATAACTGCAGTGTAAAGCTCCAGTTTTTTTTTGATATAAGGTTTACCAAGTACCAACACAGCCAGAGATTTTTTTTTTCTTCATAGCATACTATCAGTTAGCAGTAAGCAACTAAGAATAGCTTCTGAAATATGGACAGTTAGCATTAATCAACTAAGTAAACATAGCAGTTAGCAACTAAGAATAACTTCTCATATATCATATATGGACAGGTAGCAGTTAGCAACTAACTAAGCATAGCAGTTAGCAACTAAGCATAGCTTCTGAATCTTCTGATATCATGAATTCATGATATCTCCATATCTTAATTCTCAACACATGGTATGATAAGTAGGCAAGTAGCAAGTACAAATGTTCCAACTCCCAATATCATGTATTCATGAATCATGATATCTCAAATCCTCAATTCTCAAACATCAATACATTCATACATATCTCAAATATCATGAAGTAGTAAGCATGTAACAGTAAGAAAAAACAATGGCAATCAATGGTCAATACAGACTTCAGAGAAACCAATAACAAAAAAGAGAACACAAAAATATCATAGTCTAGTATTGTGGTCAAATCCAAAATGTCTTCATCCATTGCACAATAGCATATTAGCATGAATAATATTTTTAACATAAACTTTAAATAATCATAAAAAATCAACTAGAATCATCATCTAGTAAGTCGTCATTGACATTGCATGTGTTTGGTTGGTTTGAGGTACTCGTCATTTGTTTATAATTATCATAAATATCTTCATCATCATTGGCAAATCTAAAATGATCTAAATCTTCATACCCTTGAGTTATTAGTTCATTTAGTTGACGATTAGTTTCAACTCCACTTCGTAAATTTCGAGCATCAGTTCCAAGAGCTCTCTATACAGCATCCCATGTGAGATTATCATCATCAAAAACTAGAGCTTCCTTTGATTTGTTCATCATCCACTCACTACTCCAGTAAAGCTCATCAAGCACCAAAGCGTTGTAATTTCCTCCATTTTCACGTCTTTCTTAAAATCGTGCTTGTACACGACGATTATATTCGATGTATACAAAATCACTAAGTCTTTGATGTTCCAATCTATTTTTTTTTCTTTGTGTGAATCTGAATCAAGATAATTTCAAACTTATTGGTAAATTAGTAAACATAAAATATTAAATTTTATATTGAATATTTGTATACTTACAAACTCAAAAGTATTCCAATTGCGTTCACAACTAGAAGAACAATAACATAAGCCAATTATGCGCAATGCTACCTTTGTAAGGTCAACATTTGGTCCTCCATGTGCACCCCACCAGTCCACTATTCATTTAAAACAAATATAAATTATTTGACATATAAATAATTTAAGAAAAAATAAAAACGTAAACAATATTTACTGGGATTTAAGGTGGTTCGTTGTCTAATAGTCATAGATTTTCCAAAACTATTTCGAGATGCTTTGTAATTAGTACCTCGCTCGGCAATTTTGTCTTGCAATTCTTGATCGGACACTAGTCTTGCAATAACATCATTGAAAGCATCTTGAAATTTTCAGGCATCATCATTATTTTGTTTCTTGTATTCAAAATATTTATTTGAATTTAGAAACAAAGCCGCCCTATACAATTTTTGCTTCATTTGATTTGTCCATCTATTTTCAACAATCTCAATATTTTTTTTAAATAATATTTCTTTGTTATTAAAATGTTGTTTGATCTTTTGTTTGGCTTCTTCCATTGCAACATATATACTTCAGGCATAGTCGGTCTTTCATCTCCATCTACTAATCGCAAAACGGCAATCAGTGATTTTCCTTTTTTTAGGCAATCTCTTACTCCATTCCAAAAATTGGTTGAAAGTATTATTTCAACAATCTGTTTTCCGGCTTCAGTTTTTGCCAAATTAGCGGCATTCCACGAGGGCGACACAAAGAATAATTTCAGCTTCTCCTCATGCTTAAGCACACTTTGTAGAGTAAGGAATGATGTTGCAAATCTAGTTACCGAATGCCTCACTAGATCACCGCTTATAGTAGTCATTATTGCATCAAGTAAACGAGTGTGTCTGTAGATGAAATTTGTAATCATTCTTGTCTTTTTTATCACAGTTTTGTTCTGTTGTAGCTTGTCTATATCCTCTAGCATGAGATCAATACAATGAGCTGCACAAGTAGTCCAAAATAATGTAGGTCTTTTTTCCATTAAAATTTTACCAGATGCCTTGTAATTGGAAGCATTGTCAGTCACCACCTGCAGAGTGCAGACAACATAACTTTGTAATTATTGAAAGTTGTAGACTATTAAACTTGAAATATGAAAATTACTAAATTAATGAAACCAAAAAAATTACCTGAATAACACACTCTGCTCATATCTCTCTAATCTTACTATCAAGCAACTCTGATAATATTGTAGCATCTTGAATATGACCGGATGCATCTACGGAACCCATAAAATAGGATCCTTCTGGACAGTTGACTAGGAAATTGACCAAATATCTCCCTCTCCTGTCTGTCCAACCATCTAACATAAGTGTGCAATCATATCTCCTTCAGTACGCTTGATAATTTGTCGTCATCTCCATAACTTTATCTTTTGAATTTTTTAGCAATGGGACTCTCAAATCATGATAACTACGGCATTTATAACCAGGCACATACTGTCCAACTGCTTCAAGCATGACTTCAAAACTTCGTGTCTTTGCAGCATTGAATAGAATTCCACATTCATAGAATCAATCAGCAACATAATTATCAACTCTCTTTTTCTCTTCAGGTGTTCTAAAACATCTCTCGATAGTAGTTTGTGCAGGACCTTTTGCACGTCTATCATCTACTGCATCTTCAGGAGCACGTCTCACATGAACATCCATAGGCCCCCTTTTTGTGGCAAGTGGGTTACTTTCCTCTTTTTGACACTTGTCCCAGAACTTGGGACAAATTACGTTTTAGCTGTAGATAACGTCGGGGATACATTTTGTGACCTTGTTGGCTCTCTTTCTTGGTCACTCTCATTGTCATCATCAACAGTCAGATGCACATTGTCCTTTTTTTAGCATTTAAAGCTAAATACATCTCAGCTGCTATTTCAGAAGTAGTCTTAAAACACTTGGATACATCTTCATACCCGCCACATAAGTGTTGCTTCAACCTTTTGATACCACTCTTTATTAATCTACCACACAAATTACATTTAACTGTATTTTTATCTTCTAGGTTGGGTCAATGATCATACTTCCAACCAGGATCATTTGACTTTGCTTTTAGTTTAGGATACGTTTTTGTATCAAGGTCATTGTTATCAATGGATGGAGCAAAAGTGTTGTTGTTTTGGTCTTTCATCTTTCACAAACAGGACCTGTAGATTGCAGAGTTGGGTCGGGACAATGAAATAAATAACGCCTAAAGAAATCATCACAATGAACAATTTAAAGAACTTTCAAAGACATGCTCATTTAGAAGAGTCAACAAGAGCATAAGATCATTTTCATTTGTTCTACTTCTATAGTATAGACAAGACACTGCATGATAAATCTAGCAATAAAAAAATACATTTGTCATTTGTCAATCAAATCATGATTCATAAAACACAATTAGTGATTATATAATGACAAATCTTATTTCTAATATTATCTATTTTCTCCGGCGAAAATTGTGTCACTCCATGATAGATCTGCAATAAAACAAAAATTGTTAAAATCAATTCAACATAATTATTACCGATCTACATGCACTAGACAGTAGACATAAGTCACATACCTTTACCAATAATGGCATTGCCCCAATTTTAAGAGCATCAACTATATCAATCATATAGCACGTGATATAATACCCACATTGAATACTATCTGATTGTTTTGGGCACTACACAAATAAACAATTGATAAGTATTTTAATTACAAATTTTTAAATTACAATACATACACTCATATAGGATATAATTCTAAAACTTACTGGAATCAACTTTGTAATCTTTAGTTTTTTAAAACTGGTATGCCGTTCTTTTGCTAAATCATAAAATACACTTCATAAAATATAAAAATAATTAGTTTATAGCAAAATCTGAATTTCAAATAGGAAAGTAAATAAATAACTCATTAATAAACTTACTTTGTAATGACATTTTTAATATCATCACGAATGTCATTATTTATGCGATCAAACCAATAAACTGTATCATTATTATAATCAATAATAGTAAACATCTAATGTTCTCTGTGAAACAAATGAAAAAATTAATAACTTAATTAGAATAAAAAATAGTAATAATCATTGATACTTGATACAAAGATTTTTCAAACTTACAATCTATTATAGGGCACAAATAATATTAATCCGATTGGAGTTGACTAAGCGTACTAAGCCTGATTTTTAGATCTTCAACTCGTGTTTTTGAATGTTCTTTGGCATAGTCATCATCAATAGCAAAAATGACATGTGAATTATGAAAATATACACCGGTATTGTATGTAAATTTCTTTAGTTGTGAGTCTATGTACCTGCAAAGACATGTAAATTCAAATTCAATTTATATATAAATAAAAATTCTTAATTTTATAATATTTGATACTCAGTAGTCAGATACACAATACTCACTCAATGCATGTTAATATGATGTTAGCTTCAATCATTTTCATATTTAGAAAATCATACAACTCTGAATTTTTAAAGTATGTACATGTTGATTCAACACTTCCAAATACTGTTGAATCTAATACTAGAGATATTATTTTATCTTCATTCTCCATCTTATTTATGAAACTGGGCAAGATATTAATGAAATCATTTGTAGTCTCACTAGCCTGTGGAAATAAAAGAATTAATATTGTGGAATGTGGACATCAATATTGAATTCATTGATTACATAAAAGTCAAAAAAAATATTATAAATTATAATACCGTAGAAGGTATTAGCTCATGTCTACTCTGACTACTCTCAAGTACATGTGACCTGAATTCATGCTCCGGCTGAGAAACCAAAAATAACAAAAAAATAGTTAATTACATGCGCAACAAAAAGAGAACATAACATTTCATAAAAGTATAAATATTTAAACATAATAATACTTGTGCAACTGCAAGTGCAACACTTGTTCCAGTTCCAGCACTAAACATGTGCATAAGTTCTTCAATTTGATTTTTCATACTACTAATCTCGGCTTAATTATTGTTGCGCTTGTTCTTTTTGGATCCATAATTCTTGTTGCTAGCTCAATCTTGTTAGAAACCAGGCCGGGGGGTCCCACACATTTTGGGTAAAGGCCCCGGTCCTGGCCGACTGCAGTCGAACGGCACAGCATCCCCAACCAAATCTCCTGGGTTTCACTTCGGTTTAATCCTAGGTAAGTTGTTGAGGCCTGGTCTCGACCCCAGGACCTCCTTTATAAGAGGCGCCTTAGCCAACCTCTCACACCCAACTGCTAAGGCGCCTCTTATAAAGGAGGTCCTGGGGTCGAGACCAGGCCTCAACAACCTACCTGGGATTAAACCGAAGTGGAACCCAGGAGATTTGATTGGGGATGCTGTGCCGTTCGACTGCAGTCGGCCAGGACCGGGGCCTTTACCCAAAATGTGTGGGACCCCCCGGCCTGGTTTCTAACAAAAGATGGCGTCTTAGCTAACCTCTCATACCGAACTGCACTGCACACACACATACACACATACACCATCACACACACATACACCATACACCATACACCACAACAAACACACACACACATACAACAACACACACACCTACAACAGAACAACAACAACACACCACACATTCCAAACACACATACAACACACACAAATACACACATACAACACACACAAACACACGCACAAACATACAACATAATAGCAACAAACACAAAAACACACTTACAAGGCTACAACACACATACAACACAAACACACAAACACACAAACACACAAACACACAAACACACATACCCGGGCATTTACCCAAAATGTGTGGGACCCCCGGGAAATTTGGTTGGAGATGCTGTGACGTTCGACTGCAGTCGGCCAGGACCGGGCCTTTACCCAAAAATGTGTGGGACCCCCGGCCTGGTTTCTAACAAATCTTTCTTGTACTATAGCTTCAACATCTTCAATACGAGTTATTGGTGTCCTCTCGCTCCGCCTATCATTCATGAAAAATCTTGTAATGGTGGAAAACTTGTCACCAGCTCTAACTTTGTCCGGATGTTCTTGGCCTAAAACAGATGCAAGGATGTCATTTCTTCCCTATGACATTGTTTCAGCACTCTGGGACTTTTGGCTCGACAACTCGTCCTAAACAAAAGTAATAAATATTGAAACAGAATTGCAGATAAGAAAATATACTTCTCAAGAAATATTACTATCGATAATTTATAAATAATGAAATGATACATTTACACTTACCATTTTAGATGTCAACTCAGCTGCATCTTTACTAATTTATTCACCAGTTTTTCTTTTATAACCGGCTTTCCATAACTCCGCACGTGAAATTGGTGCAGTTTCACCTTGTTCAACCTTGACAATAAAATGAAAATAAATTATCATATAAATAATTGAGAAAACTAAATTTTAAAATACAAAAAATGAGAGAGAAGTAGGGAGCTAATATCATTCTTTTTTCTAATCCAGAATAACTCATTCTGGAAGTAGTATGAAAGGACTTTCGTGCTTTTGCTCTCTCAGTATTAACCTTACTTTTTTCCTACACAAATAAATATGTGTTAATACTTAATTTGCTTATAACTTATAAAGTTAAAGAATGATATAAAACATTGAATTTAATACGAACGCATAACTATATATTTTGTAGTAGTGCGATGGTCGACAAAAACTCTCTAGTCTTCGGCAGTAATAAAACTATACTTGACAGGAACATTGTATTGATGCTCCAAATCAACATTTTTTACATAATTGATAAAAAGTTTGGATCTCCAAGTACTCCAACTTTCACCCATGCTTTTCATTAATGTCTTGTAATGACCATCAATATTATCAAAATAAATCTAAAAATAATAGACAATATCAATTAAAAATTAACTAAAACACCAAAGATATGTAATCACTGATAACAGGTTACGTACATTTAATTCTGGTCATATTTGATCTTTAATTTGTTTATCAACATCATTTCATGCAACATATGTAATTGACACATAACACTTCACAAGAGATCTCATATAACTCATCAATTTATTTGTTTCAGGCCCGGGAATAATGCAGTCATCATCACGGAAAAAAATAATAAACTTCTTCCCATCTAGCCTAAGTTTATTCAATTCATTCATTTTCTTGAAGCCTCTTGTTGACCTCGATGAAGATCTCTTATCCGACATTTTCCTGTAAAACCCTAAAAAACCTAAACCATACAAAAAACCTAAACAAAATTCATAGAAAACCGCAATGATATTGAGCTACTAGTTACTACCACACAATCACAATTCACACATATAAATATATATGTTACTATGTTAGTATGTTACTCGGGAGGTTTAGACATGTATAATAGTTGTTAAACTGTAATATTTCGGCACATTGTGTTGTTTATAACTTCATATACATTTAGAATAACAAGAAGAGCAGAAACTTGAACACAATGTTTATACTACATTATTAATTTACTACTACAACTACAGTACTACTACTAGTCTACTAATAATGTAATAAACTAATAATAATAAAAATATTAGCAGTTTAGCACAGACCACAGAGATCAAAAGTTCAAAACAGAGAAAAGGTATTAAGAAATAGTATACCTAAGTGAGTATTAGTTTTGTCGAAGAAGAATCGTCAAATCGAAGCAAAGGAGAACAGAAACTCGAACAAAATCGTCTTTAGGGTTTCTCGCAAAGCGCAGCGACCGTAAAAAAAGAACCAAAAACTCGGGAAAACATTAAATTTTTACGGCTTACGGTTAAAATTTAAAAATAGATAGTATAGACTGCGAGTCTATTCTGAGGTTCAGGGTAGAATAGACTGCGGTTATTGTCAAACAACCGCAGTCTATTTGATGAATTATAGACTGCGGTGTTTTATAAACCGCAGTCTATTTCCTGATTTGCGATTTGACTGCGGTTTATCTATGAACTGCAGTCTATTCTACAATGAACCCTAGCATAGACTGTGGTTCTCGTAACAACCGCAGTTTATTCTCTGGTTCAAGGAATAAACTGCGGTTTTAAAATAACCGCAGTATATGCTCGGGTTCATGGAATAGACTGTGGTTGTTTCATACACCGCAGTCTATTTGAGAATAGACTGTGGTTTATATATAAACCACGGTCTATTCTACACTGACCCCTAGAATAGACTGCGGTTTATATATAAACCGCAGTCTATTCTCTGGTTCAAGGAATAAACTGCGGTTTTAAAATAACCGCAGTATATGCTCGGGTTCATGGAATAGACTGTGGTTTATATATAAATCGCAGTCTATTCTCATATTTTTATAAAAAAAAGGCGTCAAACGCCTTGTTTACAATTGGGCGACGTGACGCCTAGGCGACGCCATGACAAGAATGCTCGTGATAGCCCCGACGGTCTCCATGCGTATCTGGGCCTGAAGGAGGCGGTCACGCACAAGGTGAAAAAACTCATCGCGCGAGCGCAGCTCGGTGTCGGCGGCGGGGGAGTGGGCAAATGCATTTCGATAGGTAAGGAGGCGGGGCGGATCGCGACCGTAGATGCGACGGAGGGAGTGGTCTGGAGGGCCGTGTGATATGAGGTATTATAACAATACTCCACCCATGGAAGCCAACGGGCCCAATCTTTAGGGTGATCTCATGTAATGCAGCGGAGGTACATCTCGAGTGTCTGATTGACCACTTCGGTATGGCCGTCTGATTGAGGATGGTAGTCGGAGGAGAGGGCCAGCTGCGTGCCGCAAAGGGCAAAGAGCTCCCGCCAAAACTAAGAAGTGAAAATAGTGTCCCTGTCGGACACAATGCACTCTGGTACTCCATGAAGGCAAAACACATAATCAAAGAAGGCACGGGTCACGGTGGGTCCGGTGATAGGGCGGCTCATGGCCATGAAGTACACCCCCTTGGAGAAGTGGTCGATGACCACGAAGATGACGGAGTGGCCCCGAGAGGAAGGCAGATCCTCAATAAAGTCCATCGAGATATCTACCCAACTATGTGTCGGAACTGGAAGGGGTTACAGGAGGCTAGCAGGCGCAAGAGACTCTGTCTTGCTGCGCTGGCAAATAAGGCAAGCTGCGATGAATGTCTAGATGCTCTGTTTGAGGCCGTGCCAAAAGAACTCGGCGTGCACGCGCTGAAGGGTCTTGTGGACCCCCTCATGTGTATGGCCATGGACGACCGCCAAAATGTCGGAAATCTGCGGGGAATTGTCGGGCACGAAGAAAGCGGTCCCGGTACAGGATAAGGCTGTCCTGTACTGTCCAGTGTGATGGAAGGCGTCCCTCCCGAATGCTGTGTAGGAGCTCGTTCAGGGCCGGTGTGTCAAGGATCTCCTGACGGAGACGGGGTAGAACAAGAGACGATGGTGTGGGCGCGACGAAGAGAAGCGCGCCGGCAGAGTTGTGATGGGAGAGAGCATTGGCCATATGATTCAAGTGCCCTGCCTTGAATTTCACCCGAAAATCATAGTCCAACAGCCGGCTCACCTAGCGCTGTTGCAGAACTGTTGTCAGGCGCTGCTCCAACAAATACTTGAGGCTGAAATGATCGGTGCAGATGATGAAGGCCTATCCCCATAAATACGGGCGTTAGTGATGAACGGCCTTAGCCAGGCCAATGAGCACCTGCTCGTAAGTCGGGAGCTTCCGCTGTGGAGGGTTGTCGTACAACTGAAATAAGCGATTGGGTGACCATCTTGTTACAGGACCGCCCCTCGCCCATGTTCAGAGGCGTCGCACTACACCTGAAAATCCTTCTCGAAATCTGGGAATTGGAGGACCGGGGCCAAGACCAAAGCCAGCTGCAAGGCCCGAAAGGCCGTTGTGGCGGCGTCATCCCAAACAAAACAACGGCGGCGCAGGATAGAGAGTAAGGACGCAGCGATCACAGTATACCCCTGGATAAAGCGATGGTAGTTGCCTGGTAAGCCGAGGAACCCGTGGAGCTCCCGTTGAGTCTGGGGAAGGGGCCAATCGAGGACGCCCTGAATCTTGATCGGATCGGCCGAGAAGCTCGAATGGTCGACAAAGTGGCCCAAAAACGCCACCCTGTCTGTGGCGACGGAACATTTGGCCAGCTTAAGAAAAAGTCAATGAGAGTGGACCAGCTGGAGGACCGAGCAGAGATGATCTAGATGGGATTCCCAGGTCTTGTTGAACACCAAAATTTCATCGAAAAAAATAAATCCACATCGACGAAGGAGAGTGTGGAATACCTCATTCATGAGAGCCTAGAATGTAGATGGGGCATTCATGAGCCCGAAGGGCATCACGAGCCCGAAGGGCATCACGAGCCCGAAGGGCATCACGAGGAACTCAAAATGCCTATGGTGCATGAGGAACGTCGTCTTCTTCACATCGGCGGGGAACATACGGACCTGGTAGTAGCAAAAGCAAAGGTCGAGCTGTGAGAAAAAACGGGCCCCGTGCAACTCGCCCAACAACTCTTCGACAACCGGTATGAGAAACTTGTCCTTCATTGTGACCGCGTTCAGGGCGCGGTAGTCAACGCAGAAGCGCCATGAGTCATCATTTTTTGTGAATTAAGAGGATCAGGTAGGAGAACGGGGAAACATTGTGGCGGATGATGCCCTGACGCAGCATATCGGCACACTGCCGATCAATCTCATCCTTCTGCAAGAAGGGGTAGTGGTAGGGACGGACGACAACTGGGGTCGTATTCGGAAGAAGGCAGATGCGGTGGTCCTGGCGGCGCAAGGGTGGAAGCCCGGTGGGTGAAATCATAGTGTCGCTGAACTCGTCAAGAAGGGACGAGAGATCATACTGCACTGTCTCAAGTTGGAGGGAACAAACGCGGCTCGAAGCTTCTGTCGGGCGGCCCTGCCAAACCGTCGGATAAGGTCTGGAATCCCAAGACATCGTCATGCTCTCCAAGTCCCACAAGATGGGGTCGAGGGCGCGGAGCCAACTTGGACCCCCGAGGATCTATGGTGGCGGTGGGGAGCGGCTGGTGTGCGGGACGGGAGGAGCGCATGGGCTGCGTTGCGGCTAGGGTTGCGGTCAGGTATGCGATAGAGAGAAAGAGAGAGAAAGAGAGAGAAAGAACAAGAGAGAATAGATTTTTAATAATAACTTGCTTGCCATCATCCAAAATCGAACCCCCTATTAAGGTGGGAGGTAAAATTCAGACAAAGTACTAAAACGCCCTCTCACTACGGCTTAACAAAAGGTGAGGTTTAAAATACGGAAAGCGCATAAAATACGAGTACAAATATTGAAAAAATTAGGCGGGCACCACTCGAGGTTCGCGACGCTTGTACATACGTCCCCAACGTGGGGTCTGTAACAAAATGTTAAAACCCGGATACCGGTTCAACGGAGTGCGAACAAAGAGGGGGTAGTTCGAGTTACTGGACTCATTGTTAAGCACTCCAGACCGAGATATTTCGAGCTTGGAGTTAACCCTCGCAAATTACGGATTGATTTAACTACACTTAGACCCGCGAGCTGCAGTGAGGAGGTCTAGGAGACTGGGTCTGCCTCTTCGAGGTGCTTTAGGGCTTATTTATAGGTAAACTCTTAACAAGAGTAGACTGGTCTTTTTTGGCCTACAGATAGCAAACTCCGCCTTTTTCGTTAATGTTATTAGCAACCCAAATTGGCATGCGTTCAGCAGAGTCCCATTATTTGGGAATGCTATTGGCAGACCACGATGGTCTGCGAACAACTGAAGGCCTACAATTCAAGACTCTTAACTTGGACGAGTACCCCGGCCAGAATGATTGGGAATTCGTCTGGCTCAAGCTCGCATGAAATCGGGGCTCGCCTGACTTGAAATCGTCGGGATGGAACTTGTCATTGCCCCGAGCTCGCGCGACCCGAGCTCGCCAGGCTCAATCTCGCGAGGTCCTGCTCGCCAAATTGGGACCGAGCCAGCATTGGCCTCCTACTCGCCACACTTGAGTTCGCCCAACCTCTTCTGGATGTGGTTTGGGTGTGGCTAGCTAAATACTGGTTGTACGCTAGATTCTTATACCAAGATGTATATTATGGCATTTATAAGAATTTAAATTTTTGTTTCTGTTTTTACTTCGGACAAATTAAATCATGGTTTCAACATATTTAATTTGGACAATATTCCTGCAATCTGTCCTTTTCACCGGGGCCAACCAACACCTTAAGCAATTGCCTATTTTCAGCATACCAAGCTCTTGTCCCTTTCCATGTAGCTAAAAGACAAATTAGGAAAGTACCTTCTCCATCCTTCCTACACTATCTCCCATCAAATCATTGCCATTTACACCCCGCCCCCACCAACAACCACATCAATTAATCTTTTTTGAACACTTAGTTGCACCGACTCCGCTCCCGCGCTTGTTTTCATTTGCAAATCATCTACTACCATGGACATCCGACTCATGTTTTTTTCCAAAATAATTGCACTGCCAAAATTCTTAAAAACCAAACCAATTTTTTGACTCCACCTTGGAAACAAGGTTAATTTTCAGACGGGTGAATTGATATGTATGCATCCTAACGGAATATGGCGCGGGCGCCCAGACAATCTGTATCACTTTGTAAAATTTCTCATAAAAATGTCATCACTTTTATGGATAATATCATATTTGTAGTATTATATGTTGTCATTTATTATGTTTTTCTTATACTGGCATCTCCATCATATATAAGGAGCTCTAGTTGCAATATTGTTATCATCTTGGAGTTTAGTCTTCTGTTGGCTCGTTTAGGAGACACCTTATAAAGAACCTACCCTCAAGAGTTGGGGCGAGCATGTCTCATTAATCAGTATCTTCTTTTGGTTTTTAGTGCAATATTACCGGTTTGTGTTCTCCATACATCGTTGTCTATTCATATCACCTCATCTATCAATATCCAGTTTATTTTTTATATTTTACCTACACCAATGCTTAAAACAAAGGATCCTTGCAATTTCAACAAAGGCATACTTAGCACATTAGTAAATAATAATGGTATAATAAAATTGAAGACCAAAATCAAAGTAACAAAGAACAAAATATATATAGGTCTAAAAATTCAAAATTATATTTGCAGTACCAGAGCTTAAGCAAATTCAAATGGACTCGATTTGACTTATCCAGTTTGTTTTCAATTGTCACCTAATGTGCGCATTCTACGAAAGATTATGCAAAAGTGAAACTAAGAAAGTTATAAGTTAAGGGCCGTAAGCAATTATGCATAAGAAAAATAACAAAGTTACAAGGACCTCGAGCGTACCATATCCATGTGTTTCTTCAGAATAACCAATTGATCATTTGTTGCCATTTGATACAATGCTTCTAAACACTGCAGCCGAATAACTATTGCATCATCATTTAGCAAGTCCATTAGTAAATCCATTGCAGCAGCAGCAAATTGAACAGAAAGAATGGTGAGAGTCCCAAGTGATTTACATGCAGCCAACCGTACCTTTTAGGGAAGGAAAGAAATTTAGGACAAATTTCCTCAAGAAGTACCATGTGGAAAGCCCACTCAGCTGTTTTTAATGAACCTCAGTACAAACTTGTGAAAGGGGTTGTATAATAGCACAGCATGCACTACATATCTTACCTCATGGAACTCATCCTCAATCCCATGTACAAAAGCTCCAGCTGAAGAAGAGAAAGGAAATTTAAAATTTCTCAGATTATGTTCAATAAGAGGGTTTTGGATGCTTTGAGTTCCCAAGATTTTCTTAGACAAGGATTGCAATAGCATGGTCTCTGAGACGCCTTGTACCTTTTGAAGGCTAGAAAAGGCTTCGACCCTGACCTTCATATTCATATCTCTTGCCATTACACAAAGCTGGAAGAAGAAAAAATATAATTAAAAAATATTTATAAGTATAGTAATCAACCTTCTTGTAGTGGGCGGATGGTCTAATATAAGTTGTTGAGAGAGCTCAAAACTTATATGTATTGCTTGTGTATTTAAATACAAGGAGAGAATACAAATATATAGGAAGAGAAAGAGAGAAGAAAATCCTATACAAGATGTGGGACTAAAGGAGGAGAGAAGATAAAACAATGAATGGGCCCAATAATGGGCCCTTTACATGGGCTATTTTAACACTCCCCCGCAAGCTGGAGCGTACAAATCGTATGCGCCAAGCTTGGACAAACACTGATAGAATAATGTCTTGGAAAGAGCCTTTGTGAAGACATCTGCAACTTGTTCTGATCCTGGGACATGCTTTAAGTCAAGCTTCTTCATTTGAACATTTTCCCGGATGAAGTGACAATCGACCTCAATATGCTTCGTCCTTTCGTGAAAGACCGGGTTCTTTGCGATGTGTATGGCGGCTTGACTATCACACAGGAGAAGAGCCGGTGATGGTAATTTTACACTCAGATCAGTAAGAAGACTCTCAAGCCATGTCAATTTTGATACAACCGATGTCATTGCCCGGTACTCTGCCTCGGCTGAAGAGCGAGCAACGACCGCTTGTTTCTTACTTCGCCAAGTTACAAGATGTCCTCCAAGGTAAGTGCAAAAACCACTCGTATATCGCCGGTCATCGAGAGAGCCAGCGTAGTCAGCATCTGAATATGCCACCAATGTTGGAGCAGAAGAGGAGGTCCTGTAGACAAGTCCCTGACCAGGAGCGGTTTTCAGATACCTAAGAATTCATTCCACTGCTTGAAGATGAGATTTTCGAGGAGAGTGCATGTATCTGCTGACAAGACCAACAGCAAAGGAGATATCCGGTCTGGTAACCGTGAGATATATCAGTTTTCCAACAAGACGTCGATAATATTCAGGATTCTGAAGAAGGAGATCGGAGTCAGAGGCCTGGGCACACAGTTTGTGGTTCACATCCATAGGAGTATCACTGGGCTTGCAGCCGGACAGACCCGCATCATAAAGAAGGTCAAGACAATATTTTCGTTGAGAGAGAGTGAGCCCATCTGGCCTTCTGGCAATCTCAAGGCCCAAAAAATAGCGAAGAGATCCCAAATCCTTGGTCTGGAAGACTGAGTTTAGATGGACTTTGACTGCATGTATCCCTTGAGAGTCATCTCCAGTAATGATAATATCATCGACGTAAACTAACAGAATAACCGTTCCTGTTGGTTGGTGACGGGTAAAGAGCGAGAAGTCGGCCGAGCTCCGAGTGAAGCCAATCTCACGGAGGACCTTGCTGAATTTTTCAAACCATGCCCGCGGAGATTGTTTGAGACCATATAGAGCCTTTTTAAGATGGCAGACCTGAGACTCCCCCGTGATCTCAAACCCGGGCGGTTGCTGCATGTAGACAGTTTCCTGGAGGTCCCCATTCAAGAAGGCATTCTTGATATCCAGCTGAAAGAGAGGCCACCGGCGATGGACAGCAACCGAGATGAGGACACGAACACTATTAAGCTTTGCCACCGGAGAGAACGTTTTGAAAGTCCACCTAGTGTCAACTATGTTCACCTATGGGGGGGGAATAGGTGACGTGCAGCGCTTTTGCGGAATTTAAATTGTACCTGCACACGAAAATAAAACAACACAGCACAACAGAGTACACAAGCTAATTATAGTGGTTCCCCGACTTGGGTACATCCACTTTCCCCCTTCGACCTATCTCCCAACCAGGGACGACTCGGTCTCTTCTCCAACGGGATTGAAATCCAATCCCTGCACTATCGGAAGGAACTCTTCCACACGTAGGAGTCAACACTCCCACAAACCGGGTTACTCCCAACCCTTACAACACGGAACCAACGTTCCTTTACAACAAAAGTAAAATAGAATGTACAAGAAATACAAACTACGTGAGGAGACTACGGTGTCCCTCTTCGTTGACGACGTGATCTTGAAGTCTACAAAGAGTCCACAACCTTGGTCTCTCTTGGAGAGGATCTCCCCGGAACCGGCGGCGGCAAGAAGGGCGGCGGCTAGGTTCACGGGATCGGCGGCGACGACGATGTGCGGATGCTGTTCTTTAGAGATCCAAACTTCGTAGCGAAGCTAGCTAGTTCTACCAACGGTCACACGAGGATCGGTCGTCTCGATCGATTCGGACGGGGAAGTTTTTCCCGATCAACAAATCGAGAGACAAGGGATCTCTGGATAGACGCGTGAGACTCTAAGCTTGGCTAAGCTTCTGTCGCCGGAGATCGGGAAGAAACGCGATCAACAGCGGCGACCAACTAGCGCTAGCGGCGACGGCGGCGGCGGAGCAGTTTCGCGATTTTAGGGTTAGATTGTGCTCGGCTTCTTTTCTGTGTCACGTATTCCGTTCAAAATACCCGTATATATATATTGTAGACGCTTTCAAAATGACCGTTGTGGGACCCACAAGTAGAAATCCGAAATCCGGTTCAAAATAGTGCCAGCGGCAGAATCCGGTCCAGCAGCTTCCATAGAAATCGCTAAGTAAAAATCGGCGAGAATCGCAGGTGATTCTCGACGAATCGGCGAGAATCAGTTAGTGATTCTCGACGATTCGGCGAGAATCACTAGTGATTCTCGCCGAATCACTTTTTGATTCTCAACGAATATAACTTGGTATTCATGATCTGCTCTGCGATGGGTTCGGCGAGAATCACTAGTGATTCTCGCCGAATCTTACTTGGCACCGTTTTGAGGTAGCCGGAAAGAGTCGGCGAGAATCACTAGTGATTCTCGCCGAATCGGCGAGAATCACTTGGTGATTCTCGTCGAATTATACTTAGACGAATTTTCGTCTTTCCACCCAAGAGCTGCTCCTTGACCCATCCTTGCTCATTGTCTTCTCTTGCATAAATACGGCCCTGTACTTGAAAGTAAGTGCACTCCAATAGAGAGAGTACACGTAGGTCAACACACTGATCTGCTCAACGAGGGATTACGTCGTGCAGACCCTTGTATATTGACCTACTGCACCCTGACATTGGTGTACACTTAGCGTGAAATAACTGCAAGTACAACTTGAAAGATTTTATCAAATACATTGTCTATTGACCTTAGCTTGTCCAGGGGCTTCTTCAAATCAGGTACATTGTGGATACAATACCCAACAATCTCCCACTATTTGAAGAAGCCTAAACCCTACAAGCTAAGGTGAATAGAGCATATGGGAATGAAAACCATAAACTTGAAATTGAGTTGAGTGAGTTATCCATTACCAATACCAATTTCTTGGGAGCAAGCTTGGAGCCACCGTAGCCTTAGCCGAGAGGGTAATCTCCCCCTTTTCGGCTTCTGCAAATCGGGGTCTGTAGTATTTGTCTCCTTGCTCCCCCTCAGTTCTTGCACCTGTGCTCATACTTGAGTACCTTGCTCCCCCTCAGTTCTTGCGCCTGGGCTCAACTTGAGTACCTTGCAGAGGCTCCCTCTAGATGCATGATCCTGGAGCTTCGGTAGACTTCATTCCTCATAATTTAGCATTCCCAATTCAGTTTTGAAGAGACTGAACTTGGCTTCGTCTAAGGGCTTTGTGAATATATCTGCAATCTGCTTGTCCGTGGGGACATAACAGAGAGAAATGTCCTTGTTCTCCACGTGCTCCCGAATGAAGTGGTAGCGCACTTCAATATGCTTCGTTCTGCTGTGCGATACCGGGTTGTTGGCAATTGCAATCGCACTGGAGGAGTCGCAGTACATGGGAACTTCCTTGAACTGAAGGTCGTAGTCGGCTAACTGGTTTCTGATCCATAGGAGTTGTGCGCAACAGCTGCCCGCCGAGATGTACTCAGACTCTGCTGTGGAGGTTGCAACACAATTCTGTTTCTTGCTATTACATGAGACAAGCCTTCGTCCGAGGAATTGACACGTCCCGGATGTGCTTTTCCTGTCATCCCTACTCCCTGCAAAATCAGCATCTGAAAAACCTATTAGCTCGACATCATTGTTTCTCGGGTACCACAAGCCAAGATTGGGAGTACCTTTAAGGTATCTTAGAATTCGCTTTGCAGCGACATGGTGAGATTCCTTAGTGTTCACCTGATATCTGGCACAGACACATGTGGAGAACATGATATCCGGTCTACTGGCAGTAAGATAGAGCAGGGATCCAATGATGCTTCTGTATTTGGTTTCATCGAAAGGTTTACCTTTCTCATCCTTATCCAGAGACATAGTGGATCCCATTGGAGTCCTCATAGAGGTTGCACTCTCCATACCGAATTTCTTAAGGAGTTCATTTGTGAACTTCGTCTGAGAGATGAAGATTCCATCCTCAGACTGTTTCACTTGAAGTCCCAAGAAATACTTGAGCTCTCTCATACTGCTCATTTCAAACTTTCCTTGCATAAGTTTAGAAAACTTTTTGCAAAGATTGTTGTCCGTTGAGCCGAATATTATGTCATCGACATAGATTTGCACCAGCAAAATCTTGCCTTTGACATCCCTGAGAAACAATGTTTTATCTATTTTACCTCTAGAGAACTTGTTCTCAAGAAGAAAACTAGATAAAGTCTCATACCAAGCTCGTGGAGCTTGTTTTAACCCATATAAAGTTTTATTAAGAAAATAGACATGATTGGGAAAAGCAGAATCGACAAAACTTGGGGGTTGAGCGACGTATACTTCCTCTTTCAGGTCTCCGTTCAGGAATGCTGATTTCACATCCATTTGATACACTGTGAATCCTTTGTGCGAAGCATACGCCAGGAACAATCTGATTGCCTCGAGCCTTGCTACTGGTGCGAAGGTCTGGTCGAAGTCAATCCCCTCCTCCTGTCTGTAACCTTGAGCCACAAGCCTTGCCTTGTTCTTTATGATGACACCATGTTCATCCAGCTTGTTTCTGAAGATCCACTTGGTGTCAATCACATTCTGCTTGTATGGTCTGGGAACTAGCGTCCAAACGTTGCAACGTTCGAATTGATGTAGTTCATCTTGCATGGCCAGAATCCATGCCGCATCCTTGTTCGCCTCGTCGAACTTCTTTGGATCAACCTGTGACAGGAAGCTAAGATGCAATACTTCGTTAATAGTACCTCTTCGAGTTCTGACACCGACACGAGGATCTCCGATGATCTGATCTCTAGGATGATCCCTCACGTGCCGGAGCTCTAGAAGTCTGGCGTCTGGAGCTTCGACTACTTCTTGGGTTTCCCCTTCTTCTAAGAGATTTGTTCCATTTTGATCTTCAACATTTTCAGATGACGTGGAGGTGGAAACATTGACGTACTTAGGAGTGTCATCTTTAGCGGTCTCATCCAGACTCAGCTGTTCAAGTCGTGCATCTGCATCTTCAAGAATACCACTGGAAGAATTGCTGTTAAGCAAACTTCCTTCATCAAATACAACATTTATTGATTCTTCTACCACTAGGGTTTTCTTATTGAAGACCCTATATACCCGACTGTGGGAACTATAGCCCATGAATATGCCTTCGAAGCATTTTTCACCAAATTTAGTACGCGGGTACTTCTCATTATTCAGTACATAGCATCTGCAACCAAAAATCCTCAAGTAGGACATGGTTGGTTTCTTGCCTTTCAGTAGCTCGTAAGGCGTCTTACGATGACGCTTGTTGATCAATGCTCGGTTTTGTACATGACAAGCTGTATTGACAGCCTCTGCCCATAAGTATTCCGGGAGAGAAGCGTCTTTCAACATTGTCGTGCAGGCTTCAATGAGAGTTCTATTTCTCCTCTCCGCAACTTCATTTTGCTGAGGAGTGCGCGGGGAGGAAAACTCATGAAAGATACCTTGTTCTTCACAGAATTCTGTCATAGCACCAGATTCGAATTCTGTTCCATGGTCACTTCTGATTTTGACCACTGAGCAGTTAAATTCGTTCTGAACCTGCTTGACAAAACTAGTGAAGATGTCAAACGTATCTAACTTTCGTTTCAAAAAGAACACTCATGTAAACCGAGAATGATCATCAACAATCACTAGCGTATAGGACTTGCCTCCCAAGCTATGAACTTGCATTGGACCAAACAAGTCAATATGTAAAAGGTAAAGACATCGGGAAGAGTCTTTGTCTGCAATGCTCTTAAAGGTAGCCCGAGTCTGTTTGCTCATCTGGCAGGCAGTACAGGGGCTATCTTTGATGCACTTGATACTGGGAGCATCCCTTACTAAGTTCTTAGAAAACAGCATACTAATTGTCTTGAAATTAATATGTGTCAATCTCTTGTGTCATTGTTCACAAAGAGATGCACTGCCTGTTGCCACAAGGCATACGGGGGTAGATGAATCTAAACTGAGAAAATCTAAACAGAAGATATTTCTGCTCCGAATGCCTGATAATACCGTCTCAGAAGAGGTACGTGAAATTATCAGACATTTATCCTTGCAGAACTTAACGTCATAACCTTTATCACATAACTGACTTACACTGATCAGGTTATGGTTTAACCCTTCAACATAAGCCACATCGGTGATAGAGATTATACCGTTGGAAATCATACCGTAACCTCTGGTGACTCCTCGATCTGACCCTCCAAAGATGACTTTGGGTCCATTCTCGACTGGAGTGTAATCACGCAGCAGGCTTCTTGTCCCGGTCATATGTCGGGAGCATCCACTGTCCAAATACCAGATCGGCGTTTTGGTGGCCTTTGGACATTCCTGCAAAACAAAATTAATTTGTCTTAGGAACCCAATCGAACTTGGGTCCTAGATTCCCGGTTAGCACACTCCCCCTCGGTTGGTTAACCCTACGAGTGGTCGGCCTCGCATTGCTAACATAGGGAGTCTCGTAATACCTTGGATTAAACCAACAATCCACGGCAAAGTGACCGACTTTGCCACAGCACCAACAGTCGAATCTGTTGTACCTCTTCCTAGGCTTCTGCCTTACCCTGGGAACGGTGGGTACAGCTGGGGCCTTGGATCTGGAGGTGGAGGCCTCATGGTGATTGCAGTCACAAGACTTCTTCACCTTCTGTATAACAGGCTTGGCTTTTGGTGTCTGCTTTCCATTATGGCCGCTAGAGAATTGACCATATTTTCCATGTGGATTTCCTCATAAGGTGCCTTGAAGGCACTCTCACCGAAGTTCCGGGGAAAGGTCCAACCATAATATCGGCTCTTTGGCTTTGCAACCGAGGGCCGAAAATGATGACCAAATGTTGATTCAAAGTCATGTTGGTTGCAAGGAAAGCTAGGCTTTCTGAACGCAACAGGACTAAGAGGAGCCTTGCCCTTTTCATCAGCAGAGGCCTTCTTGGCGGCCTTATTCTTCCTCTGGTTCCTGTTTCTCCTGGATGAGGAACCAGATACCCCTACATGCCCCAAGCCAGCTCCTTTGGCCTGAGCAGAGAAGGTATCAACAACTGGAAGAACTGTTTTTGGCATAGAGAAGCTCTTGACGATCTTCCTTTCTGCCGCAAGTTGTTCTTCCAACTTGTCGACTTCCTCCTGCTTAAGATCAAGGAGCTTCAGAGACTCTGAATGCTTTGAGGTCAGGTCAAGGTGCTCCTGTCGGAGAGAGATCAAACTGGTGACCTCTTCCCTTAGGGAAACACACTCACCCTCAAGGAATTTTACTTCCTTTTTCTCAGGCTTCAATCTCTTTCGGCACTCCTCGAAAGTGTTGAGCAGAAGCTCATACTTCTCGAGGAGCTCAGCTTCACGGGCCGAAACACTATCCTCAGGTTCATCATCCTGAGATTCAGGATCAGAGTCGGAGTCGGAGAGGGGTGTGAGCTTTTATCTTCCCAGTAAATGGGGGGCATTCTCCTTCTGAGTCGGAGCGACCCACCAGCCCGAAGTAGGCTTCCTCATCATCACTGGAGTCTGAGGAATCAGACTCGCTCAGTGTCTTTGGCCTTTTGGCGATGTAGCTCCGCTCTTTCTTCTTATCTCTCGAAGATTTGTGCTCCTCTTCTTTCCTTTTTTCTCTCTTGCCTTGATAGCAGTCGGCCACGACGTGTCCTGTCTTATTGCATCCAAAGCAAATAATGTCAGAGGAGCGATGTTTGTTCGGTTTAGAAGCATACCTGTCAGAAGAATAATTTTTCTTTTGATGCCTGGAGGAGGAGCCGTCTCTATTTCTTTGATTCTTCATCTTGAGGAACTTCTTGAACTCTCTGGTGATGAGGGAGAAATCCTCTTCCGACAGCTCTGAGCTGGAGGAGCATGGCTCGGTGTCCTCCTCCTCATCCTTTTTCCTGGCACGGTATGAAACCGCACCCTTGCCTTTTCTGGAGTGACTGGCTTTTAGAGCCACAGTCTTTTCTTTGGCTGCAGCCTTCTCTGCTTCTTCTTTTGCTTTCCTGGTGTTCAGCTGAAGCTCATAGGACATCAGCTTCCCAAACAGAATTTGCGGGTCAGTCTCAGCTAGCCTGCCAAACTCTCGGATGGCGCAGATCTTTGTGTCTCATTCCTTAGTAAGGGACCTAAGGAATTTATCATTGAGTTCACCATTAGTGAACACTCTACCGTATCCTTTGAGGGCGTTGATGATCTTGAGGAAGTTCTCGTAGGTGACTCCGATCTCTTCCTTAGGCTCTTGTCTGAAGGCCTCATATTTCTGGTTCAGGAGGGATCTCCGATCATCCCTCACTTCATCTGTGTCCTCCATTAGGATGATCAGGCACTGCCAGATCTCCTGTGGTGTCCTGCAGTTGCTGAAGTTTTGCATCATTGAGTCATCAACCGCGCTGACCAGAATGTTTCGCGCCTTCTTGTCAAGTCCTACTAGCACCATCTCGTCCTTGTCCATTTCAGAAAGTTTATTTGGCACTTTCTGGGTAGGATCAATGGTGGATGCCTTAGTGGGGACATAAGGTCCCTCCTCCACGATCATGAAGAGTCGAGGATCAACTGCTTCCATGTACAACCTGATCCTTTCCTTCCAGATAGGAGAGTTGAGCCTGGTGCACACTGGGATCTTGCCTGAGAACTTGAGCCCGTCCATAGTAGATGTTTTGCCTCCTTCTTGACACTAGCGGCAGGATTCAACTCAAGGTGTTAACATTTTTGATGAGGAACCTCCCTCTGATACCACTTGAAAGTCCACCTAGTGTCAACTATGTTCACCTATGGGGGGGGAATAGGTGACGTGCAGCGCTTTTGCGGAATTTAAATTGTACCTGCACACGAAAATAAAACAACACAGCACAACAGAGTACACAAGCTATTTATAGTGGTTCCCCGACTTGGGTACATCCACTTTCCCCCTTCGACCTATCTCCCAACCAGGGACGACTCGGTCTCTTCTCCAACGGGATTGAAATCCAATCTCTGCACTATCGGAAGGAACCCTTCCACACGTAGGAGTCAACACTCTCACAAACCGGGTTGCTCCCAACCCTTACAACACGGAACCAACGTTCCTTTACAACAAAAGTAAAATAGAATGTACAAGAAATACAAACTACGTGAGGAGACTACGGTGTCCCTCTTCGTTGACGACGTGATCTTGAAGTCTACAAAGAGTCCACAACCTTGGTCTCTCTTGGAGAGGATCTCCCCGGAACCGGCGGCGGCAAGAAGGGCGGCGGCTAGGTTCACGGGATCGGCGGCGGCGACGATGTGCGGCTGCTGTTCTTTAGAGATCCAAACTTCGTAGCGAAGCTAGCTAGGTCTATCAACGGTCACACGAGGATCGGTCGTCTCGATCGATTCGGACGGGGAAGTTTTTCCCGATCAACAAATCGAGAGACAAGGGATCTCTGGATAGACGCGTGAGACTCTAAGCTTGGCTAAGCTTCTGTCGCCGGAGATCGGGAAGAAACGCGATCAACAGCGGCGACCAACTAGCGCGAGCGGCGACGGCGGCGGCGGAGCAGTTTCGCGATTTTAGGGTTAGATTGTGCTCGGCTTCTTTTGTGTCACGTATTCCGTTCAAAATACCCGTATATATATATACTGTAGACGCTTTCAAAATGACCGTTGTGGGACCCACAAGTAGAAATCCGAAATCCGGTTCAAAATAGTGCCAGCGGCAGAATCCGGTCCAGCAGCTTCCATAGAAATCGCTAAGTAAAAATCGACGAGAATCGAAGGTGATTCTCGACGAATCGGCGAGAATCAGTTAGTGATTCTCGACGAATCACTTTTTGATTCTCAACGAATATAACTTGGTATTCATGATCTGCTCTGCGATGGGTTCGGCGAGAATCACTAGTGATTCTCGCCGAATCTTACTTGGCACCGTTTTGAGGTAGCCGGAAAGAGTCGGCGAGAATCACTAGTGATTCTCGACGATTCGGCGAGAATCACTTGGTGATTCTCGTCGAATTATACTTAGACGAATTTTCGTCTTTCCACCCAAGAGCTGCTCCTTGACCCATCCTTGCTCTTTGTCTTCTCTTGCATAAACACGGCCCTGTACTTGAAAGTAAGTGCACTCCAATAGAGAGAGTACACGTAGGCCAACACACTGATCTGCTCAACGAGGGATTACGTCGTGCAGACCCGTGTATATTGACCTACTGCACCCTGACATTGGTGTGCACTTAGCGTGAAATAACTGCAAGTACAACTTGAAAGATTTTATCAAATACATTGTCTATTGACCTTAGCTTGTCCAGGGGCTTCTTCAAATCAGGTACATTGTGGATACAATACCCAACACGTTTCCTCATAATCGAGCCCCTCCTGTTGAGTGAAACCGCGAGCCACAAGACGTGCCTTTCGACGGTCAATGGTCCCATCGACATCATGTTTGATGACAAAGACCAATTTGCACCCAACTGGTTTCTGGCCCGGTGGAAGGGGAACAACAGACCAGGTCTGGTTAGACCAGAGAGCAGACATTTCTTCCTCCATGGCTGCTCGCCAGCCGGGATGTTGAAGCGCCTCCTGCACAGAATTAGGAATAGCAACCGAAGAGAGAGAAGTAGCTAAAGTGTGTAAATGGGGAGAGGCGATGAAGAGAGACGGAGTTTGCTAGCGGATGAGCAGTGGAAGGCGATACCTGATCAGTTAGAGGCGGAGTATCCATGGTAGGGACCGACGGCAGAGGGGCAACGGAAGTGGTAGAGCGACGAGTGTAGACACGGATAACTGGTGGTTTGGAGGGAACGACAAGCGGTGTAGAGGGAATGACAGGCGGAGTAGTGGTGGGAATGACCGGGCGTGGGATGGAGGGAGGTGTGGGTGGGCGATGGTCAGGTAAGGGAGCAGAAAAGAATGGTTGATCCTCGCGAAAAGTGACATCAGCAGAAACTGAGATCTTGCGGGTAGCAGGAGAATAACAGACATACCCCTTTTGGGTGCGAGAATAACCAACAAAGATATGCTTGGCGGCCCGGGGATCCAACTTATCCGATGAAGGCCCCAAACGGTGGACATAACAGAGGATACCAAACACACGAGGTGGGAGAGGAAAAGTTGTAGCGGAGGGAAAGAGGATGCTGAACGGAGTAGCGTAGTTGAGAATAGAGGAAGGGAGACGGTTTATGACAAAACAGGCGGTCGAGACCGCAAAGTTCCAATACGGTTTAGGGACATGCATTTGAAGCATGAGGGAACGGGCAACATCGAGTAAGTGGCGATTCTTGCGTTCGGCAATACCGTTTTGTTGTGGCGTGTAAGCGCAGGAAGTTTGATGTAGAATCCCAAACTCGGAACATAAAGTAGTAAATGCGTGACTAGTGTACTCACGAGCATTGTCAGTCCGTAGTACCTTGATCGTCTTGTGGAATTGCGTACGGGTTTCGAGAACAAATGTTCGAAAGACACGAGTAAGCTCGGAGCGATCACGAAGTAAATATAGCCAGGTAGTGCGAGAGAGATCATCAATAAACGTGATAAAATACCGGAAACCGGAAATACTAGAAATTTTAAATGGTCCTCAAATATCTGAATGGACTAAATCAAAAGGAGCAGCGCTCCGAGTACAATGTGAAGAAAAAGATGAACGAGTCTGCTTGTCGAGGATGCAGGAGTCACACTGAAAGGGGGTAAGAGAAACATCCGGGAGAGCCCGCTGGAGGACCGATAGAGGAGCATGCCCAAGACGACAATGCCATTCTGTGGAAGAAATGGAGGAGAGGATGGTGGGAGAGTCGTCGAGAAGGTAGAGCCCATTCCGCAGCCGTCCTTTACCAATGGTAGTCTGCGTCCGCCGATCCTGTATAACAAAAGAAAAGGAAGTGAATATAACAGAACAATTCAAATCAGTAGTAAGTCGTCCAACAGAAAGTAAATTGAACGGAGAACTCGGGACGTGAAGAGCCGAGCGAAGGGAGATGGAGGAGGTAAGAGGGAGATCTGCCGAGCCGGAGACGGGAACAGTGGCTCCATTGGCCACAGTAATAGACTGTGGATAAGGGGAATTCAGGTACTGGGCAGGTCGATGTGGAGTAATGTGATGAGTAGCGCCAGAATCCACAATCCAGCCCAAGCCGGTGGAGAGACAAGCGGTACCTGTGTTAGAGACGGAGGCAACGGAGGCAGATGGGGGATGGAGCAAGCCCTGGAGATGCTGGAGCTGAAAACGGACACTCTCAAGATCAGGAGGACCAGCATCGGTAGCAACAGAAGCCGTCGGGCGAGGAGGATAGCCAACTTTCTTGTAACAGGTTGCCTCGAGATGACCGTCTTTGCCACAAAAGGAACACTTCGGCCGACCACGGCCACCACGACCACGGTCGCGAGAGCCTGAACGACCCCCCCGAGTAGAAGGAGGAGGAGGGAAGGGTAGAAGCGGAGGTGCCTGCTGAAGAAGGGCCGGAGGAGCCGTAGTATCTGGAGGAGGTGGTACTCGGAGAATCATGGAGCACACATCAGAAAAAGATGGTGTGGTAGAGGACGCCAAGACCTGAGCACGAATGCTCTGAAGGTGAGGGGGAAGACGGGCCATAAGGATGGCAGTACAGGCGGCTTCCTTCTGAGCGCGCTGAGCAAGAGCATCATTGGTAAACGGCTGATGTTGGATCCAGGCTTCAGCAAGATTCTTCGCACGAGCAACAAAGGAGGACATATCGGAAGCCCCTCCAGCGTCCAGAGTAAAGAGGTCAGTGAGGATGTCGTAGAGATGTTGGAGGCTGTCCCGGCCAGAATATAAGGAGTGTAGCTCAGTCCACATATCTTTGGCAGTCTCATGATACATAGCCATCTGATATCGTTCACCATCCAAAGAATTCAAGATCCAGGTCTGAACTCGGTCATCATTGCGGAGCCAATCATCGGTAGGAGGGGTGGGTGGAGCCTGAGTAAGGTGGGGGAGAAGGCCCTTGCCCTGAAGAACCCGTCGAACTGAATGGACCCAAGGAATGAAGTTCTTCTTTCCAGAAAGAGAGATGGTAGTGATGCGCAGCTCGTCACGGAGTTCTGTAGGGTAAGTCGGGCGGTCAGTTGGACAAGCCGGGCAGTCAGCAGGCGGGCTGGCCGTCGAGCCAGAAGAGTTACCGGAAGAGCCCATAAGGGCAGACCGCGGCGAATAGAGGATAATCCGCCGGCAAGAAAGATTAAGGACCGCGACCAGAATGCGGATAGGAAGCAGTCTGCACGGTCAAGCCGGACAACAGCGAGTAGTCAGGTCGCGACCAAAGGGCAGAAACAAAAGAGAGACCACCCCGGTCTAGCTGAAGCCAGCAGCGATCAGAAAGTAGCCCGAACGGGTTGACAGAGAACGCGGAAAGAGGAGAGAGGCCGCAAGGAGGAACTCGAGCGGCTAGAGAGGAGAGGCCGCGAGTAGGAACTCGAGCGGCTTAGAGGAGAGAGGCCGCGAGGAGGAACTCGAGCGGCTAGGAAAGAGTGGCCGCGAGTAGGAACTCGAGCGGCTAGAGAAGAGAGGCCGCGATTAGGAACTCGAGCGGCTAGGGGAGACTGGCAGCGGACAGAAGGCAAAGCTGCAGCGGTCAGAAGGCGAAGCCACAGTGGTCAGAAGGCGAAGCCGCAGCGGAGCTGGCAGCGGACAGAAGCAGAGAGCCCGCAGCGGTCAGAAGAAAGGTGGGCCCCACGAAGCAGAGAGAGGGTGGTTATAAGAAGCCTGAAGAGGGTGGAACCATGGAGAGGGAGAGGAGAAGCGGATGCAGAGGTGCAAACCGCAGAGCCAGGAGCGGACAGGAGACCGGAGCGGGTAGGCTACCAGTCCGCAAGAGACAAAGCAGCGGGTAGGAGAAAATGAGACCGGGCGGGCTTGGCGGTTAGAAAAAGGGCAAACCGCAGAGGACAAGAACCTGGCTTTGATACCATGTTGAGAGAGCTCAAAACTTGTATGTATTGCTTGTGTATTTAAATACAAGGAGAGAATACAAATATATAGGAAGAGAAAGAGAGAAGAAAATCATATACAAGATGTGGGACTAAAGGAGGAAAGAAGATAAAACAATGAATTGGCCCAATAATGGGCCCTTTACATGGGCTATTTTAACATAAGTAAATACATATTGTCCTGATCTGCAATGATCAATTATGCACATACATAATCAACTATTATTTTTCGCTTGCTCTTAAATCATCTCCTCAATAGAAAGGTTAATTCTTAAGAGGAAAAGGATAAAGAATAAAATATTATATTTTTATTAGGAAAGTAAAGGTGAGGATGAATGGGTGAACAAGTGTGCTGATAATTAGAACCTATAATGCATGTATGAAAAAAATTGTCACTCCACTGACAGATGAGGTAAGTTATCAGGGACCACCGGAAAAATTTTGCGTACGTGTAACACGTACCCAAATTTACATGTGCGAATAAATAAATCTTTTTCGTCGCGGGACCCACCTCATTCTCCCATTTTTGAAATCTCTATCTCCCTCGCTCCTCCTTGTACAACGCGAAGGTGATTCCCAGGCGATGGAAAAGGTTGCCGACGATTCAAAATCACCGGCAAACTATTGCGTTTTGGGAATAAAAGGTACATATCACAACGCGCCTCTTCTTTCTAGCTCAACGGAAAAGTTGGATTTCTTCATTTGATTCAATGGTGTTGTTAAAAGCAAAATGAATTGTGATGCCCTAGCAGAACTAGAAGAAGTCCACTACCATTTTCTAGCTGATTTAGCAGTACATTGGGTCATATTTTGTATGGGGTATGAATTCATATGGATTTGTTGTCATCTATACGTTTGTTTTGGATTTTGTTATGGACCTACTTTCAATTGCACAAGTCGTATTTTTTGAAGAAGCAAACGTATTTTTCCTTGCAGATGACCGATGGTCCTTACTTGAATTGTAGGTGTGTTGTATCTTCCTGCAAGGAGCGGACACAACCTCTATTGAATGCAGTGTTGTAGATGTCAGTCGACATGTCCAATATGTCTCCCGACATAAAGGTTTTGGACATAAAACGTCACGACATTGACATTTTAAGCAAAAATGTCGTTTTTGAAATTATCCCTGATATATCGGTCTTCAAGCCCCAATATATCAGTCTTACCTGATATATCGGGTGATATCTCGCGGACGATATATGGCAAGTACTAAAAGATATATTTTTTATTTCTTTTAAGCGTCCTAGCGGTGAGATTTTATTTTGTGCTATATTTTGTGCATCTCTCTGAGCAAAAATTTGACTTCTTTCTCCTCTCATTCTCATTTTGTGTTCTTTATATCGTTTGTCGTCTCCAACGCGTCATTTTGTGTAACCTATAAACATATATTATGTGTATATATGTTTATTGTGTAATTTATAAATACACATTATGCGTACATATATATTTTATAATTTGTTAGAAAAGCTCATTTAATCTAGGCCCATTTTGTAACATTTATTGTTTTTCTCTCCTCTTTAGTCTCACATCTTGTATAGGACTTTTTTCTCCCTTTCTCTCATCTATATATCTGTACTCATTCTTTGTATTTTACACAAGTGAACATATATACAAGGTTGGTTTTTTCCCTCTCTACATGGTATCAGAGCCAACGATTCTCCTTGAGCGGCTTCCCCTTTCTTCACGTGCGGTCTGTTTTCTGTCCGCTACCCGCCCGGCTTCGTGCGGCCTGCCTGCCTGACCGCTCCGCTCCTCTTCTTCCGCTTCCACTTCTTCTTCGTGGCTCCACCCCTCCCCTCCGGCATTTTATAGCCTTCCCCTTCTCTCTCTCGTCAGGTCCACCTTCCTTCTCTCTCCTACAGACCGCTGTCTCTTGCGGCCTGTTCTCTCTCCCTCTGCGGCCTGTCCTTCTTTCGGCCAGGTACAGCTCGCTGCGGCCTGCTGATCTGCCTGCCTCGCTCGCGACCTGCTCCGGTTCGCTCCGGTTCACTGCGGCTTATTCTCCCTCGCTGCGCCCTGCCTCTCTCCCGCCCTACTTCAACTCGTTGCGGCTTGACTTAGCTCGCAGCGGCCTGCTCCTCGCTGCGGACTACCTCTCGTGCGGCCTGCTCCGGCTCGCTGCGGCCTGTCTCTTCTGCGGTTTGCCTCTTCTGCGGTCTGCCTCTTCTGCGGCCTGCCTCTCCTGCGGGTTGGTCCCGGGCGTTGCGGTCTCTTCTCTCTTTCCGCTCGAGTCTCCCTACTCGCGGTTTCTTCTCTCTAACCGCCGTCGGCCTCCTGTTTCTTGGCCCGCTGCTGTGCTCCGCCAGACCGTGCGGACTCCTGCCTTCGCGCATTTTAGTCGCGGTCTTCTCCTCGTTCCTTTCTTCGCGGCCTCTCTCTGTCCGTTGCGGCCTCTCTCTGTCCGTTGCGGCCTCTCTCTATCCGCTGCGGCCTCTCTATGTCCCCTGCGGCCTGCTCTCTCTCCCGGTCTCCGCCTTTGGTCGCGGACTCCTCTCGCAGTTGGTGCCTTCCCTTCGTGGCTGGCGGTTTCTGCTCAGGTCGCGCGGTCTTCTTTGTTTCCCGGTCTGTTCTCCTAGCCGCCTCTCTTCTCCATGACCACCTCTGCTGATTCCGTTGCCACGGCGGTTCCTCCTGCTGACCGCCCGGCCTCTCTCCCGGAAGTCCGCGATGAGCTTCGTATTACCTCAATCTCTCTGACCGGCAAGAAAAACTTTGTGGAATGGGCACATTCTGCTCTCCGTGTCTTGCAATCCAAGGGGTTCCTTCATCACTTGACTCGGGCCGTTACGGGTACTCCTACAGATGAATGGTTACGCAATGATGGTCGGGTGCAGACTTGGCTTCTTAATTCTCTTGATGGCGAATCTTATCGCCTGGTCATGTACCATGAGACGGCCAAAGGCATGTGCGACGAGCTCCACACCCTCTACTCTGGCAAGGATAGTCTCCACCATCTGTATGACATTATTACTGCTCTTCAGGCCCTTGATAGCAGTGGCGCGACCGATCTGACGTCCTTTGTTGCTCAGGCTCGGTCTCTGGTCGAGGCTTGGATCCACCATCAGCCTCCTACTCTGGATCTTGCTGCCCAACGTGCCCAGAAGGAAGCTGTGTGTATCGCCATGATGATGGCCCGGGTCCCGCATCATCTTCACAGTGTACGGGCTCACATCCTCTCCTCTCCTGTTACCCCATCTTTCTCCGATGTGTGCTCTATGCTTCTCAAGGTCTCCCCGCCTCCGGATGTGCCCGGGCCACCTTCTCCGGCCCTTGTTCAGCAGGCCTCTGCTCCCTTATTGCCTCTTCCATCTTCTGCTCGTGGAGGCCGCTCTGACTCTCGCGGCCGGGGCCGGGGTGGCCGGCCTCAACCTAAGTGCTCGTTCTGCGGCAAAGATGGGCATCTTGAAGCCACGTGTTACCGCAAACATGGTCGCCCTCCTCGTCCGCAGGCCGTTCTTGCTGTCACTGACTTCTCTTACACTCGTCCTGACCTCGATGAGGTTCGTCTTCAGCTCCAGCATCTTCATGGACTGCTTAGCCGCCCTCCTGCCTCGGTTGCCTCCGCTGCCTCCATCTCCAATGAAGGTATCGTCTGCCTCTCCTCGGGCCCGCGATGGATTCTCGATTCTGGTGCCACTCATCACATCACCTCTGTTCTGCCGCCTCAGTACTTGTCTTCACCTCACCTGAAGTACATTACTGTGGGTAAATGGGGCATATGTTCCTGTCTCTGGATGTGCTGATATTCCCTTCACCTCTTCTCTCCTTCTGCGCTCGACTCTTCACGTTTCGGGCTCTCCTTTCAATTTACTTTTTGTTGGTCATCTTACTACTGATTTTAATTACTCTGTGACATTTACTTCCTCTTCTTTTCTCATACAGGATCAGCAAACGCGGACTATCATTGGTAGGGGGCGGATGCAGAATGGGCTCTATCTTCTTGACGACTCTCCTACTACCCGCGCGTCTATCTCCTCTTCGGATTGGCATCGCCGCCTGGGTCATGCTCCTCTTCCAGTCCTCTGGAAGGCTCTTCCAGATATTTCTCTTCCTGCATTTCAGTGTGACACATGTATTTTGGACAAACAGCCTCGTTCATCTTTTCCTTCTCATTGTACTCGGAGCTCCGCTCCTTTTATTTTGGTACACTCCGATATATGGGGTCCGTACAAAATCACTAGTATTTCTGGCTACCGGTATTTTCTTACTTTTATTGATGACTACTCTCGCATGACGTGGTTGTATCTCCTCCGGGATCGCTCTGAGCTTCCCCGCGTCTTTCGGGCCTTCATACTTGAAACTCTCACTCAATTCTCTGCATCCATTCGTACTATTTGTACTGACAATGCGCGTGAGTACACCGGTCATACCTTCGCAACTCTCTGCTCTGAGTTCGGCATTCTTCACCAAACCTCGTGTCTGTATACTCCACAACAGAATGGTGTCGCCGAGCGCAAGAATCGTCACCTTCTTGATGTCGTCCGTTCCCTTATGCTCTAAATGCAGGTTCCCAAACCGTACTGGAACTACGCGCTCTCCACGGCTTGTTTCCTCATCAATCGTCTCCCTTCTTCTGTCCTCCAGCATGCCACTCCCTTCAGCCTTCTCTTTCCCTCCACTCCGCCTTTTCTCGTTCCTCCTCGGGTCTTTGGGTGTACCTGCTACGTTCACCGACTTGGTCCCTCTATCGACAAGTTGGAACCACGTGTCGCCAAACATATCTTTGTGGGCTACAAGCTCACTCAAAATGGTTACGTGTGTTATTCGTCTGCTACCCACAAAGTTACTGTCTCTGCGGATGTCACTTTCCATGAAGATCTTCCTTTTTTCTCTGATCTGCATATCGCTCCTAGTCCAGACCCCGTCGTTCGTCCTGTCATCCCTGCTCCCCGCTCCTCATCCTCTACTCCTCCGGCCCTACCTCCGGTCCGTCCACCACCACCAGTTATTCGGGTCTATTCTCGTCGCTCTCCTCGTCCCGTTGCCCCTCTGCAGTCAGCTTCGACCTCTGGTGCTCCGCTACCTGCTGCTCCGTCTCCCGCATCCACCGCTCATCCGATAGCAAATTACGTCTCTCTCCATCGTCTTTCTCCACCTCTTCTTCACTTTGTCACTTCTTTATCCTCTGTTTTTGTCCCTAACTCTTTGCAGGAGTCACTTCAACATCCAGGCTGGCGGGCGGCCATGGATGAAGAAATGACGGCCCTTTGGGCCAACCAGACCTGGGTCTTGGTTCCCTTACCTTCAGGTCAGCACCCGGTTGGGTGTAAATAGGTTTTCGTCATCAAGCATGCTCCAGATGGCACTATTGCCAGACTGAAGGCCCGTCTTGTGGCTCGTGGCTTCACGCAACAGGAGGGCCTTGACTATGAGGAGACCTTCTCTCCGGTGGCTAAGCTCAACACCGGCCGTGTTCTTCTCTCCGTGGCGGTGCACCGTCACTGGCCCCTTCATCAGCTCGATATCAAGAACGCCTTTTTGAATGGCGACCTTCAGGAAACCGTCTACATGCGTCAACCTCCCGGGTTTGACACCATGGGGGAGTCTCGGGTGTGTCTTCTCAAGAAATCCATTTATGGTCTCAAACAGTCCCCTCGGGCGTGGTTTGACAAGTTCAGCAAGGTGGTTCGGGACATGGGGTTCACTCGGAGTTCTGCAGATTTCTCCCTATTCACCCGACACCGGCCACTGGAACCGTCCTTCTGCTAGTTTATGTTGATGATATACTACTCAATGGGGATGATTCAAAGGGGATTCACGAGGTCAAACAGCATCTGAGCACTGTATTTCAGACCAAAGACCTGGGGCATCTTCGCTACTTTCTTGGTCTCGAGATCGCACGACGGCCGGACGGGCTGGTCCTCTCCCAACGGAAGTACTGTCTCGATCTTCTCAAAGACGCTGGTCAGTCCGGTTGCAAACCAGCTTGTACCCCGATGGAGGCAAATCACAAACTGTGTGCTCATGCTTCTGATGACGATTTGCTTCTTCAGAACCCAAAATACTATCGACGTCTTGTGGGCAAGTTGATCTATCTAACGGTCACGAGGCCGGATATATCGTTTGTCGTTGGGGTTCTCAGTCGGTTCATGCATGCCCCCCGGGTTTCTCATCTCCAGGGGGTTGAACGGATTCTCTGATACCTTAAGGGAGCTCCGGGTCAAGGGCTGGTTTACAAAACCTCCGGCTCGGCTCCCGCATTAGTCGCTTATTCTGATGCCGATTATGCCGGTTCCCTGGGCGATCGGAGGTCAACAAGTGGGTTCTGTACTTATTTTGGGGGTCATCTCATTACATGGAAAAGTAAGAAACAAGTCGTGGTCTCTCGTTCCTCTGCGGAAGCTGAATACCGATCGATGGCCTCGGTTGTCTCAGAACTCACATGGCTTGAAAGTCTCCTTACTGACCTGGGAGTAAAACTCCCCTCATCTGTTGTTCTATTCTGTGATAGTCAAGCCTCCATACACATAGCAAAAAAATCTGGTGTTTCACGAGCGCACAAAACATATCGAAGTTGACTGTCACTTCATTCGAGAGAAAGTTCAATTGAAGAAACTTGAGTTAAAGCATGTACCGGGCACTGATCAAGTTGCTGACATTCTCACAAAGGCCTTATCAAGTACCCTGTTCTACCAGTGTTTGTCCAAGCTGGGTGCATATGACCTATACGCTCCAGCTTGCGGGGGAGTGTTAGAAAAGCCCATTTAATCTAGGCCCATTTTGTAACATTTATTGTTTTTCTCTCCTCTCTTTAGTCTCACATCTTGTATAAGACCTTTTGCTCTATATATTTGTACTCATTTTTTGTATTTTACACAAGTGAACATATATACAAGGTTGGCTTTTTCCCTCTCTACATAATTTATAAAAATACATTATGTATATAACAGCACATATTTACAAAAAAATATTTATATATGTTGGAAGTGCCCAAAGTATGAATAAATTTATTTAAATATTAAAATCCGACATTGTAAAATATCTCTGATATATTCCTGTAATCCGGCATACCACATTTCAAACTCAAACCGGCATGAATTTGACATCTGCAACCTTGATTGAACGTCATCGGTGATTGTTCGAAGAATGAGCGACACAATGCTGGACTACTTCATTTATTCTCAATGGTTGACACCAACCAAAATATTCCTTTATTAAGAACCTTGTTGAGGTCTTACTCAGTTGAGAAAAGGGCTTTCCTACTCGACGGTGCTACAAAAAGATCACTGTGATCAAGTCGCACTGATGTTAGGACTTCCAAATAGCGGCCTACAATTAAATTTTAAGAGGACCCACTACTTAATTTTTGAGTAAAAGGATATGGTATGGGAGATTGTGCGGCTTGCGCATGCCGATTGGTCCGAGGAGGTTAAGTCCCAGAGGGTTGACACATTGATCAAATATGCGTTGTGCAAGTTTTTTTCCCCTCTGAAGAGATTAAAAATCTCGAGATGTGTTCATAATTTTGGAGGTCTTGAGGAGTTTATAAAATATTACTAGCCAAAGGTCGTGTACAAGTTCTTGAACTCCCAATTCCGGCCATTAAGTCGTATTGCTTCGACAAAGAAAGTAAACAAGAGTTTGGGTTATTTAGAGAGTAGTTCTATTCGTTTTGTCGTAAGTAAGAACTTGTTTTTATTTAAATTTTTTCACTAATAACATAATCGGTAGATATAACTCGATCTTGTAAGTATGGTTCTATGAGATAACAAATCTTCGGCAGGTTACTGATGACATAGCTAGACCCTGACTATATCGGTGGTCTGTTAAGATTAGTTTGTGCAAAGTTTTGTTTAGCGTTGCGTGCAAAGTTGTGTAAACGTGGCAGGGTAAGCCTTATATTTACATTTGTCTCAAAATCAATTTAGTAGTTCTTTCTCATTTCTACTACATGACTTCTTAATTCATGTGCAGGTTAAGCGGTCCCTCGAGATCATTTTTCCAGTTAAGGAGCGGCTTCTAGAAACTGAAGATGACGAGGAATCTGATTTCGAGTAGAGAGGCTTAGAGAAGAAGAGTGGGAGAAGAAGGAATAGGAGGAGCATGAGTAAGGGAATTTTGACAAGGAAATTGAGAGGTTGTTAAAAAGAAAGTGGGAAGAGACGAAGGAGAATAGGGAGGAAAGGGAAAGGAGGGAGATGGAGAGAAAAAAGAACCCAGTGCATTTTAGCACGCTATCACAAGAGGCAATATGTGTCACTCTATTTATTTCAACTAATAAAGTTCTAATCAGAATATTTTGTTTGTGTAGATCAAATATCTCCATGAAGATGCTTGTAGCACCTTGCCAGAAGATATTATATAGTGGCCAATAACTCCGGTGCTAGGTCTGCCAGAACAAACAAATGGTGATGATTGTCGAGTTTTATGTTGAAGTACATGAAGATGCTTGTTGAGAAGAGGACAGTAAATTGGAAAAAATACAAAAATTGGCAAAAACAAATGCCAAGATTACGAGCAAAAATTGTCGTGGAATTTTTTGACTTCTTCGGCCTATTCTGAAGATACCAAAAAAGGAATTTGGGATTTTTGAGACTTTCTTATCAATTTATTGAATTTTTTACATTAATGTATCCTAACATTATTTGTATTTGAAAAACAACTGTGATTTCTTAACTTAACGTGTTGTCATAGATTTGTGTGATGTCTTTCATTGATTCATTTAACTGAGAGGCTACACCTAAATGATGTTATCTGGTTTGTTCCTTCATCCTTGATGTAATTGGGTAATGGTTACACCTGCTTTGATATGAACTTCATGTTCTTGACAAAATTGTATTTGTATTGCTATGAATTAATATTTATATGTGCGGGAATTGTATTACTGTTGTCCTGCAGGTTGTGAAAAAAAATCTTTATTTCACATTTTTAGAACTTGTTCAGTAAATACGGTCGGATTTCCGAAAATATAATTGGACTGCTTGTGTAAACAGTCGAAGTGCTCTACAATGCGGCCGGATTTTAATACAGAAAAACTTAATCAACTAAGATGCTATGTGCAGTTAATCTTTTAGTGAATCACCTAACCTGCAATCCTAGAGTTTTGTGCTTAATCATAATATTTTGAACATAGATACTAATGTTCTACGACGAATCTATAATAATCATTTGAAATGAATTTCGTATCTTATTGTTTTGTACTTTCTAATCATTTTGTTACGGAAAAAGACACTATCAACATCTGTAGTAACTTTTAATAAAATAGAATAGCAATGTAACATGTACGGGTAAAACCTGTTTTACTCATAAATTGCTCATTATGTTCATTTATATGAACAACATTACTTAAAAATTAACTTTTAAAACACACCACCAGTGCACAACAACTCATCAGTACCTGGTAAAATACACCTCAAGTGCACGCAACAACTTTACAACAATTATACCCAGATCATGACCACTCAAAGCATCGATAAAAACAAAAATAAAAAATAGTGCATTAATTGAACATCTGTCACCATTTAAACACATCTGAAATACATGAAAAATTTTAAGGCACATTTAAAGAAAAGTCATCATTTATGGAGAAATCATCGCTTAGTTTTGTAACGACCCAAATAAAAACGTGCAACATATTTTTTTTTAAATCCCTGATAATGAGATCAAAAGGCATTACAGAATTTACATAATTTTTTTTATCACGTTTTCTTTTAGTTTATTTTAATTTGTATTAAAAAATTTGTTTTATTTCATTTGAGGGTGCTAATAGCTAAGTGTATATGATTATATCTTGTGGTTATGTGATATCTGTGGGCTGCTATTAGCTCTTTCAAAGGGTTATATTGTTGGCTTGTGGTAGTGACATGTGGATGTTTATGATGTGGCTAACTTGGGCTTAATGTTTGACACATAGCTCCTCTCTATACGGTGCAATTATGTCGTGTTGGACCAACTTCACCGCTGACCACTTATTTTCATTAATAAAAGAGCCTGAGTCTTGCATCTTCCGCGTTTCATTCCTGATTTCTACTCCACTCCCGGCTCTGTGCGCCTTTTGTCGTTCCTCCCGGACTCTTTCCCTCTCTTATCCTACAAGCTCTTTCTCCCACTCCTCTTTTTTATTTCTCTGTTGTTTGTGTCTTATCACTGCTCCTTGTGCTGCTGAATTAGGGTTGTCTTGCCGCTGGATTTAAGTTCCCGCCGCTGCTTCTGCTAGGTCACCAACTTCTCCTCTGCTACGTAGCTACTTCAGTGCTCCCTTCAAAGTTTCTGGCAGGACTTCGCTGAACCTCTGCGTATCCGAGAAGGATCGGTTGTGCAGCACTTCCTTTCTTCCTCTCCCACTATAAGGATGCTCCTTCTCTTTTCATTTTTCTGGGATATTATGTTGTCTGCCTTTGAATTGTTGTTGGATTTTTTCTTGTTGCTTTGTTAGCTAATCTAGTCGACCACTTCTAATGTCCTGTGCATAATTTTTTGTCTTTGTCTTTGCCCTAAATCTGGTCGGCCATGATTTGTGCATGACGGCTGATTTTTCTTTGTCGTTTATTTTACTTTGTCCAAATTTACTGTTTAGTTCATGTTTAGTTCAAATATAATAGTGGAAATATAAATTTACTATTTAGGATTGTTTGGTGTTGGTTATCTGTTGTTTTTATGTTGGACATTGCTGGACAGCCATATTAGTAGTTGTCGTATGACTGGTCAGGTTATTTATTTCAATTTTAGGGTTGTTTTAGGTTGGCATATCATTTAAATTAATTCCAAGGAGGGAATTAGTGGGGAACAGGAAATATAAATATATATTTGGTCGTTCTGCTGGTTTAAGTTTGCTGAATTTGGCTCTGATTTTTTGGGTTGTTTTGGGGTCTTATTTTAGCTTTATAATATTTATTTGAGTTTACTTTTTGGGCCTTCTTTAATTGTTATTTACTAGATTGATATGTTGTTGACTTTTGTATTTGGAAAAGATGATTTTTGGCCAATTATCCGTAGTGCTTTTGTATTATCTCTTTTAATGGAGTTAGATGCTTAAAATGAATATTTTTAAGTGTTTCATAAACCTTTGACACACCTTTAATAAAAGTCTCATCTTTTTGTAAACATCAACAAGATAAATATCGAAGAGACGGAACTCAATTAAAAGTGAGTGCTATTTCAATATTTTCTGAGGCCAAGAAATCAAAGGATGGCGTCTCGAGATAGGCGTGGTGATGAGGCGGAAAAGGATAAGGGTAAAGGAAAGGCAATGGTGACTTCTTATTTCTTGAATTATGTTTTATTCAAATATTTTGAGTATTTCTTGTTTTACATCTTTTTAAAATAACTTTGCTTATGCATATGATTTTAAACAACTGATATGAAATATCGCTATGAACTACATGTGGGTGGAAAATAAAAGCGATATAAAATCTGAGGGAAAATTTCTATTTTGAAATATCTGTTTTCATTGGAAATAATTGGAATAAGACAATATAAGAATATGTTAAAACTCTGCATAGGAAAATGTTAAGGATTAGATTGAATCTTATGATGTAGGGGTTCCCTACTGATGGATTTCCCAAGTAGGGGGTTGCCTACATTTTGCCCTTAAGAGGTGGGGCATATTTTTGTTGCATGATTTGACATTTTCTACATTATGTAACTAAAGAATAATACAATAGATGAATATGTTTGGAGAGCTAAAGGGGACTAAGAGTAGCATTTTATAGAAATGAAGAAAGTGATAATATGAATATTGTTTAATGTTGTGTATGCATATTGCTATCTACTATGGTTTGTATTTATAACAGTTGACGAAATACTTTTCTCAAATAGTCGTATTTTTATGACTAACTCGTCATGGACCCAATTATTTAGGCAACGGGAGCGGAATAAGAATCTTACAGTATCCATGGCCTTATTAGCCTTCAAGGAGAGCATTTCGTTGGTCAACATACTCCATAGATGTGTGAACCGCGATTTTCTATTGTCGGTAGAGAAATGTTGATGATTTAGAAAAACTTCAGGATTCTAACAGTGATCCGGCGAGGACTTGTCGGACCACCAGAGAGATGCCCCGAGGAATGGGTTCGCACATCTCGTCTTCTACGCACTTGAACGTAGTAGCTCTGCAAATTTTCCAGCACAGACAGTCAAATAGAGCGTATTTCGTCGTCGGATGTGCATACCTTGCTCCCTCTTCGTCGCCTTCTCCGTTCTTTCAACAGTGAAAACTTTGAGCAGAAGAGGGGGTGCGCGACACCTAAAGAGCTATTTATTCACGCATGTAAAACTAAGTACGTTACACGTACTAAAAAATTTCCCTGGGCCAACATACTCGAGACTAATCCGCATTTGTTAAGGGAAAGACAATGGATACAAGTGGCATCAAAGTAGAATTCACATGGAGTTATCAAAAACATCCTTACTGAATTCGAAAATGGGATTGTTAACCAAGAATGTTGATATTCACTAATCAAGACCATAGTACAAGGAAAAGGAAGATAACAAAAACCAAATAGGAAAGGCTACATTGCACGAGCTGGTAATGAATAATAGCTCAGATTCACAAAATTCGGTCATCTACATCCCCATACAAAACCAAAACACTGGATAGCCATTTGTAGGAAAAAAATGTTATAATGTATTCAGGCATTTAAAAATTAATCAAAAGTAGATTGTTATATAGCTTACCTGAAGAAAGATTGCATCCATCAACTCTCTATAACATGTGTCCGCTTTATTTCTCTCTAAGACTTCACCGCATGAACTAATCTGCTCATCAGAAAGCAATCATATCTAAAGTTCACATAGCAAGCATCCAAACAAACATCCGCTAATTATAAGAGATCAAAGAATATTTACTCAGGAACAAAGCTAATTTCCTCACCAATCTAATAGCTGATAATTTGACTAACTCGTTCTCATTATGTAGAAGTGACGCTGCGCAATCATACAAGCATTTCGCAATCTGAAGGCTAACCCCAAATCTAGTTTGTCTGCACAGTGAAGCAAGGCCGTCAACTGCATTTGCCCTTATCAATGGATATATATCATCTGCCAGCCCTAGCAGAACCTGAATCATGGAATGTGAGTTCATAACCACAGTAATCGGCTTATCACCATCCAAACTCGAAACTAGTAACCTAACAGCCATCGATCTGAGTGAGACAACCGGGCTGGATGCGAGCAGTAGCAATAAATTATAGTCGAGCAGAAACCCATCAATAGAAGAAAGGGAGGCAAGAACGTCCACGGCAAGAGCTTTGTTGCCGGTGAGAAGGGGCACAAGAAGTTGGAGTATAGAGGGGGCGAGGGCACTGTGTTGAGCAGCCAGGCCCCCGAGGAGCTTAACGGCGCAGCGGAGGAAAGGGCAATCTGCGTTACCAAGGAAAACCAGGCGGCTAAGAGACTCGACAACGGCGCGGCGGGTGGAGTCGGACGATTTGGGATTTGCCAGTAGGGCTCCTGCGGAGGCTAGGGCATCGAAGCAAGTCAGCGACAGATTTTCCAGGTGGAGATTAACCCGCTCGAGAAGATGAGCCTCCATAATTCCTTGAAGAGATGATCGCCAAAATGGGTGCTGTAGTGCCAGCGAGCTCAAAATCCAAACTGGGTGACGAGGGAAAAGAGCTGTTATCTATTATTAATAAGCGCTGATATTTGCAGGCCTAAAAAGGATATTTGCAGGCCCATTTTTTAAAAATTCATCTAATTTATAACATAAATAAAAGATCCTAATTGCAGCCTCATCTTATGATTTCTCCTCTGCAAAGCTCGGACCGGTCCAACCGGTCGGGCCGCTGGTCGGACCAACGCCCGGTCCGGTCAAGGCTAGTGACCCGGTAGAACAAAGGACCGCCCAAGAACCAGAAAATCGGGTGGGCGGGCCGGTGAGCCGGTAACCGGGCTCGGGTTTACCAAATCGGGCGGGCCAAAGAGAATAATTTAATATCCAAAATGTTGAGGGTGTGAGGATTCGAACCCCTGCCATCTAGAAAGCTGTCATAGTGTTGAACCACCAAGCCAATTGACTGTTCTATTTCATTATTAAAATATATTATATACATAAACATATTAACATAAATATAAAATAAATTAATATTTAACTCTTATATATATTAAAAATTGGTTAAATGCTCTCATTTTTATTCCTTTTTCAATTATATTTGGGGATTGTTAACCGCAACCCGTTATTTTGTTAGTCGCACCCCAAAATTTTCCAAATTTTCGCGCCTTTTTGAAATACGTCTTTTACAAGCAATATCAGGAAAAGTGTTCAACACGAAAGTTGTAGATATTGACGAGATCTACAACTTTCGTGTTGATCACTTTTCCTAAAAATACATGTACACGACGTATTTTGGAAATATGCTCAGGTTTTGCGCCTTTTTGAAATACGTCTTGTACATGCAATTTCAGGAAAAGTGTTCAACACGAATGTTGTAGATCTCGTCGATATCTACAACTTTCGTGTTGAACACTTTTCCTAAAATTACATGTACAAGGCTTATTACGGGTTGCGGTTAACAATCAGCTTATATTTTTGCACATAAACTAAAAATTATGTCAATATATAAATGAATATGCCGATGTATCATATAATATAGATGGATGATTTTCAACTGGTGACATGAAGCATGAGAGAGAGAACTCAAAATAGTTGCGGTCTTGCAGGGGGCAAAAGTATTATTTTTTAATTTTTTTTTAAAAAGGGCTGCAAATATCCATTGGGCCTGCAAATATCGATTTGGGGGTTGCAAATATCCAAGGGCTGCAAATATCGATTATGGGCCTGCAAATATCAGCGCCCTTATTAATAAGGGGGATTCCAATTTCCGTCCTCTCTCCGTCACGCTCTTCCGTTCTCTCCGTCACGCAGCCGCCAATTCTCGAAAAACCCCTTCCGCCTACTGCCTCTGCAAGCGACACCAGTTTCTTCCTCTTGAAAGCTACCGCGCACACTGATCCGCTCGGGCACGCCAGGTATTTCCGAAAACACCCGTCCACCGCCTCCACCTCTTCCTCCACCTCTTCCTCTGCCATTTGTGAAATCCCGCATGTCGCCCTCCACCGCTTCCTCCTTTCAGCGCAAACTTCCGATTTCGGGTTTCCTTCTTCTCCAACCTGCGCCGTGCACGTTCTCGGTCAGGACAGTGAAATCCCAGAAAAATCCCCGCCGCTTCGCTGCTATTCGCGGTTTTCTAAAACCCTGCCCTTCGTCATTTTGATGTCGCTGTTCTCCGCTCCCTTGCGTCAATTTCTCGCGCCTTCGTCTTTCTTCTTCTTTCTCTCCATTTCTCTCCGGCATCAAGCACCGAAGATGGTGGCTACAAGGTGTTCGTCTTCCTCGAAGCGTCCTTTGTCTTCTTCTTCCACATCGCCTTCTACGAAGATCAAGCGCTCACAGGTTTGATTTCTGGTTTCCTCTCTGAACTGTTCGATGGGAGGTAGGGTTTACTGCGTGCTCTTCTAAAGCAAACTTTTTTTACTGCTTCGATTACCATAGATTTTTGAAAACAAGAAGAAGAATGAAAATTGTTCACTCCTGCTTGAAAAGATCACTCCCTCTTGACATGATTGAATAATCCAAGTTTTTGTTAATAATCCAAGTTTGCTGTTAAGCAGTTAAATCGTCCTGTGATCCCTCCCAATCACCCGCGCTGGTTTGAAGCCGTATAATCATGGCTGCAATTCTCGCGTCGAAGGCTTTTGGGATCCTCTCCTTTGGCGGAGGAGATGACTATGATGATTGCGAGCTCTCAGAATCAATCTCTGTCGGCGATTTGTCTGAATCAGTGTTCGTCGAGGAAGACGGTGCCTCATCCTATTCTTCTTCTCCCTCTTCTTCATTTTCCAACTCATCCGGTGGACCTCTCTATGATCTGCCATCACTCATGGAAGATCTTCCAATCACGCAAGTTCATGTTTTTCTATGGCAGAACCAGTCCCCCCCCAATGAGATTTTGAAAATGTCTTTTCTACGGCTATTTGTAATTCGAAAACATCGTCTTCATGTTTTACCAATTTCATTATAAATCCGACATGTTTCTTTATTTGATTGGAGGGCTCTTCAAATTCTCTCATTTCATTTCTCCAAATTTATGATAGCAACAAACATAGTAAAATTGTGCTTTTTTATTATTGTTGTTAAATAAATTTGTTGATCTTTGCATGAAGGGTCTATCCAAATTCTTCCAGCGGAAATCCCAATCGTTCATTTCTCTATCCCAAGTCAGATGCATCAAAGAGCTAGCCAAATTAAAAAGCAGAGCCCGTACAGCAAGATAATGAATTCTCGCAGGAGAAATGGAGGAGCTTGCATGAATAAAAAACCTCATTACCCTCCAAATCATGTCAAGAGGACCATATTAAAGAGGAGCAAGAGCAACAACTTTTCCTCTATCAGCAAATCTCCTTCCACATTCACAGAGCAGAAGAAAACTGCATAGTGGAAATCATAGGAAAAAACTGCATACAGCATTTGTGCTTGCTTTACTTCTGCAAGGAAAATCATATTTAATATAGAATTCCATTTGAGTTTGCCTCATTCATCAATATTGAAATTTTTGATTTCTACTTCAATTATAATTGAAAATTTTGATTATGTACTCTACAATTTGGGGTTTCAATCAGCCTTGATTCTAATTGTCTGCGTATGTATTAATTGAAATTTTTGTTTGGGTAGTTATGAACCATTTGGACTGTGTGCTTTGGAGAAATGTGAGCACATTTTGTTTATATATAATCCGAGAAGAGAAGCTTCGTCGTTGGGCCGGAGAAGCAGCTGAAGACATCATCTGCCGCAATCAATGTCGAAGATTCCATCGGCGACGACATATTCTCCCGCTAACCCACCCCCGTCTTATTCCTCCACCAACGAGGGCATATCCTCCGGTTCATCCCCTTCCAGAGCTCCACCGACGAGGGCTTCTGGAGAAGACTTTCTTCTCTCAAACTCGACACTCTCGGCCTCGACCAGTCTCCAAATCCCATCATCGGTGAGTTTTCTCCAAATAACTTCATCTCTTATTCAATCGACATTCAAATTATTTCAACACGTTTTTTTAATATTCCTCTCTATTAATAACAGGTTTCTATTCCTCATGTTCGCATCCGCAAGTCCCAAATCCCTTAAAACTCATGGTGGAATCACTTGCAGATCATGCCGACGAACTATTGACATCCCTTCAGTCGGTTAATGGCAACAAGAATAGATGCCCCGTGCCAGGAATTCTTTACACTGTATAAGTTGCAAGTGAAAGCTTTCACAATTTCGTTTCATGATGGAAGAAAATTTTCATAACTAAATCTTCTTTGCGCCATCGGTCGCGTATCCCGCTGCGCGTCCTTCCGTCGCTTATGCTGTTGTTGTTTCCACGGCATAACTTTGCCCCATTCTTCTCAAACGTATATACCTACACAACAGGAAGAGGGTTTCGGTGGACGGCGGCGGCGCGCATGTTTGACTTCGGTGTATGCAAATCGGAATCCGCCGTAAATGGCGCGGAAACGGCAGGAAGGTGAGCGGAACCTCTACGAATGGCACTATGCTCTCTTTGTTTGCTCCTTTCGCTTGAAGATATACTCTCATAAACCCTACCCGAGCCCATTTCTCCACTTCTATGAATCATTTTGTGACGGCTACCAAAGATTTCCATGTATCCGGGCTCAGGATTTTCAAGATTTCTCAGATCCGCGGAGCCGCCGCTCATCTTCCCGTCGAGGAGGAAAACCCTCCATCCAAGATCTTCGTCAAAGGTATCCCCGCTCATCATTCTCAATGCTCTCTCTCTCTCCGCTAATCTTTCTCCTGACTTCTATTTCGGTAGTGTGTCAAACTGTTGGTTGGTGTTTCTGATTTGTTTAGATTTTTTGAAGGTACTGTAAGTGTGAGATGCCATACAACCCAGATGATCTTATGGTGCAGTGCGATGAATGCAAAGACTGGTGAGTGAGAATATATTTGCACCGATTAGCTGTTACTTCTGTAATGCTATTTCTATCATGGTAGATGTTTTAAAGCAGGTATAATAAGGTGAACTTAGGTTCCAGAGTCACAATGGAGAGGTTGGTTGAAAATGTCTCAGTTTCTTCATTTAATGACAGCTATTCTTTTTTAAAAATCAGGCTTCAAATCATTTCTAAGTTGCTGACTGTGACTGTGAGATGAAACTAGCATTTATTTATGTGCAAGTATTGGAATGATACTGGACATGTGTATGCTCTTTGTTTCATTAAAGTACTTATGTTTCATTCAGTTTATCCTCCTCCGGATTCTCTCTGCTCTTATGTATTTTGTATTTGCAAGAATCTTAAATTACTTATGTTTAATTTAGTTTATCCTCCTCCGGATTCTCTCTGATCTTCTGTATGTTTTTATTGGCAAGAATCTTTAGAAAACACAAGAAGCTCAAGTGGTGAATGGATTTCAAAACTCGAGTTAAGAAGATTTCATTTAGAGGAAGTCTGACTCCAGGAAATATAGTCATCAATAAAAAAAGGAATGACCAAATTGATCTAGAAATTCCAACCACTATTCCTTCTATGAGTATGATGGTTACATTCACAGGCAATCTCATTCCATCTTTAAATATTCTGCTATTTTCATCCCACATACCTTAATAAAGCTACTGTTTGTTGTCATGTATAAGATTTTCCTACGTTGACGTATTTGTCGATTGATCGAGTGTCGTAGATGGGCCGAGTTTGGGCGGAGGTACCGTCGCAACTGGGGTACTGTCGATGCGAAAAGCATCGAGCACGGGCGTAGCCCGTGCGATATATAATAAAGGTGGGTAGTGAGAGAAACAAATGGAGAGAGAAATTAAATTTCGTTTGTCAAAACCTCTATTTTTTACAAAATAAAAAAATAATCGTGAATTAAAATTTTTTACGGTCATTTTGAGTACTCATATGTATATGTTGCGGGCACAGCCCGTAGCGACGCATCGAGCACGGGCGAAGCCCGTGCGCAGGCGGGCGAAGCCCGCCTGGATGCGGCCGAAGGCCGCCCGAGAGCATCGAGCACGGGCGTAGCCCGTGCGAAGATGCTCGTATCACTTTATATGGCTATATACAAATCAAAAAAGATTGATTCTCTGGAAGCAGCCGTGAGCCCGCCGTGGCATATCATCATTATCATGTGCCCTAGGGAAGAAGCTGAATAATCGATTTTGGTTGTTTCTTTGGATCGATGGTCAATTTAACAATTCATTTGTTCATATTCGGATTTTGGCACTTAACATCCTTCAATTGAGGGTGTTTGGCACATTGCATCACAGGTTTAAAATTTTGGCACTTTGCATTCTCCAATTGAATTTTGGGGTTTTAGAGGTTGCATTTGAAGTTTTAAAATAAATGATTTTAATAAAATTAGGGTGCATTTGGGGTTTTAGAGAGTGCAAAGTGTCAAAGATTCAATATGAGGGTGCAATGTGTCAAACACTCTCAATTGGAGGGTGTTAAGTGCCAAAAACCCTTCATATTCTGATAGTCCTTGATATTTACGGTTCTTAAATTTTCAAAATTCCAGGCAAATGTTATGTGACTTACATCTGTATTTTTGACTAAAAAATTTTATAACGGTAATTTTTCAGGACTTTTCACAATATGATCAAAAAATACACAAATTGACGAAATCATCAAATGTATAAGGAAATTGGGTTGTCAATGACTCATTGTCCATAATACCCGCTAATCATGATGGGATCATGGGGCTAACCCCCGCGCACACGATCGGCACGCCCGATCCTTGTGCGCCTCGCGCACGTGATCCCACTACATGCACCACCCGAGCAACAGCATGTAGGGGGCGGCCGGCGCCGCCGCGTGCAGGGGGCCGCCGCCGGCTACCCGTGAGTCGTCAATGGCGACCCATTTTCATTGTCTAATCATCACGTCGCGATCGTCGCCGTCTGTTATGCGGGTAACCACTCATATAATCGCTCATGTAACCATCATGGTTAGTGGGAAAGATTATTCATTTAGTGGTGGTCTGCATGCAAGAAATATTATGTAAATAATGTATAGTCAAAACTATGCAAAATGTGGTCTACACCCAGTAATTTGAGTGGTTACGATGTGCGGATAGACGCGTAACCACCGTAAACATCTCCTAGAGCCTATAAAAAGGCCCCAGGATCCCTCATTTCTAACTTTTTTCTCCTTCGGCTTTCTTCTTCCTTAGGCCGGAGCTCTGTCAAAATCCTCCTACGAGTCTTTTCCTCCCGCCGAGCCACCCAAAAATTCACTTGCCCACGACGCTCCAGAAAAGAAGACGTTCTGTTCGGCCGCTCTGTGAAGTCTTCTACATGTGCGACGCACTTCAAGTCCACACTAATGCTGTTGGAACACCCTATTACTAATTTGGGTCAGGATCACTATGTCTCTAGGAACCTTTGTTTGACCTCCTGTATAGCTTAATAGGTCAATTAAAATTGAGTCTAAGGGTTAGAAATCTAGGATTGGAAGCTGCCCTGAAGACCAAGTTTTTCTGTCTGGAGACCAAGTCTGATCGTCGAGCTCAGCACGACGATTCGTCGAACTCCGGTCGACGATCGTCTAGCTCAACTTCGACAGATCGTCAAACTCCATTCGACGATCGCTGAGCTCAACTTCTTAATATCGTCGAACTCAGTTTGACGATCGGTGAGCTTAGTTCGACGGTTTTGACTCTGCATTGGATCTTTATCTCTGAGCTCAGTTCGACGATCTTTGAGCTCAGATCGACGATTATTTTGCTGCTTGAGTTTTCCAGTTCGCTGAGCTCAGCTCGACGATAGCAGAGCTCAGTTCAACGATTTCAGATAACTTCCAGAATTCAAATTCAAATCAGTCAGGAGTTATTCTGCAATTAATTCAGAGATTTGCTAGCCGTTTTCATTTATTTCTGGACCAAGTTTCAAGGGATCTTTCAAGGAATAATTCTGTGGACTTTCCTCCAGAAGAGTTTTTGCAATTAAGGATGCAATCAATGCAGACCAACGGCTATCTTTGACGAGAATGATATTCTATTCTGGAACAGAGAATAAAAGACAGAATGTTTTTTGAATCAATAGAGATTAACAAGAAGAGAACACACAATACAGATTACAGAGACTCTTTCAAAATCTTATGTCAAAAAGAATTCTGAAGAACACTCATCAAAGAGATCAAGCTTTCAAAAAACTTCAGATCTCTTCAGCTCTCAAAGTGTTCAAGGCCAACATCATTTCAAGACTCCAGACACTCAACATTTCAGTCATTGCTGAAACCATCTATTGCTGGAGTTCTACCTTTGAAGGTCTATCACCCTCAGCAAAGCTTTTTTTCCTGAAGATTTCAAGGATTCAGGGGGAGCTTTGACATCAATCCACATAGTCTTCTCAGTTGTTTGAGAAAGAGAAGACTGCCATCACTCTCTCACCCCCAGTTTGTAAAGGGTTTCTCAAACTCCCTTCAAAAGTTTGAATCTGGTTTTTGAGCACCTTGTCAAAAGCTCATTGGTGGCAAGACACCTGATCAAAAAATCTACTTTGGTTTTTGAGCACCTTATCAAAAGCTCATTGGTGCCCAGGACACCTGATCAACTCATCCTGCAGTGGATTCCTACCTAGGGTGGTAGAAGAGTGGATGTACCCAAGTTTGGGGAACCACTATATTTCCTTGTGTCCTCTGGCTCTGCTTGTTTACTTTTTGTTTTTGGCCTTGATTTGTCTGTGCTTAGTTTTTGCATAGCTTAGTTCTGTGATTAGATTTATATTTGCTTCCCTGCTCACACTTATTACAACAATTGTTGTAAAAGTTTTTAAAAGTACTAAAACACCATATACTCTATTCACCCCCCTCTAGAGTATATCAGATCTAGTTGCACTTTCAAATACTTCTCTACGTGTCAAGTCACGAAGTTCGTCAGCTAAACAGCGCCCAAGAATGTCCATCTCCACCTGAAAGTGTCAGAAAATGAGCTTCGTGTGAGGCGGTCTGGCGCCCACCAAGCGCACTTGCAATCTCTCATCTCAAAGCTGTAACGAGAAGTAGTCTGTCGCCCTCGATTTCACCAACAACCTGTAAACCGCTGCCAGTAGTGAAGTTTGACTGACACAGTTCCGGTCACGTTATTTTTTACCCAGTTGAGGGGTTTTTCCACGTTTAAATTGTTTATGTTCTGCTCTACTTATTTTTTGACTGTGTGCACGCTCGATCGCTTCATGGGCTAAAGCGGTCTAGTTTAGTTCGGTCTACCAGAAGGATTGAACTCACCACAACATAGATGGATTGTAAAAATATAATAATTAATATTCCATTTTTTATATAAAAATGTATACTTTTGAGTCCAAAAAAAAGTAAAATGTATACTCATGCGCACATGAAGGAAGGTGTGTCATGCACGCAAAAAAAAAATCAGTCCATGGTCGATCCTGGTTGCGGCCTGCAATGGATCTATGACTGGTCTTGTAGGGCGGGATGTTGAGACCACGACCCACCTTAAATAGGATATGGAACTTTCTTGAACTCCTAGCTATCACCAAATGAGTTGCGGCCCAGTGCGATTTGTTCTCGGACCGATCATGGATCCACGGTGGAGCGGCTCAGTGCCAATAGGATCGCATCACATTTCTGCTACCATGACATAACCCCCAATATACAACCCTTAGATGTGTTTCTTTCGTGTGTTTGTGTTAATTTCATGTTTTTAAACCGATAGAATTGCTCTGATCTATTTTGGGAGGAAGATTTTGAACGAAAATCAACTACGGTGTTTATATGCGACTTTTTATGGACATGATTGGCTTTCACACAAAACTCATAAGATTTGTCTTTAAAAATCAGCATATCCCAAGAATTTACTTATTTTGGTTGGTTTTGCAATCAACTTCATCGCCCACCGATCATCTCATTCGCATAAATAATTTCTGTTGGGTTAGCTTCGCTCAAAGTAATCTACATAGCCCTATCAAGTTTGGAATATGTATATTACCTTCAGAGTAGAGCATAGCCTGAGACCGACACGAACCCAAAAACTCATTCCGAGTCAGACTCGACACGTGCGGACATAAACACAATATATCTAACAATCTCCTCTTATGTCCGTCGTAAATCCGACGTCGAAAAAGGGGGTGATTTGTGCAATGTTCATCCAAGCGCGAATTTTTCACAATCGTGTCCAACACATGTTTAAACATATTAGACTTAACCAGAAAAATAGTATGAAAACAAAAATAAAGAGAAAGTTTAGCCACATCACAGCATGTCTCAGGTACAATCAGGGCATAGACCTTATACGCATAGCGTCCCAATTCAAACAGAGAGTAACGAATAGTCCAAACAAACAGGTGAAAATAAAGAGCTAAACAGTGATCTGAAATAGAGATACCAAAAAGAAATCAACTAATACTCTGTCACTATCCAGAAGATCATCATGATCAGGATCCCAGTCTACCAGTGCTCCTCCTATATCAGCAGCCCCTATAATTTCCAACAGAGAATTCATTTTTAGAATGAATTCAATCCTTAGAAAATGTATAGATACCTAGTTCTACTAAAAGAATGTAGTATTATAATTTACATTATTATTGGTGTTGGCTAGGAGGACGCTTCTACAGAGTATTATAGATTAATCTCAGAATCAATTATCTGTTCCCAAATAAAACGTTTTACTGACTTCTGGAAGCAATATCTATATTTGTATTCCTATATGAAATGACACGGTTACTGCTCTTTTAAAGTTGACTGGAACTCATCAAGTTTAGAATGAAACCAATCAACAAGAGAAAAGTCAAACCAAGTCAGATCGTGTTATCAAGTTTGGAATAACACTCTCCTCCAAGGCAAAATAGCGTAATCTAAGTAAAGTTGTTAGCATTAGATTTGGAATGAAACAACTTACCAGATCCGTATTCAACAACCAAGAGCATCAACGGAGCACAACATGCTTGCTTGACAAAGGATATCTGACTAATCAAAACATTCGGACAAAGGCTGAACTAAGTCGACTAGTCTTGACCTAAGGCCGAACTAAATCGCCTTTAGTCTCATTTTCCCGACTGGTTTGATTAATCTGTCTTTGGGCATTCCTTTCGTCAAAAGATCAGCCAAGTTATCCTTCGAACGCACATTGATAAAGTGATAATTCCTTATTTTTTTAGATAATTCAACAAAATATGTCTTAGCCGTACATGTCTCCTCTTAGTGTTATAAAATATATTCTTTACAACTTGAGCTGCTGCTTGATTATCACAATACAAGCTCAACGAGTTGACTTGTAACCTAGACAGGGGTATGTCTAAAATCAGGTTCCTGATCCAATCTGCCTATTCACCAGCTTGTTGAGACCGGGCGGTCTGGCGGTCTGGCAAGTTGAGATCTGGCGAGTTGAAGTCTGGCAAGTTGAGATCTGGCGGTCTGGCGGTCTGGCGGTTTGTCTATGGTGACTTGGGGATATTGGTTGCTTGTTCTCTACGTTTTAGTGGGCGTGCGGTTAGCCTAACAGTGCGGCTTGTGCGGCTTATATAGTTTGTGTTCATGTAATTATTAGTTTCACATTGCTTATTTGTAATCTCTTTTCTCTCCTTCATTCTATAAAAGAGAGGTCATACCTTTGTAATACACATCTTTTTGGATAATAAAAATTTTGTTACTCCAATTTTTCGGTCTCTTATTTTCTGTTCGCATATGATATCAGAGGACTCGATCTTTTCTTCCTGATTCTGTGAGCTTCCTCTGTCTGCACGACCTGTCCGCGCGGCTTGCTCCTTCTCGCGACCTAACTTTGTGACTTGTTTCGTCCGCCTGTTTGTGCCTTATTCAAGCGGTTTCTGTCTCCTCTTTGTCGCTGCCCTTTGTGTGCGCGACCTATCTCTTTCTTTTTCTTCCACGACCTGATTTCGCTGTTGCTATGCCTCTTCTCTCCCCGCGATCTCCTTTTATTCATGCCGTCAGTTTCTGTTCGTGCGGTCTCTGATCTGTTCGCACGACCTGCTTGCCTTTCTCGTGAACTCCTCCCAGTTCGTGTGGTCTTCTCTTTCTCTTATTCGCGGGGCCTTCTCTCTAGTCGTGCGACTTCTTTCCCTCTGTTTTGCTCTGCTTCTTGGTTGTGGCCTTCCTTGCCGCTGGTGTGTTGACACCGTGACCGCTGCAGAATCTCTCTTTGTCCGCTGCGGCCTTCCTAGCCGCATGTCCTGCATGCTGGGGAGTGTTGCTTGCTGTTCGCCCGGCCTGGTGTTTCTTCCCTTCTCGCCGCGACCTGGTCCCTATCGCTGCGAACTTCTCTCTCGCCGCTTCCTGCTGTTCTCGCGCGGTCTTCTGTTTGATCGCGCGGTCTCTTTTCTATGGCCTCCACCTCCTCCTCCACACAGTCCGCCTCGGTGGTCACATCTTCTGGTAGTGCCCATGTTGTTACTCACGGACGATGACTAATCGACTCTGGTGTCACCAATCATATGACAGGCAATTCTCAGTGTTTTTCTCTTCTAGAAACACATAATCGGTTGTCCCCTGTCTTTGTTGCGGACGACTCTCCTTCACCGGTCAATGGGACGGGAGTGGTTCAAGTCATTCAATCTCTTCGCCTGTCAGATACCCTCTATGTGTCCAAGTTCCCTTGCAATTTATTATCGGTTACTTCTTCATGCATGTAACTACGGTGTTCCGTCACCTTCACTTTTACTTCTTGTTCTTTTCAAGATCTGGACTCCCAACGGACGATTGCTACTGGGACTGAGAGCGGCGGCCTCTACTTCCTTGACAACGTTTCTACTCTATCCGTCTTCTCCTTCTCCTCTACAGATCTTCTCCAATGACATCTTCGCATTGTTCATGCTCCTCCCCGGCTTATTCACTAGCTTCTGCCCCACCTCCCTCCGCATCATCCTCCTCTCAACTGTGACGCATGTCGGCTTGGCAAGCATCACCGCTGCTCCTTCCCACCAACGCAAAGTCGTGGCTCTTCTCATCCGTTCGACCTCGTTCACTCTGACGTATGGGGTCCTGCTCGTACCCTCGCCATCTGTTGGGGTAAATCCTATTTTGTCACATTTATTGATGATTTATCTAGGAGTACGTGGGTGTATCTTCTCAAGGATCACTCCGAACTGTTCTCTGTATGGACATCATTTTATTCTATGATTAAAACTCAGTTTAATACCACTATTAAAATCTTTCGTTCTGACAATGCTAAAGAATATCTTAGCCATGATTTCTCTTCTTTCTGTATGCAACATGGTGTTATTCATCAAACTAGCTGTGTCTACACCTCACAGCAAAATGGGGTGGCGGAACGCAAAAATTGTCACCTCCTCGATGTCGCTCGCACTCTGATGACACAGATGCGCGTTCCTCGCTCCTATTGGGGCTATGCTGTCCTCCTCTCCTGCTATCTCATCAATTACATTCTCTCCACAGTTCTCCACTGTGAAACCCCATTCTTCATTCTTTATCCGAATAAGAATCTGTCTCCTCTTACTCTGCGCATCTTTGGGTGCACAGCCTTTGTGCACTCTCCCGCTGTCACCCATGACAAACTCTCACCACGGGCCACTAAGTGTGTCTTTCTAGGGTACTCTACCACTCAGAAAGGTTATTGTTGGTTTGACCTCGTTACCCGCAAGCAGTTCGTCTCTGTGGATGTCATCTCCTTTGAAAATACCTCTTACTTCTCTCCTGACTCGTCCTCTACTCTCAATGATCCTACTTCTCATACCAACCCATCTGTCCCCTCTACACCTGCTGACGTTCTGCCACCTCCACCATTGTAACGCCCCCGATTTTCCAGTGATTCATTTAATTTCTTATTTGACATATTATGACATCAGAGCGTTATGTTAGCGCGTGTTGGTCATGTGACGTTGTTAGAGCGTGTTCTTAGCTCTTTAGGTTCCCTGCGTGGCTTGGTGATGCCTGGTAGCAAGATTCCCTAGCGAGCCGGAGTCTGTTTGGTGACTCGGTGGAGCCTCTTGGGGAATGCTTGTGTTTTGGCTTCGGGAGTTTTTGCCCGAGTTTTGTTCGTCGGATTTTGTTACCGACTTTGTCGTTAGCGCGTTTGCGTTTGTTAGGTTTGACCGGCCAAATTTTGGGATTTGCGTCGGGAGTGAAAGATTTTACATTAGGAAATTAGATCGGCTAATTTTAGACTTGCTCGTCAAGTTTCGTCGTGTTCCGAGCATTTTTGGAGCCTCGGCGCGCGATTGTAGTTTGTATGTTTTCGCGTACGCCGTTAACTTTAGAAATTATTATCTCGAAAACGGTGCGTTGGAATTCGATTTCGACTTCGCCGTTGGATTCGTAGCGTCGTCATTCGCCTACGGTGCGAATTTCGTTCGATTCGGCGCGCGTTTGGCCCTCCGTAACGATATATGTTATATCATTTGTTTTAAATAATAATAAATATTATTATTTTATATATAAAGAATTAATATAAAATATATATATATATATAATAAAGGGAGATTCGGTGAGAATGATTCTCACCGAATCATGAATTCGGTGAGAATGATTCTCACCGAATCATGAGTTCGGTGAGAATCATCTCACGGAACAGCCCCCCTTTTAAGTTATTATAATTAATATTATTATTATTATAATTAATATATAATTAATATATTATTATTAATATTATATTATTATTATTATTATTATATAAGTTAAAGAAGAAAAACCCCTTCTTCTTTCTCCGACCAGCAGCACCCCCCCCCCCCCCCCCCCCCCCCCCGTGCGAAACATTTTGGCGAGTGCGGATCCATTCGCGAATCTTCCGGCGGCCGCCAGCGCCGATCCGGTGGACGGAATTTCGATCCGATCGCGGCGTTGGAAAGCTCTCGGCGAGAGCTTCGAGATCGCGGTAAGTTTTTCCCGTTTCGGTGACCGTTTCGCCTTAGATTTTTTCGGCCCTAACCCCGGTTGTCCGTTTTTTCGTAGATCTCGTCTCCGTGTGTCCCCTCTTGGACGGATCTATGTGGTGGAGTATTTTGGGAGGACGTTTTCAAGAACGATTTGAGGCAAGTGGATTTCTCCCCACTTGCGTGCCTCCATGAGTTGTATTTCGCCTTATTTATTCTCTTTGTCATAAAATACCGGAGTAATATAGGTGAGATTAGAAATATTTCTAGGTTAGGGCTTGTGATCGGCCTAAACTAGAAAGTTATCGGAATTTATTTTAAGTTGAATTCGGCGGGTAGGGGGAAATAGTTCGGCGGGTTTTGATTGTAGAACTTGGTAGTTTCTAAGGGGTGTTGTCGGCTAGTTTTGGCGCCGAATCGTAGATCCTTAGCATGTGGTAGCTGAGTTTCTGAAGGAGTATGGTACCGGGGGAGTTCGAGTCGTGGTCACCACCATTCCCTCCTTTGGACATTTTGGGTTCCTGTAAGAGGTTGGAACTCTATGTGTGTGGACCCTGTGGCGGCCCCTTTAGTACTCTTGAGACACCTGGACCTGGTTGTTCGGTTGTGACTGTTCTTAGTCTCTGACACAGGTTTGGGATTTGTGCCAGTGCTAACAATTTACAAGTTTAGGACTGTTAGTTCCTTTCATACTGTTCTTTTGATGCATATTGGTTCCCTTTTTGTCTCTGCAGGCTTGAGCGGAGTTTGGTACGTTTTAGTACTTGTTGCATTTCTCTCACTTTACCGATTATTTTACTTACATTTTGTCCCTTTTTGGATTCTTTAGCTGAGATTTTCAGCATTTCTCTTGCAGGGTTGGTAACCCTTTTTCTTTCTGCTCTTTTCATTCGATTATTATCTGATGTTTCTTTGCCTCCTGTTTTATTATTTCTTGCTGAGGTGTTCTTCTTTGAATGCCTCAGGTTCAGGTATGTAGCCGGCTGTACGGCTAACTTCAGGAGTTCCCTTGTGTACTGCGTTGTGGCAGTGTTTCCCTCACCTGTTGAGGTAGTTCTTTAGCTTTGTAGTAGTACAGACATACATGCTCGCCAACGAGTTCGTGTCAGGTTGTTGACGCTCGTTGGTGATTTTCCTTTGTGATACTAAGTTTTTGCTTAACTGCTAGTTTACCTGTTTTGTGGTAGTTTCACTTGCTCTCTGGGAATGTTTTATGCTAGGTTGTTAGTTACTTTGAAACCTATAAAAAAATTACTATATGTATTGCATGATCAGCATGTTTTATAAAAGCTCAATCATTATTTTCCAAATGCGTAAAAAGATTGTTTTCTTTATAAATAATATAAATTGAAATCTAGGGTCTTGCATAGTGTAAGTTGTCCTCTTAGGACACTTATGCGCTCTTTTAGGATGTTAGCATAAATGAAGTATTTTTCCGCTACATATAAAAATAGTTTTCAAACCGTGGACTATCTGATCCACTGAGCCGAGGGATACCGCCAATTAATTTAAAAATCAGTTTTCTATTCATTTTAACTTATGATTTGAAGGATTAGAGTGTTGCCTGAGCGTCAGCAGTTATCCCCTGCTTGACGTGGCATCACAGCTCGTAGTTATCTCGTGCTCTGATTTGTTATTAATGAGAAAATACGGGTTGTGACAGTTGGTATCAGAGGGAGGTTGCTTGACAAATTGTCGGGCAACCTATCCCTGTTAGTATTAGGTGTTTAGAGTCATATCATACACACACCGATATGTCATCAGCACGTCTTGGCTGAAGCACGAACACTACACTCATAGCATGACATGAAGTATACGAGACATATTATGTAGTATGAGATGCATACTATGTGTTTGTATATGAATCCACCATAGGAGGCAACATATGAGGGTTATGTAGTATGGGATGCATAACCTCACCACATGAATGCGGCTAGCACGTTTTCTTTTTTCGTTGCATGGAAATGTTATGTAGTATGGGATGCATAACATTTTCATGTTTACGCCGCTCATAACATGCATTAGGGCCTTTTTAGAATGCATAGCACAATCATGCATACCATAACATTGCATAAGCACAACGTGCCAAGCTAAAGATTTGCAGGATGACATGTGTACACGCATAATTTTTGAGTCAAAAAGAATATAAATTCATGCATTCCCGATCTAGGCACAAGAGTTAGTGTGATGATAGTGAATCATCGTAGGATAAGCATAACATCATTATTGAAAATCCTAGAGCAAGCTAGCAGCATGAGCAAGTACTTAAGTATGTATTTTTTGTACTATGTTGTTTGGTTCTAGTGGGTGGGCTAGGTGTCTAATTAGCGTTTTGTTGTTCCATTAGAATGTCGAGGCGTCCTTCGACAAGGTTGACTCCCAATCGGAGGGAGAATCTTCAGGTGCGCAGAGCAGCGCAATGATAGAAGGTCTGCGACAAAGCAATGAAGCCTTGTCAAAGCAAGTAGTGGATTTGCAGTCTCAGGTCCAGTCCTTGTTAGCAGTTGTGGTAGAGCAGATTCCGAGAGTTCAGGACCCTGTTGTGGGTCAAGCTGTCCCTGTTCCCCCCGCTCCTCTGGTGCCTCCGGTCATGGTGCCAGCAGAGATGACCTTTATTTCTCAGTTTCAGCGACTTAGGCCTCCGACGTATGATGGCAAGGCAGATTACATGGTCTTAGACGATTGGATGATATCAATCGAGGAGATGTTCTCATACTCCGGGATCACTGATGATCAGAAAGTGATGTTAGCCGCATATCAGCTCAAAGGGTTGGCAAAAGGCTGGTGGCTGAGGGAGAAAGAAGGCCTGAAGGACGGGTGTTCTTGGGAGTCCTTTAAGGAGCTACTTATGAGCAAGTTTCTGCCATCGGTCGAGAGGGACCGTCTGATGAATGATTTCCTGCACTTAAAGCAGAGGCAGCTCACGGTTAGTGAGTACGAAATCGAGTTTAGTAAGCTAAGCCGATTTGCCCCAGACTTGGTGAGTTCCGATGAAAATAGAAGTAAGCGATTTCTGGCTGGGCTAAGGAGTGACGTCCAGCAATTAGCAAGTGCCTATGCGACCTCAAGTTATGCTGGTATGGTGGAAGCTGCCTTAAAGGTAGAGGCAATTGATAACGCCAAGAATCGAGGTCAACAACTGAGAAAAGATAAAAGAAAGTCTGATGAGGGTAAGAGTACTCAGGTCCCTGACGCTGCTCCGAGGAAGAGAAACAAAGAGGTATGCAGTTTCTGTGGCCGACCGGGCCATCCATTTGAAAGGTGCTATCAAATATTAGGAGCTCAGAAGAAAGAGCAGATTCATGCGATCCAAGGTATCCCAAAGAAAGACTTGCTTTGTTCTGTATGCAAGAAGCTGGGGCACGATGCTGCCCATTACTGGAAGAAGGCGAGAAGTTGTTTCTTGTGCGGTCAAGAGGGTCATCTCAAGTATCAGTGCCCGCAAGCTCAGCTTACTCTGCAGCCAGTTCCTCTTCAGGCCTTGCCGCCGCCGCAGCGAGTGGACAAGGGAAAAGGAAAGTTGAACGTGGTCTCTATGGAGGAAGCTCAGGCGTCCACGCAAGTGATATCAGGTTAGATTCTCCCCTAGTTTTAATGTTTAGCTCATAGTTATAGTTTTGAGCGTTCGCTTCCTTAGTCGCGTGTGCAATTTTATAGGACGATTTAAGGTAAAGAACCGCTGGGCGCGTGTTCTGTTCGATTCCGGCGCTACCCACTCGTTTGTGGCTAGGGCCTTCGTAGAGCGTTACCGTTTGAATCTCGATCGTGTTGGTGATGCGTTCTGTGTCAAGTTTCCTTCAGGCGAATCTGTAGTTTCGGATCAGGGTATTCAGAGTTGTCCGATTTTGCTAGGCGATTTTCTCGCGATTGCTGATTTGAAGCTGTTGGATCTGGAAGACTTCGATGTGATCCTAGGCATGGACTGGTTGTCCAGATATGATGTTGTGATCCAATGCAAGGGTAAACGCTTGGACTTCAGGATGGACAACGGTCAGCCCGAGAGTGTTTACGGTTATCCGCGCCAGGATTCTCCGACTATATCGGCGGTATGTGCTCGGAAGCTTGTAGATTCCGGATGTTTTGCTTGTTTGGTTTCGGTTTTAGAAACCAAGGTTAGTTTGCCGTGTTTGGAGGAGATTCCGGTGGTTCGTGATTTTTCTGATGTCTTTCCAGCTAACCTTCCTGGTCTCCCGCCTGATCGAGACGTGGAGTTTGTTATAGATTTGGAGCCGGGTACGCGTCCTATTGCCAAGGCGCCTTACCGGATGGCCCCACGCGAACTGGAGGAGTTGCGTATCCAGTTAGACGAGTTGCTTGAGAACGGATTTATAAGGCCGAGTTCTTCGCCTTGGGGTGCTCCCGTTTTGCTCGTCAAGAAAAAAGATGGATCGATGAGGTTGTGCATCGATTATAGAGAGCTAAATAAGGTAACGATCAAGAATATGTATCCGTTGCCGAGGATAGATGATTTGTTTGATCAACTGCGAGGCAGCGCCATGTTCTCTAAGATTGACCTTCGTTCGGGCTACCACCAGTTAAGGATCCGTGAATCAGATATCCCGCGGACTGCCTTCCGTTCCAGACATGATCATTTTGAATTTTTGGTGATGTCGTTTGGTTTGACCAACGCACCTTCTGCTTTCATGGACATGATGAACAGGGTTTTCAAGGACTTTCTGGATAAGTTTGTAGTCGTATTTATAGACGATGTGTTGGTGTATTCGCGCAATGTTGAGGAGCATGACCAACATTTGCGTCTAGTTTTATCTGCCTTGAGGGACCATAGGTTGTTCGCCAAGCTAAGTAAATGCGAGTTGTGGTTGCCTCAGGTTTCTTTCCTGGGTCATGTGGTCAACAAGGACGGAATCTCTGTCGACCCAGAAAAGATTGCCGCAGTTATGGAATGGACGAGGCCTGCCACACCCAAAGAAATAAGAAGCTTCCTAGGGTTGGCTGGCTACTATAGAAGATTTGTAGAGGGTTTCTCTACATTATCTGCGCCATTGACCAAATTGACGCAGAAGAATGCAGCATTTGTGTGGAGCGATAAGTGCGAAGAAGCGTTCCAAGAGCTAAAGAATAGACTGTGCACTGCTCCGATATTGACATTGCCTACGGAAGGATTAGACTATGCCGTTTACGTGGACGCATCCCACGTGGGTCTTGGTTGTGTGCTGATGCAAGAAGGAAATGTGATTGCATATGGGTCAAGGCAGCTTAAGATTCATGAAAGGAACTACCCTACGCATGACTTGGAATTCGCAGCAGTTATTTATGCATTGAAATTATGGAGACACTTGTTGTATGGCGCGCAGTGCAAGATTTATACAGATCATAAGAGTTTGAAGTACGTCTTCACTCAAAAGGAGTTGAACTTGCGCCAGCGCAGATGGTTAGAGTATGTGGCTGATTATGAAGTGGAGATCCTATACCATCCGGGTAAGGCTAACGTGGTAGCCGACGCCCTAAGCAGGAAGACAGGGAAAATTTTCAATCTCTCCACTGAGTTGTTAGTAGAAGAGTTCTTTTTAATGGATATTTCAGTTGGTAGATGTGACTCGCCAAACAGTTTGGAAGTGACTGAGCCTTCATGGATTTCTCTTACGAGGCTTCATCAAAAGGACGATCCTGATCTACTGCACCTTCATAATAGAACTGAGAAGGGGGAGCTGCCTGACTTTTCGATCGATGACGCGGGTACTCTAAAGTACCGCGGTAGATTTTGCGTCCCCAATTTTCGAGATATTCGAGTTAAGTTGTGCAGTGAGGCACACGGTTCAAGTGTGGCCTACCATCCAGGGTCTACAAAGATGTATAAGGACTTGAAACAGATTGTCTGTTGGATTGGGATGAAGGGTGACATTGCAAGGTTTGTGTCAGAATGTTTTACGTGCAAAAGAGTTAAGGCTGATCATGGAAGGCCTGGTGGAAAATTAGCGCCTTTAGAGATTCCAACTTGGAAGTGGGAGAGTATCTCAATGGATTTCATTACTGGTTTGCCGAGATCTCCCCGAGGGCATGACTCTGTTTGGGTGATTGTTGATAGATTAACAAAGTGTGCGCACTTCGTACCCTTTCAGATTGGTTACTCGATGAAAAAGATAGCGGAGCTATATTTGAATGAAGTTATCAGGTTACATGGAGTACCCGTAAGTATAGTATCAGATCGAGACTCCAGGTTTACGTCTCATTTCTGGAAGAGCCTTCAAGAAGGATTGGGAACTGACTTGAGATATTCTACCGTATATCATCCACAGACCAATGGTCAAACAGAGCGTGTTAATCAGATTGTGGAAGATATGATCCGTTGTTATATATTAGACCACGAAGGAGCGTGGGATGAACGTTTGAGGTTGATGGAGTTCGCATACAATAACAGTTATCAAGAGAGTCTGCAAATGGCTCCTTTCGAAGCGCTATATGGAAGACGATGTAGAACTCCTCTATTTTGGGCTGAGGTTGGTGAGAGGCCGATGTTAGGTCCAGATGCCTTAGAAGAAATGGAAGTCTCTGTAAAGCTTATTCGAGAGAAGCTTCGGATAACCCAAGAGCGATTCGAGAAGAACGCCAATCGGCGTAGGTCTGTTTTGGAATTTTCTGTGGGGGACATGGTTTTCCTTAAGGTTTCCCCGATGGTTGGAGTGAAGAGGTTCGGTAAGAACCATAAGTTGGACCCGAGGTATGTGGGACCATTTGAAATTGTGGAGCGGATTGGTGTGTCAGCCTACAAGTTGAAATTGCCCGAAAATTTTCCTGGCGTACACAATGTTTTTCACGTGAGCCAACTGCGGAGGTGCGTGCTAAATGACAGACAAGTTCTGGATGCAGTGCCCCAGTTGGAGCCTAACCTTTCCTACGTGGAAGTTCCTATTCGTGTATTGGATGTGCAAGATCGAGTGTTGCGGAGAAAGACAATACCGATGGTAAAAATTCTGTGGAAAAACCAAGACGTGGAGAGCGCGACTTGGGAGTTGGAGTCAGCTATGAGGGAGGCGCATCCTCATTTGTTCTCCTAGCTGTGCTCGGTAAGCATTCGATAATCCTTGGTGATTTTCTTTTCCTTCTATGGTAGAAGTGTTTTGTGCGTAAAGTTTCGGGACGAAACTTTCTTTTAGGGGGAGTGACTGTAACGCCCCCGATTTTCCAGTGATTCATTTAATTTCTTATTTGACGTATTATGACGTCAGAGTGTTATGTTAGCGCGTGTTGGTCATGTGACGTTGTTAGAGCGTGCTCTTAGCTCTTTAGGTTCCCTGCGTGGCTTGGTGATGCCTGGTAGCAAGATTCCCTAGCGAGCCGGAGTCTGTTTAGTGACTCGGTGGAGCCTCTTGGGGAATGCTTGTGTTTTGGCTTCAGGAGTTTTTGCCCGAGTTTTGTTCGTCGGATTTTGTTACCGACTTTGTCGTTAGCGCGTTTGCGTTTGTTAGGTTTGACCGGCCAAATTTTGGGATTTGCGTCGGGAGTGGAAGATTTTACATTAGAAAATTAGATCGGCTAATTTTAGACTTGCTCGTCAAGTTTCATCGCGTTCCGAGCATTTTTGGAGCCTCGGCGTGCGATTGTAGTTTGTATGTTTTCGCGTACGCCGTTAACTTTAGAAATTATTATCTTGAAAACGGTGCGTCGGAATTCGATTTCAACTTCGCCGTTGGATTCGTAGCGTCGTCATTCGCCTACGGTGCGAATTTCGTTCGATTCGGCGCGCGTTTGACCCTCCGTAATGATATATGTTATATCATTTGTTTTAAATAATAATAAATATTATTATTTTATATATAAAGAATTAATATAAAAAAATATATATAATAAAGGGAGATTCGGTGAGAATGATTCTCACCGAATCATGAATTCGGTGAGAATGATTCTCACCGAACAGCGCCCCTTTTAAGTTATTATAATTAATATTATTATTATTATAATTAATATATAATTAATATATTATTATTAATATTATATTATTATTATTATATAAGTTAAAGAAGAAAAACCCCTTCTTCTTTCTCCGACCAGCCCCCCCCCCCCCCCCCCCCCCCCCCCCCCCCCCCCGTGCGAAAAATTTTGGCGAGTGCGGATCCGTTCGCGAATCTTCCGGCGGCCGCCACCGCCGATCCGGTGGACGGAATTTCGATCCGATCGCGGCGTTGGAAAGCTCTCGGTGAGAGCTTCGAGATCGCGGTAAGTTTTTCCCGTTTCGGTGACCGTTTCGTCTTAGATTTTTTCGGCCCTAACCCCGGTTGTCCGTTTTTTCGTAGATCTCGTCTCCGCGTGTCCCCTCTTGGACGGATCTACGTGGTGGAGTATTTTGGGAGGACGTTTTCAAGAACGATTTGAGGCAAGTGGATTTCTCCCCTCTTGCGTGCCTCAATGAGTTGTATTTCGCCTTATTTATTCTCCTTGTCGTAAAATACCGGAGTAATATAGGTGAGATTAGAAATATTCCTAGGTTAGGGCTTGTGATCGGCCTAAACTAGGAAGTTATCGGAATTTATTTTAAGTTGAATTCGGCGGGTAGGGGGAAATAGTTCGGCGGGTTTTGGTTGTAGAACTTGGTAGTTTCTAAGGGGTGTTGTCGGCTAGTTTTGGCGCCGAATCGTGGATCCTTAGCATGTGGTAGCTGGGTTTCTGAAGGAGTATGGTACCGGGGGAGTTCGAGCCGTGGCCACCACCATTCCCTCCTTTGGACATTTTGGGTTCCTGTAAGAGGTTGGAACTCTATGTGTGTGGACCCTGTGGCGGCCCCTTTAGTACTCTTGAGACACCTGGACCTGGTTGTTCGGTTGTGACTGTTCTTAGTCTCCGACACAGGTTTGGGATTTGTGCCAGTGCTAACGATTTACAAGTTTAGGACTGTTAGTTCCTTTCATACTGTTCTTTTGATGCATATTGGTTTCCTTTTTGTCTCTGCAGGCTTGAGCGGAGTTTGGTACGTTTTATTACTTGTTGCATTTCTCTCACTTTACCGATTGTTTTACTTACATTTTGTCCCTTTTTGGATTCTTTAGCTGAGATTTTCAGCATTTCTCTTGCAGGGTTGGTAACCCTTTTTCTTTCTGCTCTTTTCATTCGATTATTATCTGATGTTTTTTTGCCTCATGTTTTATTATTTCTTGCTGAGGTGTTCTTCTTTGAATGTCTCAGATTCAGGTCTGTAGCCGGCTGTACGGCTAACTTCAGGAGTTCCCTTGTGGACTGCGTTGTGGCAGTGTTTCCCTCACATGTTGAGGTAGTTCTTTAGCTTTGTAGTAGTACAGACATACATGCTCGCCAACGAGTTCGTGTCAGGTTGTTGACGCTCGTTGGTGATTTTCCTTTGTGATACTAAGTTTTTGCTTAACTGCTAGTTTACCTATTTTGTGGTAGTTTCACTTGCTCTCTGGGAATATTTTATACTAGGTTGCTAGTTACTTTGAAACCTATAAAAAAATTACTATATGTATTGCATGATCAGCATGTTTTATAAAAGCTCAATCATTATTTTTCAAATGCGTAAAAAGATTGTTTTTTTATAAATAATATAAATTGAAATCTAAGGTCTTGCATAGTGTAAGTTGTCCTCTTAGGACACTTATGCGCTCTTTTAGGATGTTAGCATAAATGAAGTATTTTTCCGCTACGTATAAAAATAGTTTTCAAACCGTGGACTATCTGATCCACTGAGCCGAGGGATACAGCCAATTAATTTAAAAATCAGTTTTCTATTCATTTTAACTTATGATTTGAAGGATTAGAGTGTTGCCTGAGCGTCAGCAGTTATTCCCTGCTTGACGTGGCATCACAGCTCGTAGTTATCTCGTGCTCTGATTTGTTATTAATGAGAAAATACGGGTTGTGACAACCATCTCCACCCTCTCCTCCGTCGTGTCCACCTCCCACGATATCTCCCTCCTCTTTGCAGCCGTCTCTCTCTACTCCTAGGCCAGCTCTCTCCATCACGGATGCTCTGGATACTGAGGAACCCACTGACCTGGATCTCCTCATTGCTTTTCGCAAAAGGGTTCGAGCATGTACCAAACACCTTCTTGCTGCTGTTGTTTCCTATGATCGTCTAACTCCTTCTCGCAGGACGTTTGCCTTGGCTATCTCTGCTACTTCCACTCTCCGCACCTACCAGGAAGCTCTTACTATTCCTCATTGGAAGACCTCCATGGATGAGGAGATTGCTACCCTCACTGAAAGGGGGCACATGGACCCTTATTCCTCCCCCCTTTGGGCACTGATGTGGTTGACTGTCAATGGGTATTTGTTGTGAAATTCCGTTCGGACGACATCGTGGATCACTACAAGGCCCTCTTAGTCGCCAAAGGCTTCACTCAGACTTATGAGCTTGATTACTTTGACACCTTCTATCCAATTGCTCGTCTCAGCACCATTCGGGTTCTTCTCTTTGTGGCTGTCAACATGGATTGACCCATTTCCCAGCTGGATGTTAAGAATGTCTTCCTCTATGGTGATCTACAGGAGGACGTATACATGGAGCAACCTCCTAGGTATGTTGCTCAGGGGGAGACATGAGTATGTCATCTGAAGAAGGCCATCTATGACCTAAAGCAAAGCCCTCGGGCTTGGTTTGACAAGTTCAGCGACATTGTTGCGGCCATTGGTTTTGCAAGAAGTTCAGCTGATCACTCCTTATTCATTCGCAAAACCTTCTCTGGTATGGTGGTTCTTGTTGTATATGTGGATGATATTCTTCTAACTGACGATGACTAGACTGTGGTAGCTTTGACAAAGAAACACCTCCGGCAACACCTAGTCACTAAGGATATGGGCTCCCTAAATACTTTCTGGGGATTGAAATCTCTCGGAAGCCCAACTCTTTAGTTCTCTCCCAATGGAAGTATGCTCTTGATTTGCTAAAAGAGGCAGGGTTGACTGGTGCTAAACCTTCCAGATATCCCATGGCTATTGGAGAAGACAAAACTTGGACAGAAGACTCGCCTCCTCTATCCGATTCTTCGAGGTAATGGCGTCTGGTGGGCAAACTCATTTATTTAACAGTGACCAGACCCGACATCTCCTATGCTGTAAGCAAGGTTAGCCAATTCATGCAAGCTCCTAGGCAGTGCCATTTATAGTCTGCCCTGAGGATATTTGAGTATGTTAAAGCAGCTCCAGGGAAAGAATTGATTTTTCAGAATAATGATCACTTAAGGGTTGAAGCGTACTCAGATTCGAGTTATGCTGATGATAAAGGAGACTACAAGTCAACATCGGGTTTTTGCACATTTATTGGAGGAAATCTTGTGAGCTGGAAGAGCAAGAAATAGACTGTTGTCTCCAGATCTAGTGCAGAAGCAGAATATCATAGCATGACGTCGACCACATGTGAGTTAAAGTGGTTACGGGCTCTCATGCTTGACCTAGAAGAGGTTTACAACTATCCTCTTCCTATGTTCTGCGACAACAAGACTGTTATATACATTCCCAAAAATCCGGTCTTTTATGAGAGAACAAAACACATTGAGGTTGACTATCACTTTATTCGAGAAGAGATTTTGAAGAAACAGATTTGTACTATGTTCGTCACTTCTGACAACGAGTTGGCAGATGTCTTCACCAAGCCGGTGTCCGCTTCTTTGTTTCACATTTGTGACAAGCTGTACATAATTGATATTTATGCTCCAGCTTGAGGGGGAATGTTGAGACCGGGCAGTCTGGCGGTCTGGCAGTCTGCAAGATGAGATCTAGCGAGTTGAAGTCTGACAAGTTGAGATCTGGCGGCCTAGCGATCTGGCGATTTGGCGGCTTGTCTATGGCGACTTGGGGATATTGGTCGCTTGTTCTCTACATTTTAGTGGTCGTGTGGTTAGCCTAACCGTGCGGCTTGTGCGGCTTATGTGGCTTGTATAGTTTGTGTTCATGTAATTATTAGTCTCACATTGCTTATTTGTAATCTTTTTTCTCCCCTCCATTCTATAAAAGAGAGGTCATACCTTTGTAATACACACCTTTTTGGATAATAAAAAATTTGTTACTCCAATTTTTCGGTCTCTTATTTTTTGTTCGCACACATCTGAAGCTATGACAAACAACTCAGTTTCCATGGACAATAAAGCTATACAAGTCTGTCTTTTGGATTTCCAAGTAATAGCAGCTCCACCCAAAGTGAATATATATCTAATGGTAGACTTTTTGTTCCCAACTTCTGAATACCACGAGGCGTTAGAGAATCCATCCACAGTAGGTGGATAACTAGTATAGCACAAGGAATGATCTTTAGTACCTCTTAGGTATCTCATTAGCCTATCTAGGGCATCTCAATACTCTTTGCCTGGACAACTGGTAAAGCGGCTCAGCATGCCAACCGTGAAGGCAATATCTCGTCTAGTATAACTTGTGTCGTACATGAGACTACCAATTATTTTAAAATATTTTAATTGATCAATATTGGTCCTTTCATTAGGACGCAACTTAACATTATGATCAAATAGTGTCTCAACTGGCCTATAGTCTTTGTATTCCCAAGTAGAAAGTAGTTGCTCTATATAATGAGTCTGGCTAAGGATGAATCTACCCTTGTCAACTCTAACTTTCATACCTAACAAGGTATCCACAGGACCAAGGTCCTCCATGTCAAAAGCTTCTACGAGAGTGAATTTGACATCCCTCACTGCAGCAAGATATGAACCCAAAATCAACATGTCATACACATATATGCATATGATGACTATTTGATTGGACAACGAGCGGTGATAGAGACACTTGTCTGAAAGACTAGACTGAAATCCAACGCTCTTTACCACTTGATCAAACTTCATGTGCGCATCTTAGACACTTATTTAAGCTCATAGATTGATTTATTTAATTTGCACAATTTATCTTTTAGATACTTATGAACATAACCTTCAGGTTGTGCCATGTAGATCTCTTCATCAAGCTCTTCATTTAAGAAAGTTGTCTTCATATCCATCTAATGAACTATGAAGTTCTCGATAGAAGTTAATGCTCGAAGAATCCTAATAGTTGATAGGTGGCACATATGTGAATAAACATCAAAATAGTCTTTTCCCTCTTGCTGTTTATAGCATTTAGCTATTAGACGCACTTTATACCTGACTATAGACTCATCACTATGTAATTTCTTCTTCAACATCCACTTGCATCCTAGGATTTTAGCTCCTTTCGGCAGGTCAACTAGATGTCAAGTGTTATTTTGTAGCAGCGAGTCCATCTCATCATCGATGGCTTTTGCCCACATTAATGAATCTCTAGATCTCATTGCTTCCTGATAGGATAATGAATCGTCCTCTAAGTGGCAGGTGATAAAATTCTCACCAAAATTCTTAGGGATTCTATCTCTTGTAGTCGTTCTAACAGGAACAAGTGCCACCTCTAGAGTTTGGGGAGCAGTGCCAGAGAGGCCAGCTTCAGGTTCTACAGTAGATTTTGCAATCACGTCAGTAAACCCGTGGACGATTAAGTCATGATCTTTGATAAATTTATGTTCAAAGAAAATAACATCTCTAGACTCTATCACTGTATTAGTGGATAGATCCAGAAACCTGTCAGCTGCATTATCTTCTGTACTACCTAGGTAAACACATATTATTGTTCGAGGTCCCACCTTAGGTCTCTTAAGGTCTTGTAATCGCACATATGTGATACAATCCTAAGTATTTAGAGTATCATATCTACAGGGATGACCATGTCACAGCTCATACGAGATAGAAATGAGCTTTGTGTGAGACACTATATTCAGAATGTGATTCGCAATATGGACTGCTTCTCCCCAAAATGAGTTAGCCATGTCAGCTGTTAGGAGCATAGAGTTCAACATTTCTGTTAAAGTTCTATTCTTACGCTCGACAACACCATTTGACTGAGGTGAGTAAGGAGCTGTAGCTTCAAGGATTATGCCCTTAGAGGAACAGAATTCCTTAAACTCAGTTGTAGTGTATTCTCCTCCTCAATCACTTCCGAGTCTCTTGATTTTAAGATTCAACTGATTTTCCATACGAGACTTAAAAATTTTGAAAGTCTCAATGGCCTCATATTTTGATCTCAACAAATACACATGACAATATCTCAAAATATCGTCTATGAAGGTAATTAGATACTTCTTTCCCCCTCTAGTGATATGACTTCGGAAATCACAAAGGTCTGAATGTATCAATTCTAGGAGTTGTGTGCTTCTAAACACCGACTTGAAAGGTGTTCTAATGATTTTGGTTTGCGCACACACCTCACACTTGTCAAATCGAATAGACAGATCTAAAGGGATGTTTTGACTCTTAACTAGATCTAGCATTTTCTTATAGTTCACATGTCCTAGTCTGTTATGTAACAACTTGAGATAAATAATATTAGAACTCACTTGGTTAATGCTATTGTTATTTATGCTAAGTATATAAATTTCGTTGATCATATAAGCACACCCAAAATAATGTGAATTGACCATTAAGGTCATTCTACCGTTTTGAGTTGTGAAGGACATCCCAGCCTTATCCAATAAATTAATGGAAATCAGATTCTTAGTAACCGTAGGAACTACTTAAACATTATTTAAAAGTAAAGTTTTACCTGAAGAGAGGACCAGCTCAGCTGTCCCGGCATGAGTGACAACGGTCTCTCCTTCATTGCAATCTTCCACTTTTTCCTGCACTGCCACGACCTCAGAGAGAAGACCTCTGTCATTAGTGACATGACATATAGCACCGCTATCCAGCCACCACTCAGAGGATGTACTGCGGTGACTACTCTCGACCATAGCCACGAATGGCCTGTGTTTCGGGTTGTCGGTCGGCATATGTCCATTATTTGATCCTCAAGGCGGATAAGTTTTTTGAGTTCAACCAGAGTGGTCTCCTCCCCCAGTTTGAAGGTGATCCACCCAGGAGGCAGCTTGTGCATAATCAGACTCACAAAGAGATTATTGGATATTTTAGACTGTTCATCCGCCAACTTGAGACGCAGTTTTTCCAGTTCACAATTTTGGGAGGTGATTGAAGAATTTATATCAAATTTTGAGTTAAAGAATTGCTCACTAAGGGAAATTCTCAACGATCCCTCATCCTCTTGGAAGCGCACATTCAAGCAATCCCAAATCTCATTTGCAGTCTTACAACTACTGTAGGTCATGGCAAGACGAGGATTTAGGGATCTTCAGAGGTAGTCCCTTCAGACCACATCGTCCTTACCCCACTGAAAAACGTCCACATCCTCTCAGGTAGTGGCGTAACCACTCAGAATTGTGTAGAAAATACCACGTTCCTTTATCCCCAATTTGACGTGTAGTTTCTAGGTGTGGAAATCAGTGGGAGCAAACGACTGAAGCTCCACAATATAGTGAGCTACACCTCGACATATCAATTTAGCTTGAACAAAAACTAGAAAGAAGTCACCTGATCTACGCGGAGACGAGACGCGGGTCTTCGGATCCAATCCAGGAAAATAGAATTTGCTCCTTCTCTCCGGCTGAGACCACTCGCCAATGGCTAGATCCAAACTTGAATAACACCGGATCTCCTGGCAGCAGCGGTTTGATGTCTTCCTCCAGATGGGAACAAGGATGATATCCTTGCGATATGTGAATCCCGATGGCGACGATCTGCAGAAGTCTTGTTGCAGATAGATAAAGAGGCAAGATCTAACAACTTGTCTAGATATTGCTCGGGGTCTACACAGGAGATCTGGATCAACACAGGATCTGGACGCAACCAGATATCTGGATGGAGGCCGGATCTGCACCAAAGGCGGCTACCGGATCTGCAAGGGACAAGTCTTCCTTTTTTTCCTTTGATCTTCCAGCGACGGAGGAAATTCCGATCACAAGGAAACCAGGGAGCAGCGATCGGTGGAAATCGCAGCAGCAGTAGTCCACAGGAATCGGAAAATCGCAGATCTTTGTTTTCCGATTCAACATCAGAACTGCTCCTTGAGGATTCGCGAACTGCGGCGGTGAATAACGGGAAACATGTAGCAGCGGACCAGTCGGCGACTTCACGATCTTCAGAGCTCCTTCGATCGATCGAGGCCGATCGATCTCCTTCAAGGGACAAACCTTCGCGGAAGATCGCGGGATGCAGACAAACGAGAGCATTGCAGCTGAATCACAATGACGAGTGGCGGTCGGCGGATTCATAAGAGAAGGCGGGAAAACCTAGCGGAGCGTTACTTTGAGAATGTTGGGTTGGCTACGCTCAAAGTATTTTACATAGCCCTATCAAGTTTGGAATATGTATATACAATATCTTCAGCGTAGAACCTAGCGCTAGACAGACACGAACCCAAAAACCCGTTCCGAGTCAGACTCGACACGCACAGACATAAACACAATATATCTAACAATTTCATCTCGACTGCAGAAAGAGTCTGCAACAGATAGCTTTCATCACCACCGACCTCTCCCCATCAGCTCGTGAGGGTTTGAAGCTCTATTGACAAGTCAAAGCTAGTGAGTCCTTACTAAAAATTCTTTGTTAATCAAGATATCAAATCATTTAATATATCATGACATTGAAATATCAGTGTACTTTAATTAACATCTCAGATTTTTCAAATCGTGAAATTCCCTTCCTTTTATAGAGCACATTAGTAACTTTATTTCAAATTTTTCAGTGCTCTAGGTTTGTTCAATGATCGGCGATCACTGAGATCACACGCTTAGTAATCGTTGAGCTCTGGTTCATAATCTTTAAACGTTGAATGCAATTCCATGTGTGGCTTTTGAAACATACTCTAATTGAGCTTTAATTGGCAATCAAGTATTCGGTTGGCGAGGGACAATGGAAATAACTTTGGGAGAATGATTTGAGCCATTCTGCGATTGGGTCTTCAATCCGCAAATGCTAGCCTATTATACTTCCCTCCCTTAAAGTCAGGGGGGACTTATGCCCAAGGCAAATGTCCAAAAAAAGAGTCAGATGGACCCTCGCATTCATCCATGGCACGCTTCCAGAAATCCTTACAATGTATATAAGACTATCAATCCAATCTATCAATAAGTGAGAAAGAGTAATGTAATATAAATAGACGATTGTTAACCGCACCTCTCATATCGCTATCCGCATCTCATTTTTGTTTTAAAAACATTCTTTCTAAAACTTTACTCGCACCCCATCTTCTCATTTCGCGGGAGCCGCACTCCGTCTTCCTCTTCGCCGAGCTACTCCCGTCTCTGACATCTTCCTCGCACCATCTTACTCTCTTAGTTGTCTCACGCACATCGCTAGGAGATATATTCGCGTGCGTCAAAAATAAATATCGAGGTGCGGGAAGAAAAAAAAGGGGTGCGGTTATTGATGAGTACGATTATGATAGACTTTTTACTATCATAATTGTAATCATATCTACCATTTCCTGCCCCTTTTGGTGTTGATTTCATGATAATATCAAAGAAATTGTCGTATCTTAGATAGAAGAGCGTATTTAGAAGTCCTTGTCAGTTCTTGTTTTAAACCATTTACTGAGTCTATCATTTTTCTATTGCAGGTAATGCCAACCAATGGACCTAAAAGTCTCGGAGCAAACAGCGGAGTTCACGGAGTCTACATGGCTGATGACAGGACAGAAATTTGGTGCACACGGCCGTGTGCCTACCCGTGTCCTATGCACCTGGAGCTGAAGCATTGGGCGCAGACAGTGGAACCTCACACGGCCAGACACACGGCCGTGTGCCGACCCGTGTCATCTTTGCACACGACTGCAGACCAACCCGTGTCTGGGGAACACGGCCGACCACACGGCCGTGTCCAGTCCCGTGTCATCTGACACGGCCCACGACCAGACACGCCTTCTCGTGGGGAACCGCCCAGGAACCGCCAGGGAACCGTCCACACGGCCTGCCACACGGCCGTGTGCGACCCCGTGTCCGACCTGTTTGCAAGGGAACTATAAATTTCCTGTAGAAAAATTTATTTAGGACTTTTGGATCATTTCTGGATTGGAGAACTGCTGGAGGCCGAAGGGGAGCATTCAAGACAAGGAGGATTGAAGGGTATTCATATGTATTTTTTTATTTAATCATTAACCCTTTGAATCCTTTCTTTCTCTTGATGATCCATCTTCAATGTATGTTTTAATTTGCATGAATTTCCCTTTGAATATTCTAGTAATCATGTATCACCTTGTTTATGTTATATTTGTAGTATTTTATTTGTGTTTATGCAATCAAACAAAGAGTTTAATCATCCCTTTGAATTACTTATTTATTTTACAAAATTTGCAATTGGCTAGATTGAGAAATTGGTTCTTTGCAATGCTTTTGGTATGTTCATATTGTGATGATAATTCCCTTTGTAATTCAAACCTTATGATCGAGAGATATTTTGTTTGGAAAATTAGAACACGAATAAAAGGATTCATGTTAATTTAGAGATAGAATTCATGAATTTATGTAGTAATAAAGGTATTTTGCTTAATGCGAACTTGAGTGCTGTGAATTGTTCGAGAGAAAATTTACTATCTTAAGTTTAGATTTGGAATTACTCGAGAGAGAATTTTGATGAAAAATTAACCTTTTACATTGCACAAATTTAACAGTATTTTCATGTAATGATTGCTTAGAATTAAACTAGTAAATGAAATTATTCATGTAATTATTTAAAAGCTTCATGTTTTTATCGTTCTTATTTCTCCAATACTGAATTATTCAATTGATCATAGTTAGTTTAATGTAGTTTAAATATCACTTTTGTTTAGAGGTATGATAATAAAGGGTGGGTGAGTACGACTAGTTGAAACGACCCTGTGGAATACGACACGAGATGTAGATTTCTCATATATTACGATTGATAGGTGCGCTTGCATGAATGCTAATTCAATCTAGTTAAGTCCATCTACATAATTGTATTAGAATGTAGAATGAAATCACATTGAATTATTACTTGTTAGCAAGAAAAATCATCATCAAGTTTTTGGCGCCGTTGCCGGGGATCGTTTTCAATATTTTGAAATCCTAATCTTTATCGATCTACCAATTTTCATTTATATAGTTGTAAATTAGTATTTGAATAATTATATTGCGTAATATTTTTTTTTGTAGTCTGTTAGTCTATGACCAGGGGCAAAAATTCTGGGCTAGCACCATTTCATCCTGACCCAGAACGAATTCTCCATAACACTAACTTAAGAGACGTGGGAATTAATACCACAGATATTTCAAACGGACTATCAGAAGAGGAGACAGTAAACCAAGGAGAGAATCATCTTGAAAACTTAGATACCATGGCCAACCAAAATGAGCAAACCATGTCTGACTTTGCTAGACCTAATCTCCAAGGAACCGGGTCGAGCATCGTTAGACCACCGATAGCTACCAATAACTTTAAATTGAAGCCTAGTGTGATACAGATGGTTCAACAGTATGTTCAGTATGATGGCTTGCAAGATGAGGATCCTAACACCCACTTGGCCGGATTCTTAGAGATATGTGACACATTTAAGATCAATGGTGTTTCCAACGACGCCATTCGATTGAGATTGTTTCCATTTTCTCTAAGGCATAAGGCGAAGCAGTGGTTGAATTCCTTACCCAGAGGGTCGATCACTACTTGGGACATGATGGTTGAGAAGTTTCTAATGAAGTACTTTCCACCTGCGAAGAGTGCGAAGTTAAGGAATGACATCTCTACATACATTCAATTGGAGTCTGAATCGTTGTACGACACATGGGAACGATTCAAGGAGTTGTTAAGGAGATGCCCCCACCATGCTCTACCTTCATGGCTTCAGATTCAGACCTTCTATAATGGTCTAAATCCAGCCACCAAACAAATGATTGATGCGGCTAGTGGAGGAACTTTGAACAACAAGACACCTGAAGCGGCTCAACAGTTGATAGAGGACATGGCAATGAACAATTACCAATGGACTACCGTAAGAAATAAGCCTAGTAAGCCCGCAGGAATTTATGAAGTAGATGCCGTCACCGCCTTAGCAATTCAAGTGGAGAAACTTCACCAAAAGATGGACAACCTTGCCTTAGCATCACCTTCCATGGCACCTCAACAATGGGACCCTTCATGCACTGGAATGCCTAGTTGTGAACCGCAAGTTCAAGAGCATGTTGACTATATGGGTAACAATATTAGGCCACCTTTCAATCAAGCCAATAACCCATATAGCTCTACATATAATCCTGGATGGCGAAACCACCCCAATTTCTCTTGGGGAGGACAAGGAAATCAAGGGAAGCAGCCCATGTTTGGACAACAACCACAGTTGGAACCAAGGAAGCCTACATTGGAAGACGTGCTTACCAAATTTATGCAAACTACCGATGTAGCCTTCCGAAATCAAGAGGGTTCAATTCGGAACTTGGAAAATCAGATTGGTCAGCTTGCAAGGATGGTTTCTGAAAGGCAGCAAGGAACACTTCCAGGGAATACAGAGATAAATCCAAGGGAGCATGCAAAAGCCGTTCAATTGAGGAGCGGAAAGGAGTTACAAGACCCAAGGCCTGCAAAAGAAGCACCCAAAATGGAGTCTAGCGGCGAAGGACCAAGCGAGATGAATGTACAACCGATGGAGTACCAACCAGCATTACCATACCCATCAAAGCATAGCAAGGAGCGCATGGATGCGTAGTATGGTAAATTTTATCTATGTTTAAGCAATTACATGTTAATTTACCTTTTTCTGAAATTATTCAAATGCCTAAATATGCAAAATTTCTTAAGGATTTGATTTCTAATAAAAAGAAAATAGAAGAATTATCATTAGTAACATTAAGTGAAGAATGTTCTGCTATTTTGCAAAATAAATTGCCACAAAAACTTAAGGATCCCGGTTCATTTTCAATTCCATGCTTAATCGGTGATTTACAAGTAAATAAGGCTTTAGCAGATCTAGGAGCAAGTATAAATTTAATGCCTTATAATTTATATCTGAAACTAGGCCTAGGAGAACTTAGCCCAACAAGAATGAGTATTCAATTAGCAGATCGATCGGTTAAGTATCCTAGAGGAATAGTGGAAGATGTATTAGTTAAGGTAGATAAATTTATATTTCCTGCTGATTTTGTTATTTTAGATATGGATGAAAATATCGAAGTACCACTCATATTAGGTCGTCCATTTCTAGCTACATCTAGAGCACTTATTGATGTTTTTGATGGTAAATTAGTATTGCGAGTAGGAGAAGATGAAGTCACTTTTCAAATTGGCAAAACTATGAAACAATCTTTAGATAACGATGATTATTGCTATTTTTCTCATGGTATTGATGATTTTATGTCTTCTATAAATTCTAATTTTTATTATAAAGATCCTTTAGAAATTTGCATAATTAACAATTATCTAGAATATGATAAAAATGATGACATTATTGAACATTTATTTTTTCTAGAAAATTGTGTTGCTATGAATAGAACAACGGAATATAGTTTAATTACTGAAGGAGATCATGAAATTCTTAAGAATAATACTAAGAATCCACCAATAGTAGAATTAAAAATATTACCGGATCATCTTGAGTATGCATTCTTAGGAACAAATTCTTCGTACCCAGTTATCATATCTTCAAATCTTTCCAAACTTAAAAAAGAAAAATTGATAACCGTATTGAAGAAATGTAAAGGTGCAATAGCGTGGCAAATATCTGATATAAAGGGTATTAATCCTAGTTTTTGCACTCATAAAATCCTTTTGGAAGAAAACTATAAGTCGTCTATTCAACCGCAACGTAGGCTAAATCCTAATATGAAAGAGGTAGTTAAGGCTGAGATTGTGAAGTTATTAGATGCTGGTATTATATATCCTATTTCGGATAGTTCATGGGTTAGTCCTGTCCAAGTAGTTCCTAAGAAGGGTGGCCTGACCGTAGTAGCAAATGATAAAAATGAATTAATTCCAACGCGAACAGTAACAGGTTGGCGTGTCTGTATAGACTATAGGAAATTAAACGATGCCACTAGGAAAGACCATTTCCCTCTTCCTTTCATCGACCAGATATTAGAACGCTTATCAGGACACTCTTATTATTGTTTTCTAGATGGACTTTCTGGATATTTTCAAATTCCTATAGCACCAGAAGACCAAGAGAAAACAACATTTACTTGCCCATTTGGTACCTTTGCCTATAGACGTATGCCTTTTGGGTTATGTAATGCGCCCGCCACATTTCAAAGGTGCATGCTAGCCATCTTTAACGAGTATGTTGAAGATATCATGGAAGTGTTCATGGATGATTTTTCGGTTTTGGCGACTCTTTTGAGTTGTGTTTGAATAATTTAGAGAAAGTTTTTAGGAGGTGTGAGGAGACGAACCTAGCGCTTAGTTGGGAGAAGTGTCATTTCATGGTACAAGAAGGGTTAGTACTTGGCCATAAAATTTCAAGCCAAGGAATTCAAGTAGATAGAGCAAAAATAGAGACCATAGAAAAATTGCCACCACCAACCTCCGTAAAGGCAGTGAGAAGTTTCTTAGGACACGCGGGATTTTACCGCCGTTTTATTAAAGACTTCTCTAAAATAGCTAAACCACTTACAAGACTTTTAGAAAAAGACACACCTTTTATTTTTGAACAAGAGTGTCTACATGCCTTTGAGTTCTTAAAAGAAAAATTAATTAATTCCCCTATTATGATCGCACCTGACTTTAGTCAACCATTTGAGATCATGTGTGACGCTAGTAGTTTTGCGGTAGGGGCTGTTTTAGGACAACGCCGAAACAAACATTTTCACCCAATATATTATGCTAGTAAAACACTTAATAATGCACAGGAGAATTATACAACTACTGAAAAAGAACTCCTAGCAGTGGTATTCGCCTTTGATAAATTTAGACCATATTTAACATTGTCCAAAGTGGTAGTTTATACGGATCACTCTGCACTTAGATATTTGCTAGCCAAAGCGGAAGCAAAGCCTCGTTTAATCCGATGGGTTCTTCTTCTACAAGAATTTGATCTAGAAATTAGGGATAAACGAGGAGCAGAAAACTTAGCGGCAGATCATCTTTCACGTTTAGAAAACCCACTACGATCCATGTTAGATGAGTCTGAAATTTCTGATACATTTCCTGAGGAATCATTATTTGCCATATCTACCAATATACATCTAGATTATCCATGGTTTGCAGATTATGCAAACTATCTTGTGGCTAAGGTCCTTCCAAAAGACTTTTCATATCAGCAGAAAAAGAAATTTTTCTCTGACTTGAAATATTACTTTTGGGAGGACCCTTTTCTTTTTCGGATATGTGCAGATTCTGTTATAAGAAGGTGTGTATCAGCGGAGGAAGGTTGGAAGATTTTGGAGCAGTGTCATTCAGGTCCTGCTGGTGGTCACTATGGAGCGAATCGCTCCGCTAAAAAGGTTCTTGATTCCGGGTTTTATTGGCCCCTTCTATTCAGGGATGCCCAAAGGTATGTGCTTTCATGTGATTCTTGCCAAAAAGCAGGTAATATTTCTAAATTACATGAAATGCCTCAAAAATTTATCCTTGAATGTGAAGTATTCGATGTGTGGGGTATAGATTTTATGGGACCATTCCCAGTTTCTTTTGGGAATAAATATATTTTGGTAGCTGTAGATTACGTATCAAGGTGGGTTGAAGCGCAAGCTTTGCCTACTAATGATAGTAGGGTTGTAATTAGATTTTTGAAATCCTTATTCGCACGATTTGGCACACCACGCGCACTTATTAGCGATAGGGGTTCACACTTTTGTAATCGACAACTAGACAAAGTATTGGAAAAATATGGAGTTACACATAGGATAGCCACTCCGTATCATCCTCAAACTAGTGGACAAGTTGAAGTTTCCAATAGAGAGCTTAAGAGAATCTTAGAAAAATCTATAGAAGGGAATATGAAGCAGTGGTCTAGGAAACTTAACGACTGTTTATGGGCTTATAGGACCGGCTACAAAACACCTATAGGGACCACCCCCTTTAGATTAGTCTACGGTAAATCTTGTCACCTACCTATAGAATTAGAACACAAATCCTATTGGGCAATACGCTCCTTAAATTTTGACACTAATTCTATAGGAGAGAAGCGTAAACTTCAACTTAACGAATTAGATGAGTGGAGAACTATAGCCTATGAGAACTCCCGGATTTATAAGGAGAAAACCAAACTATTTCATGATCGTCACCTTCGCAAACCCAAGGTATTCCAAAAAGGTGACCAAGTCCTCCTTTATAACTCCAGATTACGATTATTCCCAGGGAAGTTAAGGTCTAAGTGGTCCGGACCCTTTAAAGTTAAAGAAGTCTTTCCCTACGGTACCGTCGAGCTAACTCACCCCGAGAAGAGAGATTTTAAGGTTAATGGTCACCGACTTAAACCCTATTATGGTGAAATCCCTATGGACTTCGCTCTTCTAGAGACTTGCCTCCGTCTAGATTAGTTTTATATTAACTTTAGTAGGTGTTTTTAAGTATTATTGTTTTAGTATAAATTTAATTAGATGTATTGAAAAAAAAAGAGAGAAGAAGAAAAGAAATTTTTTTATTTATTTATGAAAAAAAGTTTCCACCAAAATTTTTATGAGAAAATTTTTTTTTTCTGGAGAGGCACACGGCTAACCACACGGCCGTGTGGGTTGCCGTGTACATGACACAGGCTCAGGCCCAGCCGTGTGGAATTAATTCGGCGTAAGGTCATTTTCATCCCGAGCACAACACGGGTCCGCACCAACCCGTGTGCAGCGCCGTGTGCATCGGTCTCGACGATCGTCGAGACTGATGTGTCGAGACATCGAACACGGGCGTGTCTGATTACACACGCCCGTGTCTCCTACCTACCAGTGTTCATGTACCGTGCCAGCTGCGACACGGGGAGACACACGGCCGTGTTGTCGCCCGTGTCCGCCTGACGCACTGACCCCAGCCGATTTGACCACATGGACCGAGGCAGGCCCGTGTTCCACGAGGCCGCGGATCCCCTAACACGGGTGCACACACGGCCGTGTGCGCACCCGTGTTCCATTATTTTACACGGACCGACGCGCCCCGTGTTCCACGAGGCTAAAGATTCCCTAACACGGGTTCGCACACGCCCGTGTGCGAACCCGTGTTCAACATGTATAAATAGGGGTCGTGTCTTTGATCTTCCATGCTCACTCCAAACCCTCTCCCAGCACAAATTCCTCCCTTGGCCTGACCTCAGAAGCACCATTTTCTCCAATTCTTTTCCCCCTTTACTCGTATTCTCCCCGTCTACATTATGTCTTCCGGAAGAAGTGGAGGTCGCCGTCGCCGACCGGAATTACAAGTCTCCACGGAGAGGCGGGATGCCGCTGCTCCGCTAATTTTCACAGATGCGTCGCACACCGCCCGCTTCGACCGCTTGCAATCTAAAAAATTTCAAGACATACGCATGATTGATTGGAGCGTACTTGAGGAGATAAACCTAGCAGGAGATGTCAGGGGGCTGATTTCTGTAACAGGGTGGAATCAATTTTTTGCCATAGAGGAATTAGGCTTTAGGGAACTCACCTTAGAGTTCCTATCGTCATTTTATTCCAGCTTTAGGCCTAATTTCATCGACGCACCGCACGCGCCCGAGGGGATAGTTTCATTTCGAGTGGGTGGCACATTTTATACACTCACCATGCTCCAATTCACCCAATACTTAGGGGGTGTATGAGGAGTCGTTCCTTTTCAGTGCTGCCTACCCCGAACTCCACTACGATCTCCCCAACCGCGATATGGCCGGTGTTATTTGGCGCCAAATTTCTTTTGACACTGGCGCCTACGAGGCCAAGAGATCTAAGGCATCCAAATTGATTTCCCCCGCCCTCCATTACATCCACCATTTACTCAGCCACACGTTGAGCGGTCGGGGCGAAAGCTCCGGAGTTGTTAGTAGGCAGGATCTGTTATACCTCTACAGCATGACATCACGATATCCTCTACATCTCGGTTATCTTCTTGCCCAGTTCATTCTTCACCAGGCTGACACCCCTCGTATAGGGTCTATTTGCGTAGCACCCTATATTACTCGCCTCGTGAAGAATATGGGCATCTTTTTAGCCCTCCCCCAGATGACAGTGGTCGCAAAGACCGTGCCTATCACGATGGCTAGTCTTCGCGCCCTCCGCCTCGTCACCGCCCGTCAGGGCCGGGGAGGGGTTATATATTCTATTGCTCGACGTGGACCGCATGTACAGGCCGACAGTGATGATGAGATAGACCCTGACCTCGACGAGCCGTTAGTGCCTCCACCCCGTTCCACCTACGCTCATGGTGAGTCGTCTACTGCACCTCCTCCACCTCAGTCACGATACTCGCGCGAGTTCCGTCAGTATTTCGACACCGAGCTCTCGCCACGCTTTCAGGAAATTAAGGAGGAACATCAGGAAATTAAGGATCTCCTCACACAGATTAGAGACCACCTTGGGATCGCCCCTCGCCAGCCGCCAGCTCCAGCACCGCCTTCCTTCCCGGATGATTCGACAGGCCACCATGAGTACTTCTGATATGTATTGATGTAGTTCTATCTTCATGCATCGTATCTTGTATTTTTTATTTATCTATCAGTGTATTCAGTTCTACCAGCTTTTATATATCAGTGCATTCTAGTACAGCTCATGTTTCTTTACTGTGCTCTTATACTTATTATGATAGTAGTTTTTTTATATATCATCATGAAATCACTCTATGTCCGCTTTTTACATTGCACTGAGGACATTGCAAATCTTAAGTCTGGGGGTAGAATGGTTATTCATGTGGTTAGAATTGATTCTAATCTACCTATCATAAGACTCAAGTTTGTCCCCCTACAAATTTTGTTGACCTTTTAAGCTCTCATTTTTCTTTCATTTGGGATTATAAACATTTAATTTACCTTCGCACACTGATTAAAATGAATTGATGTAGACTCATAGAGTATTCAACTTTGTTGATTTCGTAATTAAGCATAGAAATTTTTGTTAGCTTAATTTTCTCTATATAATTTAATTTTAAGATTACTCCTCTATATTAGTAACTATCCAACACTCTATTTTAGAAAATATATTTATCTATAATAAAGTGAGTCGATGAGTGTAACATTTTTATAATTTGGTATTAGGGTTTTAAAATAAAAAATTACTCCATATTGATGTCTAGGACTCACCCTCTAGCATTCCTCAAAACATTACATAAGTTAATTAGTAAGGGCGGAAATGACTTAGGCCTCCTATTGGATAGCTTGAGCCTTGTTATCCCAACACCTTTAACATGATATCCTTGCACACCCAATTTGAACCTAATCCCCATCCTTTTGATGCTCTACTATTAAAATTCACCAAGGCCAAATCCTTACCTATTAGCACACCTATCATTGATGCCTGCTTGGAATGATTTGTTCATTGTGATATGTGGCCTGAGTGCGTGTATCCTTGCACCCACTTGGAATGATCCCTACTTTGAAACCAAAAAAAAAGACATAGTGATATGTGGCCTGAGTGCGTGTATACTTGCACCCACTTGGAATGATCCCTACTATGGCCCCTTGGTTAAATATATATATAAAAATAGAGTACCCTTCAAAATATGGGAAATATACAAATTGCAAAGCCTGGGGGTGTTTACAAAAAAATGAAATATGTTAAGGTATCTTCCAACATAAGGCTCAATCAAGATTTAGGTGTGAAAAATTCATCAAACTTATCCTTCATTACCTCACCTTTAATCTTCTACCATAGCCAAAAAGGCTACACCAAAATTCAAGTCCTAAGGATCCAACCTTACTAATTCTAAATTGTGCTGTGATGAGGGTGTAAAAAGGGTAAGTTCATGATTATCAGTACGAGTACTTATAAGCTTTCAAACACTAATACGTATTTTATAGAGATTGTTATTTTCTCCTCATATTTGTTAAAGATGACTATACTTTTATTTCTAAAAGCGAGTGAAAGATAGTTAAAATGATATACTAGAGGAATTTTAAGATAAATATATATTTAGAAAAGTCTGCTAAATTATTTCCTATGCGATTACATCACCAAAGTTCTCTTAAATTCATAGCAACCAGTGTGCGGAGGCAAAATTATTTAATGGTAACCCAGGTGTTTGAATTAGTTTGCTTAGGGACAAGCAAACATCTAAGTCTGGGGGTATTTGATGAGTACGATTATGATAGGCTTTTTACTATCATAATTGTAATCATATCTACCATTTCCTGCCCCTTTTGGTGTTGATTTCATGATAATATCAAAGAAATTGTCGTATCTTAGATAGAAGAGCGTATTTAGAAGTCCTTGTCAGTTCTTGTTTTAAACCATTTACTGAGTCTATCATTTTTCTATTGCAGGTAATGCCAACCAATGGACCTAAAAGTCTCGGAGCAAACAGCGGAGTTCACGGAGTCTACATGGCTGATGACAGGACAGAAATTTGGTGCACACGGCCAGACACACGGCCGTGTGCCTACCCGTGTCCTATGCACCTGGAGCTGAAGCATTGGGCGCAGACAGTGGAACCTCACACGGCCAGACACACGGCCGTGTGCCGACCCGTGTCATCTTTGCACACGACTGCAGACCAACCCGTGTCTGGGGAACACGGCCGACCACACGGCCGTGTCCAGTCCCGTGTCATCTGACACGGCCCACGACCAGACACGCCTTCTCGTGGGGAACCGCCTAGGAACCGCCAGGGAACCGTCCACACGGCCTGCCACACGGCCGTGTGCGACCCCGTGTCCGACCTGTTTGCAAGGGAACTATAAATTTCCTGTAGAAAAATTTATTTAGGACTTTTGGATCATTTCTGGATTGGAGAACTGCTGGAGGCCGAAGGGGAGCATTCAAGACAAGGAGGATTGAAGGGTATTCATATGTATTTTTTTATTTAATCATTAACCCTTTGAATCCTTTCTTTCTCTTGATGATCCATCTTCAATGTATGTTTTAATTTGCATGAATTTCCCTTTGAATATTCTAGTAATCATGTATCACCTTGTTTATGTTATATTTGTAGTATTTTATTTGTGTTTATGCAATCAAACAAAGAGTTTAATCATCCCTTTGAATTACTTATTTATTTTACAAAATTTGCAATTGGCTAGATTGAGAAATTGGTTCTTTGCAATGCTTTTGGTATGTTCATATTGTGATGATAATTCCCTTTGTAATTCAAACCTTATGATCGAGAGATATTTTGTTTGGAAAATTAGAACACGAATAAAAGGATTCATGTTAATTTAGAGATAGAATTCATGAATTTATGTAGTAATAAAGGTATTTTGCTTAATGCGAACTTGAGTGCTGTGAATTGTTCGAGAGAAAATTTACTATCTTAAGTTTAGATTTGGAATTGCTCGAGAGAGAATTTTGATGAAAAATTAACCTTTTACATTGCACAAATTTAACAGTATTTTCATGTAATGATTGCTTAGAATTAAACTAGTAAATGAAATTATTCATGTAATTATTTAAAAGCTTCATGTTTTTATCGTTCTTATTTCTCCAATACTGAATTATCCAATTGATCATAGTTAGTTTAATGTAGTTTAAATATCACTTTTGTTTAGATGTATGATAATAAAGGGTGGGTGAGTACGAATAGTTGAAACGACCCTGTGGAATACGACACGAGATGTAGATTTCTCATATATTACGATTGATATGTGCGCTTGCCTGAATGCTAATTCAATCTAGTTAAGTCCATCTACATAATTGTATTAGAATGTAGAATGAAATCACATTGAATTATTACTTGTTAGCAAGAAAAATCATCATCAGTTATATTTTCGGGTTGCGGTTAACAATGGAGTGCGAATAGTCATAACCAGGTTGCGGTTAACAATCACGTATAAATAAGTCACGAGATATTTCAATAAAAAAATATTAATAAAAAAAAGATCCTCCATCACTCTTTTACTATTCTTTATCGAGCTCATTTCAAGTATATTTATCTCGTTTTCTAATTCTTGCTCCCGCTCTTCGTTATGCAACAGCATTCTGGGAAACCTCTCTCTAGCTTCATCGGCTCTTGGAGGGGAAACAAATGTGTCTGTCAAAAAAAAGATTAAAGTTCTGTTTGGAGGGACTTATTTTCATCGGTCAAGCGGTTACGAACGCATGAATCGGACCATGAAAATAAGTGATGAGTTACACCATCATTTTATAGAGAAGGCTCCCCCATGATCACCTCCCCCAAAATGAGAGATCATGGGGTTGACTAGTCAACCCCACCTCCCATGATGAGGAGAACATGGGGAGTGGGGCCCACTCCCTCTCTCTCCACTAAAGCCACCCCCATTGGGAGGTAACCACCGGCCGACCACCACCACCGGCCGCCGCTGCCGCTGGCTGGCCGCCGTCGGTGGAGTGGTCCTTGCCGGCCGGGCAGCAGCCGCCGGACAGGCCGCGGCCCGCTGGCGGCTAGGCCCCCGCTGCAGCCGCCAGGCAAGCTGTAGTCGGCTAGGCCACGGCCAGGGGGCCGCCAGCCAGGCCGCGGCCGGCCTGGCCGCTCCCGCCGGCCAGGCCGTCGCCGGCAGGCCGCCGCCGGTGGAGTGGTCCTTGCCGGCCGGACAGCAGCCGCCGGACAGGCCGCGGCTCGCCGGAGGCTAGGCCCCCGCCGCGGCCGCCAGGCAAGCTGTAGTCGGCTAGGCTGCGGCCAGGGCGCCGCCAGCCAGGCCGCGGCCGACCTGGCCTCTGCCGCCGGCCAGGCCGCCGCCGGCCGGCCAGCCCGCCGCTGGCCGGGCCACCGCGGGCTAGATCGCGTCCACCGGCCTGGTCGCAAGCGTCGGCCAGGCCGCCGTCGGCCGGGCCACGGGCTCCATCCAGGCCGTCGCAGGCCTGGCAGTGGCCGCTGGCCAGGCCGCCGCTGGCCTGGCTGCGACCGCAATCCAGGCCGTCGCCGGCCTGGCCACGGCCGCCGCCGGCCTGGCCGCAACCGCCGGCCTGGCCGCGGTCCAGACCACCCCTTGGCCGGCCACCGCCGACACATGGCCGCCCCACCGCCATGGACGACCTGCCCACCGTCCGATCATGGTGGGTTTTCCTCGCCGTCCGATCTGGTGGGTAACCACCCACTAACCCACTACATTGGTGGTGGGGCCCGCCATGATCCTCTCCTGGAGGCTATAAAAGGAGCCTCAGGGCCTCCTCATTCATCATCTTTTGGCTCCTGGTCTTCTTCTTCCTCAGGTCAGAGCTCGGCCAGACTCCTCACTCAGGTTATCCTTCAGCCACCTCGAGCCACCGCGAGCCACCACGAACCACCAGAGCATCATTAGCCAGAAAACGCCCAAGTCCCAGAGCGAGCAGATGAGGAAGAAGACGGTCCTTGCAAGTAGGTGCGCGACGGACCCGCAATCCAAGCTACATAGCACAAGTGCCGACTGTTGCCCGCGGGGAGCTGTAGTCCTCTTATCTCACCTCAAGTTGTAACGGGAGCGGCCAGTCGCCCCGATTCTCCAAACGCACTGTAACCGCAAGTAGCTAGTGGATTTTGACCGGCACAGATCCGGTCTCGTGGTTTTTTACCCAATTGAGGGGGTTTTCCACCTCATCACATCTTGAGTCGATCTTTTCTTTTCTCTGAATGTGTGCGCGCTCGACCTCCCCGCAAGCTAAGGCGGTCCAATTAAATCCGGTCCTACAGGGGCATCGAATTAGCCCGCAACAGTTTGGCGCCATCTGTGGGAACACGATTCCCAGCATCCTTCAAAAGAATTAGGTCACTAGCTCAGCCACTTCCAAGTCCTGCTCCAAATGGCAAAAAGATGCTCCCGCGCTACTGAAGAATTCATCCTCAAAGGACTCGCTGAACCGGCACGCACCCACTCGCTAGTGAGCGTGCCAATAGAGGCAGAAGCTGCATACGCAGCCGTTAACGCCCTCGAGAGGCACGTCCACCAGATAGAGGACCAGCAGACCAAAATGCTCACTCTACTCAGAAGTTTAGCAGCACCAGTCATTCCCCTGCAGCAGCCGAACTATGGCCCGACCCAAGAAGTTCCGCAAGGAGAAGAACAAGCCCTTGCAAGGCAGGGGGAGCGGCATCAAGATGGGCTCCATGGAGACAACCGTTGTCGTGACACTCAGGGGACTGGGGGGTGAAAGTCCACTAAGTGTCAACTATGTGCACCTATGGGGGGGGGGGGGGGGGGAATATGTGACATGTAGCGCTTTTGCGGAATTTACGAATGTACCTGCACAATAAAAATAAAAAGCACAGCACACAGAATACACAGGCAATTTATAGTGGTTCCCCGACTTGGGTACATCCACTTTCCCCCTTCGACCTATCTCCCAACAAGGGACGACTCGGTCTCTTCTCCAACAGGATTGAAATCCAATCCCTGCACTATCGGAAGGAACCCTTCCACACGTGAGAGTCAACACTCCCACAAAACGGGTTGCACCCAACCCTTACAACACGGAACAAACGTTCCTTTACAACAAAAGTTAATATAGAATGTACACGAGATACAAACTTCGTTTGGAGACTACGGTGTTCCTCTTCGTTCGACGACGTGTTCGTGAAGTCAACGAAGAGTCTACAACCTTGGTCTCTCTTGGAGAGGATCTCCCCGGAACCGGCGGCGGCAACACGAGCGGCGACTAGCTTCGGGATGGCGGCTATGATGATGAGCGGCTGCTGAAAATAGAGATCCAATCTTCGTAGCGAAGCAAGCTAGGTCTACCTACGGTCACACGAGGATCGGTCGTCTCGATCGATTCGGATGGGAAGTTTTTCCCGATCAACAAATCGAGAGACAAGGGATCTCTGGATAGACGCGTGAGACTCAAGCTTTGCTAAGCTTCTGTTGCCGGAGATCGGGAAGAAACACGATCAACAGCGGCGACTGACTAGCGCGAGCGGCGACGGATGCGGTGGAGCGATTTCGCGATTTTAGGGTTTGCTCTGCTCGGCTTCTTTCTCTGTCTATCTACAGTTCAAAATACCCGTATATATACTGTAGATACTACTAATTTGACCGTTGTGGGACCCACAAGAAAAATCCCGAAAACCGGTCCAGAACATTGACAGCGTCAGAATCCGGTTCAGGAAGATCCAGAAAAACGCCCAAGTCAAAATCGGTGAGAATCGAAAGTGATGCTCGCCGATTCGTCGAGAATCAAAGGTGATTCTCGACGATTCGGCGAGAATCAAGATTGATTCTCGTTGAATTTGCCTTGGTTGCACGCGCTGCTTTAGGCCAGGTCGAGACGGCGAGAATCAACCAGTGATTCTCGACGATTCGACGAGAATCACTAGTGATTCTCGCCGAATCGGCGAGAATCACTTGGTGATTCTCGTCGATTCTTTCTTAGAAGCAGAGGTGCTCGCTTAGAAGTGGCTGGATCGAGTTCGGCGAGAATCAACTTCTGATTCTCGACGAATCGGCGAGAATCCCAAGTGATTCTCGCCGAATCGGCGAGAATCACTTGGTGATTCTCGTCGATTTTACCTTAGACGAATTTTCGTCTTTCCACCTATGAGGTGCTCCTTGACCCATCCTTGCTCCTTGTCTGCTCCTGCATATTTACAGCCCTGTGCTTGAAAATAAGTGCACTCCAATAGAGAGAATACACGTAGGCCAACACACTGATCTGCTCAACGAGGGATTACGTCGTGCAGACCCGTGTATATTGACCTACTGCACCCTGACATTGGTGTGCACTTAGCGTGGAAAAACTGCAAGCACAACTAGAAAGATTTTATCAAATACATAGTCTATTGACCTTAGCTTGTCCAGGGGCTTCTTCAAATCAGGTACATTGTGGATACAATACCCAACAATCTCCCCCTATTTGAAGAAGCCTAAACCCTACAAGCTAAGGTGAATAGAGCAAATGGGAATGAAAACCAGAAACATAAAATTGAGTTGAGTGAGTTATCCCTTACCAATACCAATTTCTTGGGAACAAGCTTGGAGCCACCTTAGCCTTGGGGTAATCTTCCCCTTTTCGGCTTCTGCAAATCGGGGTCGGTAGCATTTGACCCCTTGCTCCCCCTCAGTTCTTGGGTCTGTGCTCACACTTGATTTCCTTGCTCCCCCTCAGATCGTGCACGAGCCTGGAGCTTCTGTAGTCTTCAGTCCTCATAGTTGAGCATTCCCAATTCAGTCTTGAAAAGATTGAACTTGGCCTCGTCTAAGGGCTTTGTGAATATATCAGCAATCTGCTTGTCCGTGGGGACATAACAGAGAGAGATGTCCTTGTTCTCCACGTGCTCCCGAATGAAGTGGTAGCGCACTTCAATATGCTTCGTTCTGCTGTGCGAGACAGGATTGTTGTCAATGGCAATTGCACTGGAGGAGTCGCAGTACATTGGAACTTCCTTGAACTGAAGGTTGTAGTCGGCTAACTGGTTTCTGATCCATAGGAGTTGTGCTCAACAGCTGCCTGCCGAGATGTACTCAGACTCTGCTGTGGAGGTAGCTACACAATTCTGCTTCTTGCTGTTCCATGAGATAAGCCTTCTTCCGAGGAATTGAGACGTCCCGGAAGTGCTTTTCCTGTCATCTCTACTCCCTGCAAAATCAGCATCTGAAAAGCCTATTAGCTCGACATCATTGTTGCTCGGGTACCACAAGACAAGATTAGGAGTACCTTTAAGGTATCTTAGAATTCGCTTTGCAGTGACATAGTGAGATTCCTTAGTGTTCACCTGATATCGGGCACAGACATATGTGGAGAACATAATATCCGGTCTACTGGCAGTAAGGTAGAGCAGGGATCCAATGATGCTTCTGTATTTGGTTTCATCGAAAGGTTTACCTTTCTCATCCTTATCCAGAGACATAGTGGATCCCATTGGAGTCCTCATAGATGTTGCACTCTCCATACCGATTTTCTTAAGGAGTTCATTTGTGAACTTCGTCTGAGAGATGAAGATTCCATCCGCAGACTGTTTCACTTGAAGTCCTAAGAAATACTTGAGCTCTCCCATACTGCTCATTTCAAACTTTCCTTGCATAAGTTTAGAAAACTTTTTGCAAAGATTGTTGTCCGTTGAGCCGAATATTATGTCATCGATATAGATTTGCACCAGCAAAATCTTGCCTTTGACTTCCCTGAGAAACAATGTTTTATCTATTTTACCTCTGGAGAACTTGTTCTCAAGAAGAAAACTAGATAAAGTCTCATACCAAGCTCGTGGAGCTTGTTTCAACCCATATAAGGCCTTATTAAGAAAATAAACATGATTGGGATAAGTAAGATCGACAAAACCTGGGGGTTGAGCGACGTATACTTCCTCTTTCAGGTCTCCGTTCAGGAATGCCGATTTCACATCCATTTGATAGACTGTGAATCCTTTGTGTGAAGCATACGCCAGGAACAACCTGATTGCCTCGAGCCTTGCTACTAGTGCGAAGGTCTGGTCGAAGTCAATCCCTTCCTCCTGTCTGTAACCTTGAGCCACCAGCCTGGCCTTATTCTTTACGATGACACCATGTTCATCCAGCTTGTTTCTAAAGATCTACTTCGTGCCTATCACATTCTGCTTGTATGGTCTGGGAACCAGCATCCAAACATTGCAACGTTCGAATTGATGTAGTTCCTCTTGCATGGCCAGAATACATGTCGCATCCTTGTTCGCCTCGTCGAACTTCTTTGGCTCAACCTGTGACAGGAAGCTAAGATGCAATACTTCGTTAATAGTACCTCTTCGAGTTCTGACACCGACACGAGGATCTCCGATGATCTGATCTCTAGGATGATCCCTCACGTGCCGGAGCTCAAGAAGTCTGGTGTCTGGAGCTTCGACTACTTCTTGTGCTTCTCCTTCTTCTAAGATATTTGTTCCATTTTGATCTTCAACATTTTCAGATGACGTGGAGGTGGAAACTTTGACGTACTTAGGAGCGTCATCTTTAGCGGTCTCATCCAGACTCAGCTGTTCAAGTCGAGCACCTGCATCTTCAAGAATACTACTGGAAGAATTGCTGTTAAGCAAACTTCCTTCATCAAATACAACATTTATTGATTCTTCTACCACTAGAGTTTTCTTATTGAAGACCCTATATGCCCGACTATGGGAACTATAGCCCATGAATATGCCTTCGAAGCATTTTTCACCGAATTTAGTACGCGGGTACTTCCCATTATTCAGTACATACCATCTGCAACCAAAAATCCTCAAGTAGGACATGGTTGGTTTCCTTCCTTTCAGTAGCTCGTAGGGCGTCTTACGATGATGCTTGTTGATCAATGCTCGGTTTTGTACATGACAAGCTGTATTGACAGCCTCTGCCCAAAAGTATTCCGGGAGAGAAGCGTCTTTCAACATTGTCGTGCAGGCTTCAATGAGAGTTCTATTTCTCCTCTCCACAACTCCATTTTGCTGAGGAGTGCGCGGGCAGGAAAACTCATGAAAGATACCTTATTCTTCACAAAATTCTATCATAGCACCAGATTCGAATTCTGTTCCATGGTCACTTCTGATTTTGACCACGGAGCAGTTAAATTCGTTCTGAACCTGCTTGACAAAATTAGTGAGGATGTCAAACGTATCTGACTTTCGTTTCAAAAAGAACGCCCATGTAAACCGAGAATGATCATCAACTATCACTAGCGTATAGGACTTGCCTCCCAAGCTATGAACTTGCATTGGACCAAACAAGTCCATATGTAAAAGGTAAAGACATCGAGAAGAGTCTTTGTCTGCGATGCTCTTAAAGGTAGCCCGAGTCTATTTGCCCATCTGGCATGCAGGACAGGGGCTATCTTTGATGCACTTGATACTGGGAGCATCCCTTACCAAGTTCTTAGAAAACAGCATACTAATTGTCTTGAAATTAATATGTGCCAATCTCTTGTGCCATTGTTCACAAAGAGATGCACTGCCTGTTGCCACAAGGCATACGGGGGTAGATGAATCTAAACTGAGAAAATCTAAACAGAAGATATTTCTGCTCATAATGCCTGATAATACCGTTTCAGAAGAGGTACGTGAAATTATCAGACATTTATCCTTGCAGAACTTAACGTCATAACCTTTATCACATAACTGACTTACACTGATCAGGTTATGGTTTAACCCTTCAACATAAGCCATGTCGGTGATAGAGATTATACCGTTGGAAATCATACCGTAACCTCTGGTGACTCCTCGATCTGACCCTCCAAAGATGACTTTGGGTCCATTCTCGACTGGAGTGTAATCACGCAGCAGGCTTCTTGTCCCGGTCATATGCCGGGAGCATCCACTGTCCAAATACCAGATCGGCGTTTTGGTGGCCTTTGGACATTCCTGCAAAACAAAATTAATTTGCCTTAGGAACCCAATCGAACTTGGGTCCTAGATTCCTGGTTAGCACACTCCCCCTCGGTTGGTTAACCCTACGAGTGGTCGGTCTCGCATTGCTAACATAGGGAGTCTCGTAATTCCTTGGATTAAACCAACAATCCACGGCAAAGTGACCGACTTTGCCACAGCACCAACAGTCGAATCTGTTGTACCTCTTCCTAGGCTCCTGCCTTACCCTGGGAATGGTGGGTACTGCTGGGGCCTTGGATCTAGAGGTGGAGGCCTCATGGTGACAACAGTCACATGACTTTGTCACCTTCTGTATAACAGGCTTGGCTTTTGGTGCCTGCTTTCCATTATGGCCGCTAGAGAACGGACCATAATTTCCCATGTGGATTTCCTCATAAGGTGCCTTGAAGGCACTCTCACCGAAGTTCCGGGGAAAGTTCCAACCGTCATACCGGCTCTTTGGCTTTGCAACCGAGGGCCGGAAATGATGCCCAAATGTTGACTCAAAGTCATGTTGGCTGCAAGGAAAGCTAGGCTTTCTGAACACAACAGGACTAAGAGGAGCCTTACCCTTTTCATCAGCAGAGGCCTTCTTGGCGGCCTTATTCTTCCTCTGGTTCTTGTTTCTCCTAGATGAAGAACCAGATACCCATATATGCCCCAAGCCAGCTCCTTTGGCCTGAGCAGAGAAGGTATCAACGACTAGAAGAACTGTTTTTGGCATAGAGAAGCTCTTGACGATCTTCCTTTCTGCCACAAGTAGTTCTTCCAACTTGTCGACTTCCTCCTGCTTAAGATCAAGGAGCTTCAAAGACTCTGAATGCTTTGAAGTCAGGTCAAGGTGCTCCTGTCAGAGAGAAATCAAGCTAGTGACCTCTTCCCTTAGGGATACACACTCACCCTTAAGGAATTTTACTTCCTTCTTCTCAGCCTTCAGTCTCTTACGGCACTCATCGAAAGTGTTGAGCAGAAGCTCATACTTCTCGAGGAGCTCAGCTTCACGGGTCGAAGGGCCATCCTCAGGTTCATCATCCTGAGACTCAGGATCAGAGTCGAAGTTGGAGAGAGGGGTGTGAGCTTTTACCTTCCCAGTAAATGGGGGGCATTCTCCTTCTGAGTCCGAGCGACCCACCAGCCCGAAGTAGGCTTCCTCATCATCACTAGAGTCTGAGGAGTCAGACTCACTCAGTGTCTTTGGCCGTTTGGTGATGTAGCTCCGCTCCTTCTTCTTGTCTCTAGAGGATTTGAGCTCCTCTCCTTTCCCTTTTTCTCTTTTGCTTTGATAGCAGTCGGCCACGACGTGTCCTGGCTTATTGCATCCAAAGCAAATAATGTCAGAAGAGCGTTGTTTGTTAGGTTTAGATGCATACCTGTCAGAAGAATAATTTTTCTTCTGATGCCTGGAGGAGGAGCTGTCTTTCTTTCTTTGATTCCTCATCTCGAGGAACTTCTTGAACTCTCGGGTGATGAGGGAGAAATCCTCCTCCGACAGCTCTGAGCCAGAGGAGCATGGTTCAGAGTCCTCCTCCTCTTCCTTATTCCTCGCACGGTATGACATCGCAGCCTTTACTTTTCTGGAGTAACTGGCTTTTAGGGCCACAGTCTTTTCTTTTGCAGCAGCCTTCTCTGCTTCTTCCTCTGCTTTCCTGGTGTTCAGCTGAAGCTCATAGGACATCAGCTTCCCAAACAGGATTTGTGGATCAGTTTCTGCTAGTCTGCCAAATTCTCTGATGGCGCAGATCTTTGTGTCCCATTCCTTAGTAAGGGACCTAAGGAATTTGTCATTGACTTCACCATTAGTGAACACTCTTCCGTAGCCCTTGAGGGCATTGACAATCTTTAGGAAGTTCTCGTAGGTGACTCCGATCTCTTCCTTAGGCCCTTGCCTGAAGGCCTCATATTTTTGGTTCAGGAGGGATCTCAGATCATCCCTCACTTCATCCGTGCCCTCCATTAGGATGATCAGGCACTGCCAGATCTCCTGTGCTGTCCTGCAGTTGCTGAAGTTTTGCATCATAGAATCATCAACTGCGCTCACCAGAATGTTTCGTGCCTTCTTGTCCAGTCCCACTAGCACCATCTCGTCTTTGTCCATTTCAGAAAGTGTCTTCGGCACCTTCTTGGTGGGATCAATGGTGGAGGCCTTAGTGGGGACATAAGGTCCCTCCTCCATGATCATGAAGAGTCGAGGATCGACTGCTTCCATGTAGAACCTGATCCTTTCCTTCCAGATCAGAAAGTTGAGCCTGGTGCACACTGGGATCTTGCCGGAGAACTTGAGCCCGTCCATAGTAGATGTTTGTCTTCTTCTTGACACTAGGGGCAGGATTCAACTCAAGGTGTTAACCTTTTTGATGAGCAACCTCGCTTTGATACCACTTGAAAGTCCACCTAGTGTCAACTATGTGCACCTATGGGGGGGGGGGGGGGGAATAGGTGACGTGTAGCGCTTTTGCGGAATTTACGAATGTACCTGCACAATAAAAATAAAAAGCACAGCACACAGAATACACAGGCAATTTATAGTGGTTCCCCGACTTGGGTACATCCACTTTCCCCCTTCGACCTATCTCCCAACAAGGGATGACTCGGTCTCTTCTCCAACAGGATTGAAATCCAAACCCTGCACTATCGGAAGGAACCCTTCCACACGTGAGAGTCAACACTCCCACAAAACGGGTTGCACCCAACCCTTACAACACGGAACAAACGTTCCTTTACAACAAAAGTTAATATAGAATGTACACGAGATACAAACTTCGTTTGGAGACTACGGTGTTCCTCTTCGTTCGACGACGTGTTCGTGAAGTCAACGAAGAGTCTACAACCTTGGTCTCCCTTGGAGAGGATCTCCCCGGAACCGGCGGCGGCAACACGAGCGGCGGCTAGCTTCGGGATCGGCGGCTATGATGATGAGCGGCTACTGAAAATAGAGATCCAATCTTCATAGCGAAGCAAGCTAGGTCTACCTACGGTCACACGAGGATCGGTCATCTCAATCGATTCGGATTGGAAGTTTTTCCCGATCAACAAATCGAGAGATAAGGGATCTCTGGATAGACGCGTGAGACTCAAGCTTTGCTAAGCTTCTGTTGCCGGAGATCGGGAAGAAACACGATCAACAGCGGCGGCTGACTAGCGCGAGCGGCGACGGATGCGGTGGAGCGATTTCGCGATTTTAGGGTTTGCTCTGCTCGGCTTCTTTCTCTGTTTATCTACAGTTCAAAATACCCGTATATATACTGTAGATACTACTAATTTGACCGTTGTGGGACCCACAAGAAAAATCCCGAAAACCGGTCCAGAACATTGACAGCGGTAGAATCCGGTTCAGGAAGATCCAGAAAAACGCCCAAGTCAAAATCGGTGAGAATCGAAAGTGATGCTCGCCGATTCGTCGAGAATCAAAGGTGATTCTCGACGATTCGGCGAGAATCAAGATTGATTCTCGTCGAATTTGCCTTGGTTGCACGCGCTGCTTTAGGCCAGGTCGAGACGGAGAGAATCAACCAGTGATTCTCGACGATTCGACGAGAATCACTAGTGATTCTCGCCGAATCGGCGAGAATCACTTGGTGATTCTCATCGATTCTTTCTTAGAAGCAGAGGTGCTCGCTTAGAAGTGGCTGGATCGAGTTCGGCGAGAATCAACTTCTGATTCTCGACGAATCGGCGAGAATCCCAAGTGATTCTCGCCGAATCGGCGAGAATCACTTGGTGATTCTCGTGGGCTGCACTGCCAGCCTCGGGGGCTGCCCATCCGACTTCCCCGGCCGATCCCCCAAGCTCTCCTGGTATTTATCCATTTTGTTGGCTCGGTTTCCGCTTTAGATGATATGTTTCTCCTTTTCGCTAACCTGGCCTCTCACATCACCTATTCTTGGGAGCCCTAACCTCGTTGGTTAGGGGCCCAGGATTTCCCTCCCAAAAATCATACCAATCTGGCACCCGATCTCACCCTCCCCGCTAGAAGGGTTGTCACCAAGCCATCAGCACCTGCGCCGAGATCCCAGCCCCCGACAGGAGTGGGCGCCTCTATTCACCCATAGGTCGAGACCGAGAACTTGGAGCGCAGGACGTTCCGTCCGGGTCGGGGCAAGCCGCTCCACCTACTCTTCAGAAAAGGTTCGGAGAGCCAGCCCGACCCTTCTCGCCAGCCATCAGGGGAGGGTCCCCATCGCTCTTCAGGTATGAGAGAACCTTCTAGCCTTACTTTCGCTTCCCTCCCAATCTGACTAAAAACTACCCTTCATATCTGAAGGTGCAGGGGGCGGAAGCTGCAGAAGATGAAAATGAAGAAGGAGAAGACGATGAAGACTCGCCCCTCCCCTCCTCTGGTGAGATGGAAGACTTTCTTGAGGCCTCCTGGCGTGGCAAGATGCGATGATAGACGATCACGACTATCCTGTCAAATCTCGTGCAGAGGTAGCGAGCCGACTCTGCGACGGTGAAGAGAATCCACGAGATGATGGAGCGGAGGCTGGCGATTGTCTAGCAGGACTATGCCTACCTCATTGGCGAGATAGAGACCCAGGACATTCTTTCCGTTGAGACCTCCCCAGAAAGATACATTGCACAATTTCGAGATCAACTCCGCCTGGCCAACTAGGGGCTGACAACCCTGATGACCTTCTTTGATCCACGAGTGCCTCCGAGGGCTGTACTGCCAGCCTCGGGGGCTGCCCATCCGACTTCCCCGGCCGATCCCCCAAGCTCTCCTGGTATTTATCCATTTTGTTGGCTCGGTTTCCGCTTTAGATGATATGTTTCTCCTTTTCGCTAACCTGGCCTCTCGCATCACCTATTCTTGGGAGCCCTAACCTCATGGTGATTCTCGTCGATTTAACCTTAGACGAATTTTCGTCTTTCCACCTATGAGGTGCTCCTTGACCCATCCTTGCTCCTTGTCTGCTCCTGCATATTTACAGCCCTGTGCTTGAAAATAAGTGCACTCCAATAGAGAGAATACATGTAGGCCAACACACTGATCTGCTCAACGAGGGATTACGTCGTGCAGACCCGTGTATATTGACCTACTGCACCCTGACATTGGTGTGCACTTAGCGTGGAAAAACTGCAAGCACAACTATAAAGATTTTATCAAATACATAGTCTATTGACCTTAGCTTGTCCAGGGGCTTCTTCAAATCAGGTACATTGTGGATACAATACCTAATAGGGGGCAATATCCACTTCAAGAATATACCCATTTGAGTACCGCCCGCATAGACATGATGTGCGCAGTTCAAAATAATATGGCATCCCACCAGCCAAGAATTCTTCAGCCTTTCAAACATGCTGACTTACCACCGCCAGGAGAACTCTCCACCTCAACCAGACATTGACCGCATAAGGAGTACGACATAGAGAAGGAGTTATCAAGCACAAATAGATCCCCCGCGCCCGTGGAACCATTCCAGGAGATGCAAGGTCACCACCTCGCCGGTCCTCATTACGAAGAAAATCCTGGAAGTAAGATGAAATTCGATGCCTCGGCCACGAAGCTGGGACCGAGTAAACATCTGCCTAACTACAACTCATTTGACTCTTGGACAGGACCAGACCCGGAAGACGACATTGAAATCCACAATTTCAGTGGAACCGACAACCCACTGGCACATGTGGAGTATTTCGAAGCTATCATGCACGCTCGCAACGCTTCAGATCAATTCATGGTCCAGACATTCCCAACAACATTGAAAGGGGAGGCTCGAGCCTGGGTTCGTTCTCTACAGGAGGAAAGGATAAGCAGCTACATTGAACTCGCAACCCTCTTTATCAAAAGGTTTACCACGGTCAGAGAGCACTCACTGGAAAGTCCAAGTCCGAGTAAGGTCCAGAAAAGGAAGCTAGAGAACGGTGGGCACCTCGATCACAAGAGAAACTGCGACCAGCGGAAGCTGCACCAGCTTGCGGAACTCAATGCCCCTCAAGGCAAGATCTTTGAAGCAATACACAACTGTCCGGCCTTGTGCAGGCCAAGGCCGCTCGCTCCCGGCCAAGGAGATTTTTCAAAGCTCTGCGAATACCACCCAGGTCCAGGTCACAACACCAATGGATGCAATCGACTTAAGAAAGAAATCCAGCGACTAACCAGTCTGGGGGAGGTTGATCAATTCTTATAAAAAAGAGATCGCCTCCTAGTCAGAGCATGATGTGTATAACCGTTAGAATTGGCGAACCATCCACCAAATTGAACCAAGTCCTAGTGGACGGGGAGATTGTTGTTAATATGTTGTTTTTATTCACATTACTCTAGCTTAAACTGACCACTGGCAACCTCGAGCTAGCATCTGCCAACGCACGTGTCTCAGGGGACGTCCCAGTACCCGTCATGGGCACCATCACTCTCCCAGTCACTCTTGAAGAAGCATCTCGACAAGCATACTATGATGTACAGTTTGTAGTCATCCAAGCTGATTCTGACTACACCGCAATACTCCAACAGTCGCTCGTGGATGTCTTCGAATCCCGTTCCCGCCACTTCCATCACTGAGTCATCTCCTTTTCCGCTCGTTTACTCACTTGAAGTTGTAAAAGCCGCAAGCTCAGGATTGTTCACCGCGAGCCCGACTCACGCACCCCGTAGGGGCTTGACCCCCTCACGAAGAAGCTGCGAGCAGCCCTCGCGCAACCTAAGCCGCAAGCCTGACTCGCGCACCCCGTGGGGGCCTGCCCCCTCACGAAGAAGCCGCGAGCAGCCATCGTGCAACCTAAGCCGCGAGCCCGACTCGCGCACCCCAAGGGGGCTTGCACCCCTCATGAAGAAACCGCGAGCAGCCCTCGCGCAACCTAAGCTGCGAGCCCGACTCGAGCACCCCGTGGGGGCCTGCCCCCCTCACAAAGAAGCCGTGAGCAGCCCTCACGCTACCTAAGCCGCGAGCCCGACTCGTGCACCCCGTGGGGGCCTGCCCCCCTCACGAAGAAGCCGCGAGCAGCCCTCACGCAACCTAAGACACGAGCCCGACTCGCGTACCCCGTGGGGGCCTGCCCCCCTCATGAAGAAGGCGCGAGCGGACCTCGCACAACCTAAGCCACGAGCCCGAGTCGCGCACCCCATGGGGGCCTGCCCCCCTCACGAAGAAGCCGCGAGCAGCCCTCGCGCAACCTAAGCCACGAGCCCGACTTGCGCACCCCGTAGGGGCCTGCCCCCCTCACGAAGAAGCCGCGAGCAGCCCTCGCGCAACCTATGCCGCGATCCCGACTCGTGCACTCCGTGGGGGCCTGCCCACCTCAAGAAGAAGCCGCGAGTAGCCCTCGCGCAACCTAAGCCGAGAGCCCGACTCGCGCACCCCGTGGGGGCCTGCCCCACTCACGAAGAAGCCGCGAGCAGCCCTCATGTAACCTAAGCCGCGAGCCCGACTCGCGCACCCCGTGGGGGCCTGCCCCACTCACGTAGAAGCCGCGAGCAGCCCTCGTGCAACCTAAGCCGCGAGCCCGACTCACGCACCCCGTAGGGGCCTGCCCCCCTCACGAAGAAGCCATGAGCAGCCCTCGTGCAACCTAAGCCGCGAGTAGCTCTCGCGCAAACTCAGCCGTGGACTAGAGCTGCGCAAACAAAGCCGCAGACTAAAGACGCGCTAACAAAGCCAAACTTATGTCATACAAGACAGCTAAGATGACATGAAAAGAACAATGTCAAACAAAACAACTGAAATGATCCAACAAAGGGCAAACGACGCCTAAGGGCGATAACAACGAATGTCAAACCAAAAGCAGTACGACTAGCTAAACAACAAAGTACAAATACACAGCTGCGAAAATAAAAGGCTACAACTCGTCGTCCGAGCCAGAACGTTCGTCTTCAGAAATGTCCGCAAAGCTGAGGCCGGATGTGTCACATCCCAGGCTCTTGCTCACTAGGCAAAAGGCCTTCGAGACATCGCGCCGAAGCGCCAGCTCACGAACATCGCCCATCTGGGGCTCCACCTCCTTGGACCAAATCTCGTCGCGAACCTCCTCTGCAATCAAGCTACGGTCTCGCATATAGTCCAGTGAGTCCAGGTATTCTACAAGTCCAGCAGCCTTCAGCTACGACATATGGCTGTTAGAAGACAGCGTCTCTACTTGGGTCTTCGCATCCCGAAGCTAGTGTTGAGGCCGGTGACCTCCTCCCGTGCTTCCTGCAACTGGGTCTCCAAGCCCAAGGTTTCCTCCTTTGAGTGCTTCAATATCTGGGTTGTCCTTTCCACCAGAGTTTCTCCACCTCCAAAGCCGCACGTACATCCTCTAGCTCGAACTTCAGCACCGACCCGGTCCGACGGAACCGCACAACATCCCGATCATGCTCCTCCTTCAAGGAGGCAAGCAAGCTCGACGTCAGCCAGATCTTCTCCTGAAGGGCAAGGTAGCCATCCTTCAAACTCACGTAGTGGTCATTCCAGGTCACCACAATCTGGGCTTGAGTATCTATCTGCACAAAGCAAAGGGCAGAAGTTAGCACCGAATAATGAAGATGGCAAAAGAAAAATCTCCACAACAAGCCAAGGCACTTACCGCATCACTCATTGCCCTCAAGGAGGAGGACATCCGAGGGGCCACTGCCTCCGAAGACACCCGAGGAACTGGGGATGCAAGTATCTGCACCTTGGCAGTCGACTCGAGATATGCATCAGAAGGGGACGCCACCACCACTGTATCAAGGTCAACAGAAGGGGCCGCCACAGCCTTCCTCTTTTGTCTCCCTTTCTGAGAAGTCCCGACAGTCTGAGCTATGTCTGAAGAGATACCACACCGCAGCAGACGCTTCTCCTCCACATAGACAAAAATATTAAAGAGTCGGTTGGCTAGTTCACGGGGCTCTGAACACCCAAGCACCAGAGATAATCCCGTTCCTTCCCCCTCATTCGACGGCAGTGGTCCGGTAGCATGTCCCACACCTCGGGAAGGCCCCATGAATTCCTAATATACCCAAACAAAGTGTTTCCGTGCCGACGATCTTTTCGAGCCTCAAACTCCAACCAACTCTTATTGCTGCGAACCTCCACCTGCTTGCCGCCATCAGAGCAAACGTCACACCAATTGCGGAATCGGTGCAAGGAAAGCCGTCCTCCATGCTCGCGAAAGAATGCTGCTAAGCCCATAATTCGGGCAATTCCAACAGGGACAAATTGTGAAACACCTCCTCGGACGGCGGAAAACGGAAGCCAGACCTCAGAGAAACCTCGCAAATCGTCAGCCAACCACGAGGAGGATTCTGGACTTGCTCCTCGGCACGTGGGATCCTCACCTCCAAATTGGCAGGAAGCCCATACTTCTTCCTCCAAATATCCACACCATCTTCAGTTAAAGAGGAGCGCAGGCGCATTAGACCGGAGGAACGCTTCGAAACCTGCACAACACAGAAATAAAAAGGTCAGGTTTGCCCAAAAAGTGAAGACTTGGGGGCGCGCATCCGAGCGCATGCAGCTCGAGCGCACGCAGCAGAGTAGGATCCGTGCACACGCGGCATAGTGCTCACCCGATTAGGGCACGTGCAGCCCGTACATGCGCGGCCTGCCTCTCGTGGCCTGGGCGAGCGCGCGGCCTGCCGCGTGCGGCCTGGGCGCACGCGCGGCCTGGGCGCACGCGCGGCCTAGGCACGTACGGACTGCCGCGCGCGCGGCCCGCCTCGCGCGCAGCCTATCGCGGGCGTGGCTCGCCTCGCGTGGCCCGCCTCGAGCGCAGCCAGCCGCGCTCGCGGCCTGGGCGCGCGCAGCCTGGTCGCGCGCGTGGCCCGCCAGCGCGCGCGACCTGGTCGCGCGCATCCTGGCCGCACCCAGTTAGGGTGCCTGCGCGTGGCCTGTCGCTCGCGTGGCCTGCCTTGCACGCGGTCTGCCGCGCACACGGCCAACCGCGCTCGCGGCCGAGGCACATGCATCCTGTAACACCCCCTATCTGTCGCATAACATATAGCAGTAGGTCTGGCCGGGGCCCGACGCCATATACCACAGATAGACTGGAAGGTTACGCAATGGAAACCATCCTACCAATAACCAACATTCTACATAGAGTACATTCTAACGTAAGCAATTTAAAAGTTGCAAGAATAAGAACCCAGCCAAGCATCCTGAATGTCCACTACAATAACACAATAGGAATGAACGTATAAATACACGAGTACTTGGCCTTATGGCCTTATAATAGTTTTCTCAAATTAAAGTGTCTTCTAAACCTCGGCATACAGGCCGGTTATTGGGTACATTCGAATTTGTGTACCTGATTTGGAGAAGCCTCACCTAACTCAATGGTATACATCAGGTTGTATTTTATTGTGTATTGAGTTAACTTGTGCAGGTATAAGAATGCAGAAGATATTATAAGTACAAAAGTGTCGAGACAATTGCTTTTGTGTCGACACCTTTGAAGGTGCTATGTCGACACACAGAAGCTAACTCTACATCAACTGTGTCGACACACATGACTTATGTCGACACACAAAAGCAAAGTCAACATCAACTGTGTCGACACTTATAACTTGTGTCAACACACCTGGACTGATTAACAAGTGTAAAGAAACAACTATGTCGACATCCATGACTTTGGTCGTCAGTTAGAGAGGCTATGTCGAGACACAGGACTTGTGTCGACACATTCTACAAAAGATGTGTCAAGAACTTGATAGAGAGCCTGTGTTGACATACATGACTTGTGTTAACACATTCTACAAAGGGTGCATGTCGAGAACTTAATAAAGAGCTGTGTCGACTACTTTCTGAAGTGTGTCGACGCAGTCTATAAAGACAGTGTTGAGACTAAGTGAAGAGTTGTATCAACAGTTATTGATGTTTGTCGATAACACCAAAGGAAGTATATCGACACCTAGGTAATTGTGTCGACACATACTCCATCTGTGTCGACACATATGTCTCGACACAGTCAGCTGATCCAGAAAATATTCGAAGTACCAAATCTCAAGACTGAAGACTTGACAGCTGCTAGAATGGTCATTGCCTATTTGACATGACAGAACTGTCAGATGTCAGTCAACTACCAGACCAGCTGGTTACCACTAATGTAAAACAATAAATAGGGCCAGGGCCTTCAAAAAAATAACAACAGAAGATAGAGAAAAATTGAAGTGAAATTCTCCAAGAAGATTTCACAGATTCCTGTACAGCTGGAGATTCAGATCCAAAATCAGAGAAGGAGATCTATTGAAGATTGCAGATTAAATTCAGAAAGGTGGAAGAGGCTGGATCTACTCCAAGAAGATTCAACCTAAGTTCTCTATTTCAAGAAGCTTTGAATAAGCTAAGTCAGGTTGGATCAAATCTTTACTGCAAGGAACAGTTGGTAGCAGATTCATCAAGATCTGTCCAAGATCCCTTCATCTCTTTATGAGTGAAGGTAGAAATAATTTCTTTATCTAAATTTCTGTAGGATCTATTCTAGATCTGAGTGTAAGAGATTAAGTTCTCTGAGTTGTAAGCCTATATCTATAAAGGCTGAGGTTGGGCTATTAGCCTGAGGGAGTAGATTGATTTCTCTGAGTTGTAGGCTTGGTGAAAGAGGCTGAGGTAGGGCTTGATTGCCTGAGTGGTAGGATTGGGCACTCACTCTGAGGTAGGATTCTTTGATAGAATCTGAGTTGTAGGACTTGCTGAAGTCTGAGCTGTAGGAATCATTCTGGGTTCTGAGTTGTAAGATCTGAGGATCTGAGAAGGTGGAAGGAAGTTAGGCTGAATCTAGTATACTGCTAGATAGGCGAAGGGGGAAAGTAGATGTACCCATCACTTGGGGAACCACTGTAAAATCTGTGTGTATGCTGTGTTTGAATGTTTGTGTGTAGTGATAATTTGATCATAACTGTGCTGAGATAAACTAATTAACTGTCTAAGTAAGAAAAAAGAATTGAACATATTCACCCCTCCTCTAGGTGTTTAGTGTAACGCCCCAAAAATTATATTTGAGATGGTCGCGTAAAAAGGGATTTTTGGTGTCTGTATAGGGGTACACGACCTAGGACACAGGCGTGTCCAAGGCCGTGTCTGGCTGGTGTTTTGGCCATTTTCATCCCGAGAAGGACACGACTAGAAACACAGCTGAATGACACGAGCGTGTCATTTGACACGGGCGTGTGCCTAACCGTGTCTGTACCCGTGTTCCCAAAAGCCGATTGAGTTCGACGAAAAGTGTTCAGGAGGAACACGCCAGGCGACACGAGCGTGTCCCCCTGCGTTCGACGATCGCCGAACGGCGCTCGACGATTGTCGAGTGACCCTCTGCGTTCGACGATCGATGATTGTCGAGTGACACGGGTGTGTTCATACCCGTGTCCCTACCCTTGTTCAGTTGGGTCGTGTCCGTTGCCGTGGCGGTTATATGTGACACGCCCCCTGGTCACGGGCGTGTCGAGGACCCGACACGGGCGTGTTAGGTGAGACACGGGCGTGTCTTTTCCCGTGTGTCTTTTCTTCGTTCGACGATCGTGCCTCGATCAAGGCACACAGCCTGGAACACGGCCGTATGCGAGGCCGTGTTCGGCCCAGGTCAGGGGATTTCTGTGCAGATCGGAGCTGTTCATTTTCTTTAATTGAGATCCAACGGCCCAGGCGGTTTCCTGCTCTATTAAGGCCGGGAATGGGGGAGTTAACTCTTCATTTTCTCCAAGCCATTCTCTTTCCAAGGAGTTAAAGAGAGGAGGAAGAAGGAGGAGGATTCCGGCCGCCGGCGGAGCATCAGAGCACCGTTTGGAGAACCGAGAGCGGATCCGTGGAGGAAAGGTCATTGCGAAGACTTCTATCCGTGTAGTTTTTCCATGGCGCAAAAGCGGACTACAAGGGTAACGATTCTCTACTTGAGCATGTGAAGCTCTCTTCCTTTTTGCATAGGGAAACCCGCTCCCGCGAGTGTGCGGTGAGTGTGTGGTGTTCCTTGGGGTTGATGTGAATAGTCCCCCTTGTGTTGCATATAGAGTCAGGAATCGAAGTACGAGCATAGTCATTGTGTGTGAAGCCTACCCGGACGTGTATTGTCAGGATCGGTGATGTTGCATTTGTTATGTTTTGCCGGAGAGGACTCCGTGCTTTGGGTTTTTCGGGTTTCTACGCGGTAGATTGCAACAGGGATCCTTGGGGATTAACTCCAAGGCGCACCCGAAAAACTGAGCGGAAACGTGTTCTGCTAACTTAGCGGTCAGGGAACCGACCTTGAACATAACTGTGTTATGTGATTGTTTGGAAATGTTTTGGGATCCGAGAGAAGCTTGGCTCGTGCGTACGTCTTAAAGTGACTACGTGGTGTGAGCAATGGGTAAGTGGAATTGGACCTAGGCTATGTGGTTCGGTACGAGATACCCGAAAAGGGGACTGGCCGTTGGCATAGTCGGGAGCCTTAGACGGTGGTCAGAAAGGCTAAATGCTCACGTGGTTGCCATCTTTGGGATGGTGGTGAAGACGCTGAAGTGTCAGGATTCACCGTTAATGTGCCCTGAGTGCACGGGGTGTTTGGCCGTACGAGCTTACACCTGTGGCGTAGTATAATTGCGCTTTATTGTTTTACTGGACTAATGATATGCAGGGAAAGAGCACCGCCGTCCCGAGTAAGGGGCGGGGTCGTTATAATTTGGTCGACTTTTGGCTGACCGTTGCTTTGTTTGCCACCGTGCGGTGGAATGTGCTTGCAGGTGCTGCAGAGCCGAGTACCAAATAGCAGGCTGGAGCCCAAGTTGCTGTGCTGGCCCTAGAAGGCCAAAGCAAATAGTTGTACTTTACTTTTGTCATGTGTGGCTGTCCTGCGAGCCGATGTATGGAAAACATTATTTAATTAAGTGAACTTCTGTAAGGCCATAAGGCCAAGTTTCTTTCAGTGTATTATTATTTCATTCCAGTGGTAGTGATTGTGGACATTCATGTTATTTGGATACAAGTTTGGGTTCTTTCTACTTTTAAAAGCTTCCGCTAGAATGCTCTATGTAGGACGAGTAATTTTAATTGAAATGTTTGGATATTCTTATGTAACCCTTCCGACTGTCTGTGGTATATGGCGTCGGGTTCCAGCTGGACCTTCTGTTATATGTCATGCGACGGATGAGGGTGTTACATTTAGGCAATCTTAAAACCAATTCTTTCAAGTGGTATTAGAGCCAGGTTGCTCAAAACAAGACTTAACAGTCTGAGTGTATCTGTAGATAGTAATAAGAAAGTTAAGATGGGTTCAGGTGAAAATCACAAGGAACTTGGATCCATGAAACTACCCATTTGCAGAAAAGAAACGTTTGGCATATGGAAAGAAAGGGTCAGATTGTTCATGGAGGCATTTGATCCAAGAATCTACATCACAGTACAGGAAGGGCCTTTCATCCCCATGAAGACATCTGTTTTAGATGCAAATGTAAGGACTCCAAAGAGTTATTCTGAGATGACCAAGGATGAGATCATCTTGGCCACTTTGGATAAGTGGGCACAAAACATAATAGTGAGTGCCATATATGATTCTACATTTCAAAATTTAGTCCACTGCAAAACTTTAAAGGAAACGTGGGACACCTTGATTGTCTACATGGAGGGTACTGAAGAAGTTAGAGAGGATAGAAAATCCATGCCCAATCAAGAATATGAGAGTTTCAGACAGGCCAAGTTAGATAACATAGCTATATACTATGAAAAGTTCTTTAGAATTGTCAATGAACTAATGACTTATGGAAGAGCCTTCAGTACCTATGAACTTAATGATAAGTTTCTGAGATCTTTGACCAAAGAGTGGGATACTAAAGTTTGTGCCATCCGAGAAGTGTCCAGACTTACTGATACACCCCCTTCAACCTTGTTCGGAAAGTTGTTGTCCTATGAGATGCAGTTGCTTGCCAGAAAGGAAGAGGAGAATGCAACAGGTCTTATGGAAAGGATAAGTCTGTGGCCTTCAAAGTTGAAGCTACAAAGAAGGACAGGAGAAAGACTCCTTCTCCTCCCAGAAAAGTTGCTGAAACTGAGTCAGAAAGTTCAGATAACAGCACATCAAATGGCCATAATTCTGATGAGGCGCTTGCTGCCTTTTCTAGGCAGTTCCAAAAGTTTCTGAAGAAAAAGAACTGGAGAAGAAGGCCTTCCTCTTCCTCTTACTCCAAGGATGACAGTTACAAGAGGAAGAAGAAACCCTCTAAGGAGGAAAGGTATGACACTAAACCTAGTAAACAAACATCTACTAAGATTGTCTGTTATTGCTACAGCAAGCCAGGACATGTCATAGCAGACTGTCCTGTCAAGAGAAAGGAGTCTGGTGAGAAAAAGAAACTCCAGTATAAAGATAAAAAGGAAAAATCTTTTGTGGCCAAGAAGGAGAAGAGCTGGACTCACTCCTCTTCATCAAAGACAGAAAATGAAGAGAAGGCTGAGGCCTACATTGGGCTGTTCTCTGCTAAGGAAGATTTAGTGGAATCAGAATTCCTACAGATGCTAGATGATCTAAATAAAATTGAAGACAACAAATGTATAGGGCTGATGGCAATAACTGAGGATGGACACAGCCAGGAGCTGCCTGGTCCAAGTAAGGTACAATCTTCACCTTCTATGTCTGATTATGTTACAAGCCCAGAGTCAGAAGCATCTTTTTCAAAAGATAAAGATGGCTCAGATTCTGAAGGAGACATCAATCAATTGATTGATGACTATGGAGAGCTCTAGCTAGCCTTCAAGGAAAGTAGACACCTAGCCAAACAGTTGGCAAAGGACAATGCCAGTCTGAAGTTGGCTGCCTCAGAATTAGCAAAAGTGCTGGATCTGAAATTAAAAGAAATTCGCAAACTGAAAAACATAACTGTTATTCAGATGGATACTATCACCTTCAAGAACAATCATATTAAGAATCTTGAAAGTAGACTTCAAAAGTAAAGAGAGCTAGTGGCCAAGTTTTCTAAACCTAGTTCTGTGTTACCTTTGATAGATTCCTTTTCTTCCCAAAAGGGTAATGAGGGATTAGGTTTCAAAGGGAATACAAGAGCTGCCTATTCCAAAAGGAAAGGTAATGCTCCAACTCAGCCACTTACTTCTAAGCCTCAGATTTCTTTTAAAAAAGTAGTACAACCTTCTAATAGGTATGATCATGATAGTATCTATGGTCACTGTGAGCAAGGTAGAAGAAATGACAAGGGTGCAAGTGCCTTTTGGGCAACCCATGAGAAAACTCAAATTGCTCAAAATGAACCATTTGTGTTTGGTGTACCAGTTCCAACACTCAAGAACAAAGTGTCAGCTGATTTACAAGGTCTGCCAGCTAAATTGCAAGCTAAGGAAAAGTCTGTTGGCAAAACAGACTTGGGTATTTCTGAAGCTATCAAGAGTATGCTTTCTGAAAAGAAGGCAGCTGCAGGTAGGGTTCAAGATATCCCAAGTACTTCTGCTGCCAAACATCTTCCTAAGCAGACTATGGCTGAAAGACCTAAGGAAAAAGCTAATGTACCAGCTGGGTTGAGAGCTGCTAACAACTTTGCAGTAAAGCCAGTTCTCAAAAGAAGGTACAATGTGCATGAGTGCTGGTGCTGTGACAAGGTGGGACACTATGCCATTGATTGTTGGCATAATAAGAGTGTCCAGAGAAATGCTGGTGGCTTACCTGTCAGAAGAACTGCAGGTAGGAATGTTCAGTTTAAAACTAACTCGCACCTAGGACCCAATTAAATTTGGGGTCTTAAGGTTAGATGATATATTTGTTGCAGGTAAGTCCAAATGGCCATAACCCTACATGGTACTTGGACAGTGGATGTTCCAGGAACATGACTGGAACAAGGAGCATGCTGAAAGAGTACACTCCTATTCAGAATGGTCCCAAAGTGACCTTTGGGGGCTTAGAAAAAGGAGTAACAAAAGGTTTGGGTAAGATAACAATTGGCATAGTAACTATCACACAAGTAGCTTATGTGAAAGGTTTGAAACATAACCTTATAAGCATAAGTTAACTATGTGATTTGAGCTATGACATTTCTTTCCTCAAGGATGAGTGTCAAATTAGATGGTCAAGTGATCAAGGAGTTATCTTGACTGACACTAGGAGAGGAAATGTTTACTGTCTAGACTTTGAGTGTGAAAGAAAGGACTCTCCTATATGTCTAGTTGCAGATGAGAAAGTTTCTCATTGTGTCAAATGGCACAAGAGACCAGATCACCTAAACTATAAGACCATAGGTAGACTCTTTACTGAAGAGTTGGTAAGGAATTGTCCTGAAGTTAAGTGCATTAGGGAGGGAATTTGCTCAGCTTGTCAAAAGGGCAAGCAGACAAGGTCTTCCTTCCAAAGCCTTGATACCAAGGATTTAGTGAGGTGTTTATACCTCCTGTATATGGATCTATTTGGTCCTATGCCAATTCATAGTGTAGGTAGGAAAGTCTATACTCTTGTTGTGGTAGATGATTTTTCCAGGTTTGCTTGGGTATTCTTTTTAAGAAAAAAAGTCTGAAACCCCAGATATCTTCCAGACTTTTGTCAAGCAAATTCAGAATGAATTTAATAGTACTGTGGTCAAGATCAGAAACGATCATGTGACTGAGTTTCAGTCTGAATGCATGACAAAGTTCTGTGAGGGTCTTGAGATTCATCAAGAATTTTCCTCACCTAGAACTCCCTAACAAAATGAAATTGCTGAAAGAGAGAACAGAACCTTAATTGAGGCAGGTAGAACCTTGTTGAATGACACTTCTCTTCTAGAATATTTCTGGACTGAGGCAGTAAATACTGCTTGTCATGTTCTCAATAGAGCTCCAATCACTAAAATCCACAAAAAAGACTCCCTATGAGATTCTGAAAGGCAGAAAACCCAACTTATCCTACTTTAAGATCTTTGGTAGCAAGTGTTATGTACTAAACAATAGAAAGTCTCATTTGACTAAGTTTACTGCCAAGTCCTAAGAAGGGATATTTGTTGGGTACATCAACAATAGTAGGGCATTTAAGATCGATAACTTGACTACTCAAGTTGTAGAAGAGTCAGTCCATGTAGTCTTTGATGAGTCTAAATTAATTAACTATGAGCTGCCAAGCAATTCTTCTAGTCCTGCAGGTTTAAAAGATAAGATGAACAATCTGACCATCAGAGAAGATAATTCAGCAAGCTAAGTGACTGAAGATGATGGATACTGTCCAGGGGGAGCTCAAGACCTACAAGATGAAAATGTAGATCAGTCAGCTGAAGACTTGGAAGATCAACAAGTTAAACAAAGACTATCATTAGCCTTAAGACACTTAAGAGATCATCCAGCTCATCAAATTATTGGTGATGCAAATTATGGTATGATGACCAGGAGCAAGAGTTTGAACACAACACTGTGTTCAAGTTTTCTGTCACAAATGGAACCAAAGAAGTTTGAAGAGGCAATCCTAGACTCATTCTGGATTGGTGCTATGCAGGAACAGCTGAACCAATTCAAAAGATGCAAGGTTTGGAAACTGGTTCCCAGACCCAAAGGACATAATGTGACAGGAACCAAATGGATTTATAGAAATAAGTTGGATGAGAATGAAATTATTGTCAAGAACAAGGCTAGATTGGTTGCAAAAGGCTACAGGCAGGAAGAAGGAATAGACTTTGACCAGACTTTTGCCCCTGTAGCAAGGCTGGAAGCTATAAGACTATTCCTTTCCTATACAGCCTATAAAGAATTCAAGGTCTTTCAGATGGATGCTAAGTCAGCATTCCTGAATGTAGATCTAAAAGTGGAAGTATATGTGGACCAGGCATCAGGTTTTGTAGATCCTCACTATCCTGATTATGTCTTTAAGCTTAAGAAAGTCTTATATGGGTTAAAACAAGCTCCTAGAGCTTGGTATGAGACGTTGTCTACTTTCCTCATTGAGAACAAATTCTCAAGGGGGAAAATAGACAAGACCCTATTCCTGAGGGAATCCAAAGACAAGATCATCCTAGTCCAGATATATGTTGATGACATAATCTTTGGATCCACTGAGAACAACCTTTGCAGGAAGTTTGCCAAACTTATGCAAGGGAAGTTTGAGATGAGCAACATGGGTGAACTAAAGTTCTTTTTGGGACTTCAAGTAAAATAGACTGATGATGGATTGTCCATATCCCAGTCTAAGTTCACCAGGGAGTTGATTAAAAAATATGGCATGGAAACTGCTTCCACCATGAAAACTCCAATGGGGACAAGTATGCCTTTAGGCAAAGATGAGGCTGGGAAACCTATTGATGAGTCTTTGTATAGAGGGATAATTGGCTCTTTACTCTACCTGACTGCAAGTAGGACTGACATCATGTATGCTACATGTATTTGTGCTAGATATCAGGCATGCCCTAAAGAGTCTCATTATTTTGCTGCTAAAAGAATTCTAAGATATCTAAAGGGCACACCAGATCTTGGTCTTTGGTACCCTAGGAATAGCAATTTTCTGCTAACTGGTTTTTCAGATGCAGACTTTGCAGGCTGCAAAGAAGACTGGAAAAGTACCACAGGTACATGCCAATTCCTAGGAGGAAGACTGGTGTCATGGAATAGCAAAAAACAGATAAGTGTTGCCATATCCATAGTAGAGTCAGAATATATAGCTGTTGGAAGTTGCTGTGCTCAGTTGCTTTGGATACAACATCAATTGAAGGACTATGACATCAAGATAAGTAAAACTCCTCTATATTGTGATTCTACTAGTGCAATATCAATTGCTAGAAATCCTGTTTCACATAGTAGAACTAAGCACATTGAAATTAGGTACCATTTTATAAGAGAACATATAAAGAAAGAGGACATATGCTTAGAATTTATTTCTACTGATACTCAAGTAGCTGATATATTCACTAAACCTCTAGATGAAACAAAATTCAATTACTTCAAAATTGAATTAGGCATGTTAAACTTGAAGTAGATGGTACATATGACTAAGTAAATTTGTGTCGACACATTAAGAAATCTGTCGACACTTAGTAGTCGGTGTCGACACTTAAGGACAAATTTTGTCGACACTCAGAATTTGGTGTCGACACATAGAGTTCTTATCCTAGAGAAGTTGGTGTCGACACATCAAGAATATTGTGTCGACAGACAAAATTTGATGTCCACACATAGTATTGTAATAACTTTAAATTCTCGGTCGAGACCTTTAAGGTTGTCTGTGTTGACACAATCCAAACAGTGTCGACACACTAAGCATTTTTCCGCCCACCTTTTGGCCTTCCTTGTTGAGAAAAGTATAAATAGGTGGAAACAAGACCTTGTCGATTACGCTCTCAGAATTCTCGAGACCAACCCATTTGTGTCGACAAGAACTTCATCTTTCTCTTCTTCAATCTCTCTCTCCTCTAATGGCACAAAAAATGGACAACAATGTCAATGAAGGCTACGAGCTAGTACGAGGGGCATTCACTGCAGCCGCACCTGAAATCAATATGGTTGTTAACCTAGTGCAGGAATCCGGACTAGAGTATTTGGTCTCTGAAACAATCAACATCTAGAAGAAAGAGATTCTAGAGTTCTACTCCAACGCAACATTGAACTCGAAGGGCTACAAGATCAAATCCACTGTACATGATAGGGTTGATATCGAGTCGAGTTAGAGCGATTTTGGCTTGGATCAAAATTGAAATTTTCGACTCGAACTCGGCTCGAAATCGTCGATTTCGAGTCGAGTAGTGTCGACTCGAAATGGCTCGATTCCGAGTCGGCTAGAAATCGAATTGAGTCGGTTCGAAATCGAATCGAGTCGGCTCAAAATCGAATCGAGTCAGCTCGAAATCGAATCAAGTCGACTCGAAATTTAGCAATTTTTTGTTTTATTCCTAGTTTGCTCAAAATAAAATTGGGCAACCTATAAATTTAGCAAATGAAACACTTAAAGCCTTCATTCTTTTTATTTAGGTTTAAATTTTGTTATTTTAATTTTAAAATAAGAATATATTAATAAATACATAATATTTTTAATTAATTCGAGTTGATTAGAATCATATTTCGAGCGATTCAGGGCTGACTCGAAATCGACTCGAAATCAGATTCGAGTCAAATTGAATTGACTCAAATTGAGTCGAATCAATTTTAACCGATTTCGATTTGGCTCAATTTTCGAACGATTTTCGAGTGATTTTCGAGTTTCGAATAAAATGCTCAGCCCTAATACATGGCGAGAAGATCAAACTCACACCCAAAACGCTGAGTCAGACACTTCATCTTCCATGGGTGAAGGACGAGACAGAGGTTGATTCCGCCTTAACTTCTGAAGCCCTTAAATGGTGTGGGCTGGCAACAACAACGCGCATCAGCTCGTCCATGACCAGGAAAGGGATGAATTCCCATGGTAAATTCCTTTCGGAAATCATTGGAAAAGTAGTCCTCTGCAAGTCCGGGGGTCATGATAAGATCTCATCCTACATGTTCAACCTCATGACCAGAGTCATTTTCCAGGTGAAGACTGACTGGAGTATAGTACTCTTCAATAAGATCAAAGAAAGCATCAGGAGACCAAACCTGGGAAGGATACTGAGTCTATGTCTCGCTGACAACATCCCTGAGGTGATCCAACAATCTGTTGGCACCAAAATTAATCATATGAAGCGCATGGACATAAGGATCTTGTCAAGGTGGGATAGAGTTGTTAAATTTTCTCAACGTGGTCAGCAAGGTAGCCCAAACACCAAATTAATATCTTCGGAACTACCCAGTTCACACGTTGAACCAGCAGAACCAAGGACTAGAGGTAACACCCAACAAACAATGGAAGCACAAGCATGTCTTTTATACATTCACTTCTTTACAATTCGAGGCATACATAGCGAGACATGATTTCGTTAGTATAACAGCTGTAAACAGAAAGCACCAAAAAACAAGCCGGGCGGACAGCACCGGAGTCCGCCGAGACCGCGAGGTCGCCGAGGTCGCCGAGACCGCTGAGCTCGCCCAAGCTATACTGCAATCCGCCGAATAGACACGGAGTCCGCCGAAGCCGCGAGGCCGCGCGGACACACCGTTATTCGCCTCCTGCTGAACCTGAACTGAGGAACACCCCTACCCGCCTGAAACCGGCAGCAGGTTATTGAAGCTGGCAAAGTTGAAACAGAACTGACAAGCCGCAGAGCGACCTCCTGCTGAGTCCGCAGAGACCGCACACTTCCAAGCACTTGACCGAAGTCACAGCCAAACTCCTGGCTCCTTGAAGTTATCCGCGCGACCTGCACACAGCAAACCGTCAGCCTGAAACAATCCGCGCGGACTGACAAACACAGACCGCAGCACTTCACTCAACCCAACTTACTGTTCACTCAAGTTACTTAGGTTCCTGTAGATGTGCCAGGGGGTCCTATTTATAGGCAGGGTGAGGAGTGTGGTCACCGCCCAAGAGATAGCGACACCGCCCCAGCCCGCGCGATAGCAAAACTCCGTCCGCTGAGTCCGCAAGGACTTAGCCGGATACCAAGGAAAACCGCCAGGAGCAAGGCAACCATTGACGAACTCCCTCCAGTCCGCCCAAGCGATGCAGACAAGACATCAGCCCGCAAAGCTCCAACCACTGCAGGATAGCAACCCCCTTCAATGGCAGTCCGCACCAACCCGAGGCAGTCCGCAAGACTCACACCTCAATCCGCCACAAGTCCATGACCAAAGGCAGACAGCAACAGTCCGCCTGGTCACAGCGGACTTGGCGGATACGACAGGCACCATGAACTTGACACAGTGTGACCAAGTCCAAAACCATCAAGGGCCAATGCGAGCATGGCGGACACGAACTCCCGTCCGCCAAACACCCTAGCACAGACCGCCATCAGTACGCGAGCTCCTCTCACTTGTCCAACGCAGCAGCTTCCTCTCGGACTCCAAACACCAGTCCGCCAACCGGTCTCCACAGCAAAGCACCTGCTGTGTTGTAACATCCCATTTTCAACTAGACCCCTAAGAGTGGTTTTGGCCATGACTAGGTCATGACAAAACCCTAGAAAGCCAGAAATGGGCCAAGAGATAGGAGGCCAAGGTGAGGATCACCATGGTCTGCAAATAGTAGAATTTTGAACAATGGTTTAGAATGACAATGGGGTTTCACCATGGCCCCAAGACCCTACCACAACACTCCCAAACATTTTGGGAGCCCCATTAGAGCCAAAAGGACCCATTAGGGTCAACCCAAGAGGCCCAGTTGACCAAGGTCAACCCTAGCCCTAAATGGGTCAAACTAGCCTACTTAGGGTCAACTGACCTACTCCTAGCCTAGAGGACCCCACCTATGCCCTCCTAACCCTAAAGTGAGGTCAATGGGTCACTAAGGACACATTGGGGTCAGCCCTAGAGGCCAGGTTGACCCAAGTCAACTCAAGCCCTAATCTGGTCAAAGTACCCTTACTAAGGGTATGTGACCTCCAAAGTGCAGGGTAACCCCACTTAACACTACCTGGACCCTAAGGGAAGCCAATGGGTCACCAAGGATCCATAGGGGTGGACCCTAATGGTCATGTTGACCCAAGTCAACTCTAGCTCTAAAATGGTCAAAGTGACCTTACCAAGGGTCAAGTGACCTTTAAGGTGCCAAGTCAACCCTACCCAACCCTACATAGACCTTAGGGGAGGCCAATGAATCACCCAGGATCCAATGGGGTCAACCTAGATGGTCAAACCGACCAAGTCAACCCTCATTGAGGGTCAAGTCAACTTAGCCCAAAGAGGGCTAACCCAAACTCAAGCCACTTCTCTCTTAGGCTAAGCCCATTCCCATGATCATCATAATCCAGTGGGCTGCCTTTAGCTTGTGGGGTTGACTAGTCAACCAGAGGTGACTAGGAGAGAGAAAGGAGCTTCTCTCCATGATAATGGAGGAGAGAGAAAATGGGGAAGAGGAAAGGAATGGGAGAAGCCGGCCAAGGAAGGCCAACAGCCACCACTGATGGCTGTAATCAACTCCTCCAGGGGAGAGGAGTTGATTCCAGCCGTTTCCCGGCCACCAAGGGGTGGGTTCAGCCCCCCTCCACACAACCCGAGCCACTCCATTAATGGGGATAATGGCCATTGAAGAACCAGCCTCTCCCCTCCCCCAATTACCATTTAAACACCTTCAGGGAGTCGAGGGGATTATTTTGGAGCACTTACCTGGAGGAGACGAGTCCTTCCACTGTGCAGTTGCAGAAGCCGAGCGCCGCCGCCGTCGCCAATGGCATCCCGCCGCTCCTCTCGCATCCAGGCCGCCAGGAAGGTCCTCCTCCTCTCCTTAACTCGCGGGTAGATCCTAGGAATCCTTAGGCTTGAGTTTCGGGCTCAATTGAGCCCGATCGAATCCGGGATTTCTCCTGGTTTCGGCAAGAAAAATTCTTGCTTAATCCGCCGGAAAACGCCTCTCCGGCGGCGGAGCCGCCGCCTGACGATAGCCACCACCTCAACGGAGGTGTTGGTGGCGGTGGCCGGCCGGGGAAGGGGCTGGGTCGCCGGCGGCAAGGCTTGGAAATCGCTCCAGGAAGAACAAATCTCAGCCGTTGGCTCAGTGGGGACGATGACCAGATGCCGTCGATCTGCGCCAAGATTCGTGCGGCATCAGATCAAATACTATAGGATTTAAATAAGAATCATTTCATTTCTGTCACACTGAATGTATTTAATGTAATTAATTTTTAAAAATACTTAGGGACCCTGGCTGGAAATTTGCCCAACATAAACATTGTAGCTTAGGGAGTCTAGTTTGCAGCAAAAATTGTTTGGACCATTTTGGGTCACTGGTTAGACCAGGGCACCCATTTTGGTGGGACATGCCCTTAGGGCTAGTCAGTCACTAAATTGAGTGCCCACTCTTCACCCCAGGCCCAAATTAGCTGAAATTTTGGCAGAGAGTCTATCCTAGACATACCTAGGGCCTGCCCAAAAATGGGAATTTTTGGGGAAAATATTTCTATAGTTTTGGTAAACATTTAATAATTATTAGATTAATTAAATAGGTGCCCTAAACACATCCAAACCCTCCCAAATTTTGGTGAGTGGTCCCTGGGCTCCAATTAGGTACCTGTATAAAATTTCAGTTGATTTGGATGTGTGTTGAATAGGTTTTGACCCAACCCTATTTCTACCCTATGAAGGGCATTTTGGTCAAAAGTGGCACTTTTGGTTTTGAGTGACCAAATCACCTCAACAGAGGCTGAAACTTTGGCCACTGATATAATTTGACTTTTTACACTCACTCATGGAGTTTGGAGTGGATTGGATTAGGGTAGCCCTAGAATGTTAGGGTAGGCCCTTTAGGGTAAATTTCTAGGGTTTGAAGAAACTGGGGTCAAAAGACCTTGGGTGGACTTGAAACTTGGGTATGATGTCCATAGGGTTTCTATGGTCCTGTGGTTAAAATTTTAGGGCTTTTGGAAGACTTAAGACCCCTTAAGTCCATAACCCTAGTTTAGGGCACTAGCTTTGAAACCATAAGATCTAATACCAAAACTATCTGAAAAGGCTTGAGATTTTGAATGGGTAGTTGTTTAGGGTATACCTATCTCTGGAAATTTTATAATAAATTTTGGATGAATATTTTTGGTACTTTATTCACAAAGTCATATCTTACAATTTTCACTTAGGAATTTTTGCAGGACAATATACTTGCTTAAACCTAATGAAACTTAGCAAAGGGGCTTATAGGCATGATACCCATCTCTGTAAATTTTTATGGAATTGTTGAAGAATGATATTTGGTAGCTGATTCTTTAAATATTTAATTCTAAGAAACTTTAGAAAATTTATTAATGACATTTAGATTGTCTGAAAAATTCTAATTTCTTCATCATGCTGTTTCTAGTTCCTTATGAAGCCCCAGTAATTTTTACATAATTATTGGAGACATATTTGTGGCACTTCCTTCATTATATTTGATTTTAGGAATTATTCTAAATAAATCCTTTAGAGGTCAAGAACTATCTGGAAAATTATGAACATTGGCAACCAATAATATTTCTTTGTTATTTAGTGAATACAAATTTTAGGAGACCATTACCTGAGGAAATCTTATAGTTCATGTTCAAATTGACTATGACCTAGTTTTTGAGGAAAATTCAATAAATAGTAGATTAATTAGGAAAAATATGATTTTCTGAATTTAGTCTATATTTATCATAATAGACCTCTGATAATTATTATGAGGGTACTGGATGAGTATTTCATGTACTTCCCTTTTTACGGGTCACGTAGCTTAAGTGGTCTGCATATAGCAAAACTGCAGGATTTCATTTGGATATGAATTAGGGCACGTATGATGGGTCCTGATGGTTTGCTGTAAGGTCAAGTGGAATGGGCTGCATTTTTGGAAGATGAGTGAGTAGGGTGTGGTTGTCTAGGGTTTAAAGGCGTTCGGGTCCGACGAAAGATCGTCCTACCCAAGGAGAGTTGGAGTCAAATTACCCTAGGGTTAGCATATCGAAACATGAGAAAATAATGGGTAAGGGAATCAACCAATAATAAAATAAGTACCTTGCGAAAGGGAACGCTGGGCGTAATCCCAACACAGTTCCTAGTGCCCCTTGAGAGCCCTTCACAGGGAATACCGGGGGCAGTCCTGGGTTAACGTAAACTGTTTAACAAGCTGAAAAGAGTAACTTAGTAATTAGGGTTGCACATTTCACAGACACTGATGGCACGGGATGTTAGCTGGGAGCTTCGGCTCGGATGGTTAAAGATGGACTTCGGGTCCGGGGAGCTTCGGCTCGATTGTTTGTGACGGACGTGTTGGTCCGGGGAGCCTCGGCTCGGGTTTTGATCACGCTAAATTTGCATGTGCATAAAAGGAAAGTAAACTAAGGTGGTGGGTCTTCGGTATTGGAGGGTCGATGCACCGACGCCAATACGTTGACTCGGCAAGTGTGGTTAGCACTTCGCCAACAGAAGTCCGGTGCGCCAGCCGGCAAGAGTACGCAGGAGTCCGCTTCGTGCACCAAGCGTTGAGGCGTACGATAGGTCTGACCGGTAGTGCTTTACTGGTTTAGAGGTGGGCGAGGCCCAACCCACCGCTTCCGTCTGCCACTACGGAGGTATCCTGGGAGGTTACGGCTCCAGAAAGGGGAACTAAAGGTCTGTGTGCACAGAGTCGGGTGTGTGTGTTGCACTTGCATGTCCATCATACCCACTTGCATGTCATAGCATAATCGTTACCTTAAACCTTGACACCTAAAGTATAAGTGGAATGGGACGCTTATACATTAGGACCTGCAAAACGACCCCTTAGTCTATAAGCTTGTGTGGGCAAGTTTATAAATTAAGGTTAATTTTGATATATTTAGTTACTGCTGTTTGACCACCGACACCCCAACGTATAAATCGGTATGGGACTTTTTATACGATGGGAGCCTTGCAAAAGACCCCTTGGCTTATGTGTTTTTCCACATAAGTGAAGGTTACATTTTAGCTTACAGTTTATTGTCTTTATATGCTATAGAACTTGCTAGATTAGGACCGCTGCCATCTGCTTTTGATATTCTCCACCTTCAAGTCCTCCCCTTTCTTCCTCTCCGCTCGGTGCCTAGGAGCCGCGAGGGAAGGGGTGGGGGATGATAGGACTTAGTCTTTTAGACTAACGGTTTTCGAACCGCATCATTTAGGGGATCGCGGAGACCAACATGGAGGAGCAGCCCCAGAGACCGGTGCGCTTGGAGGTGGGGCAGTCTAGCTCCGGAGTTCACACAGCCGGGACCGTGAGTCTCGACCCTGAGCAGATTTCTACTTTTGTTTCCATATGAGAGATCTTGTAGTGAGGATTTGATGTACCGGGCATAAGCCCGTTTTGCTACTCTGATGTTATTTCTGTGGACACTCCCTTCGTGGAGTTATTTTTATTATGTCATGTGATTCTCTATGGACAGATAGTTTACATTTACTTCGTTATTTCGCTACTTTTATGTGATCGAATTGGCCGGCAGAATCGGCGCTTTGTGGTGATGACCCTTCAGGGCGTGAAGGAGTCACCGCAAAACGGCGGTTCTGGGCCTAAGACCCCGGTGTCGAAAAGGAAAAAAAAAGGGGGTCTTACATGTGTCACCAGAACTTGACAAGGCATCAGCCAAGCTTTAAGCCCAGTCTGCAACAGCCAATACCGCGGACACATCAGTCCGCAAGCTTCCCGCGGACAAGAGCCAACCCGCCTATCAGCACAAGCTTGCACCCGCAGCCACTGAGCAAAGCACCAGTCCGCAAGCCTCCATCCGCTCAGGCCGCTCCTTGGCAAAGCCAATCAGCAAACACCCTATCCGCAGACACCAGGCCGCATAGTCCGCGGACTCCAAGCAACAACCCGCTCAGAAGACAGCCAGCTTCCCACTAGACCTATCACCGGGCCGCACATCACAGTCCGCCCAGTCCGCCTAGTCCGCCAATGCTGTCCGCCACTGGCCGCCCGGCCTGTCCCGTCACCCACTTCCACTTCAAAAATTTCAACACTCCCCCTTGAAGTGGGAAGTGGTGACCAAGCCCAGCAAGCTGCGCAAGCGTTCAAAAGGCCCCTTCGACAGTGGCTTCGTGAAGATGTCAGCAAGATTATCTTCACTCCGAACATGCCCGACCAGAAGAGACCCCTCCAACACCTTCTCCCTGATGAAGTGGTGATCAATCTCTATATGATTGGTCCTGGCGTGACACACTGGATTGTTAACCAGTTTGAGAGCACTCTCATTGTCACCCCAGAGTAAAGTAGGCCCTTGCACTTCTTCATGAACATCCTCTATAAGCCTCCTCAACCAAACAGCTTCCCGAGCAGCCAAGGCCGAAGCCTTATACTCCGCCTCCGTGGTTGAAACCGACACCGAGTCCTGCTTCTTGCTACACCACGAGATGCTAGCTGAACCGCAAGTGTACACATAACCTGAAGTAGACCTTCGATCATCCGAATCACCGCCATAGTCAGCATCCGTGTACCCGAGCAACGCAAACTCCGCGTACCTTCTATAGAGGAGTCCCATATCAGAAGAAGCCTTGACATACTTCAGAATTCCCTTTGCCGCCACTAGATGAGATTGCCTTGGTTCATCCATATACCGACTTACTCGGCCAACAGCTTAAGCTATATCCGGCCTTGTAATCGTCAGATAAATCAAGCTCCCAACAAGAGCCCTGAACACCAAGGGATCATGAAGAACCCTTCCCTCATCCCGTCGAAGTTTCAGCCCAGATTCCAGTGGAGTAGAGCACTTCTTCCCTTCGCCCATGCCAAACCGCTTCACAATACGATCAGCATACCCTTTCTGGCAAATGAGAACCCAACACTCCTTCCTCTCCACTTCCAGACCGAGAAAGTGATGCAACTCTCCCAAGTCTTTCATCTCGAAGCGTATAGCAAGCTCAGCCCTGAGCCTTGCTACTTCCTCCTCCGAATTCCCTGTGATGATCATGTCATCAACACACAGTAGGACCAAGACCCGTAGCTCTCCCTTCTTCTTGACGAACAAGCTTGAATCCGAGTTAGAAGCAAGGTATCCACAGAATTGCAAGTACTCTGCAATCTTCCCATACCAAGCTCTAGGAGCTTGCTTCAACCCATAGAGAGCTTTCCTGAGTTTGCAGACATAGTCCGGATGCTTCTCAGAGACAAAACCAAGCGGCTGATCCATGAAGATGTCCTTGTCAATATCTCCGTAAAGAAAGTCATTCTTCACATCGAGTTGCCACAACCTCCATCCCTTGCTAGCAGCCAAGGCGATCACCACTCTTACAGAAGTCATCTTCGCAACTGGACTGAATGTCTCCTCATAGTCTTCTCCATACTGCTGTGAGAATCCTCTAGCGACCAGGCGAGACTTGAACCGATCAATGCTCCCATCAGCCTTCTTCTTCAACTTATACACCCACTTGCAAGTAACCGGAGTAATGCCATCAACCTTGGGCACAAGGTCCCAGGTTTCATTCTTCTTCAGAGCATCAATCTCTTCCTTCATGGCACCTTCCCACTCCTTCACTCCAGTGGCCTCGTTGAAGTTTGCAGGCTCTCGCTCATCCAGAGGACCTGCAAAGAAGTAGGAGACAAAGCTCACTACATTCCCATCACAGTACTGAGCCGATGGCTTAACCACCCTCTTCGATCTCCGAAGACACGGCTCCTTGCTCACGGCTTCCGTTGCTTCTTCAGGATCCACTCCTACCTGGGGCAAGCATTGAGCAGTGCTCCCCCTGCTTACTGAGCCAGAAGGCTCAGCCTCAGAGTTGGAAGCAACAGGAGCTGCTGGTGAAACAACAAGCTCCTCTTCCAAGCCTTCAGCAGCCTCCACTGGTGCTTCATCAACCTTGCTACTTCCGGTTAGCTCCACCGAGCCACCTCCATATGACGTCAGCTCGTCAAAGACAACGTCTCTTGATACCACGAACTTCTTCGTCATAGGGTCCATGCATTTCCATCCCTTATTCCGCTCATCATAGCCAACAAAGACAAGTTTCCTTGCCTTCGCATCCAGCTTTGTCTGTAAAGCATCCGGGACATGCACATAGCAAGTTGAACCGAACACCCTAAGGTGTCCCACACTCAGCTTCTCCTTCAGCAACAGCTCAATAGGAGTTCTCATGTTGATAGGGCTGAGTGGCATCCGGTTGATAACATAAGCAGCACAAGACATTCCCTCCGCCCAAAAGGACCTTGGGATATCTTTCGCATGAAGCCAGCATTTGCAGGTTTCCGTCAGATGACGGATCTTCCGCTCCGCTACCCCATTTTGTTGTGGAGTGTGAGCACAAGTAAGCTCTCGTTGGATCCCGAGCTTCCTGCAGAAGTTAGAAAACTCGGAGGAAACAAATTCACCCCCGTTATCAGTTCTAAGCTTCTTAATCCGCAAGCCAAGCCGGCCTTCTACCAACTCCTTGAACTCCATGAACAAACGGAAGGCTTCCGACTTCTCCTTTAAGAAGTACACCCAAGTATACCTTGAGTAGTCATCAACCAAGACAAGCATGTATCTACTTCCACCAAGGCTGACAGTAACAGTCGGTCCCATCAGGTCGCCATGAATACACTCCAATGGTTTCTTGCTCCTTGTTTGTGATTTATCAAATGGAAGGCGATGTGCCTTACCGTATTGACAGCCCGCACAAACATGCCCATCACCAAAGGAGGACAACTTTTGCAACCCCCTCACCAGACTTCTACTAGCCATCGCCTTCAGCTTGTTCATGCCAACATGCCCCAGCCTCTCATGCCAGATAACAGAACTATCATTGGCCCTCATCTTATCAACATAAGCATTGGTGGAAAGAACAAATAAGTTCTTCACCCTCCTCCCAACATGAGCAACATTAGCCTTTACCGCTGATACGTTGCGAAGGAATCTCACGTCTGTTGGCCCAAACAGAACGTGATACCCAGCGTCCACCGCATTGGTCACCGAGAAGAGGTTCTTCTTCATGCCCGGTACGTGATACACACTCCTTAACATGAGTGACCCCTGATCACTACCCAAAGACACGAGCCCCTCCTTCTCTACTGCATAAACAGTATTATCAACAGTGATAATAGCTTCATTACCTGAGTACGCCTGCATGGAGGTGAACTTTGATTTGTCTCCGGTGAGGTGATGACCACACCTGGAGTCCACGATCCACTCGCTGTTGAAGTCCTCAGCAGACAAGGCCCGGACACAAGTGCCCATCATAAAAGCTCCGCCCCATCATGCTTCTTCACTTCTCGAGCAAGCTTCCTCCTTTCCCGCAGCATGCCCAGGCTGCAGTTTGACCTTGCAGTCCCTCTTGAAGTGCCCTCGCTGATGACACAGGTAGCACTTCAGATTCTTCTTCCAGTCCTTAGGAGCATTGCTCCTCTCCGGTGGATATGAAGTTGAAGTCTCCTTCTCAACAGCGGCCTGCACCTTCTTCTTCTTCTTCCCTTCCCATCCTTTCTTCTTGCCTGAGAAGAGAGCCTCGCTGCCTTCCTGATTCAGGTTCACTCCAGCCATCTGCCTTGCTAAGCTCTCCTGCGAGGCAAGCAGATTCTCCAGCTCCAGCAACGATGGTTGAGTAGCCCACCCTTGAACAGATGTAATAAAGGCCACATACTCCTTCCGCAAGCCGCGGATAATGTGCCTTTTCATCTTTGCCTCAGAGATAGGCTCATCAGGATCCAGTGCCGACAGCTCAGCGCACAAGCTCTTCATATTTAAGAAGTACTTGGAGGTGGAAAGGTCTCCCTGAGTTGCCCTGGCCAACTCATTCTCCAAGAACTGAAGCCGCGCCACATTCTTCCTATTGAACAACTCATCAATGGTTGTCCAAATATCAGCAGCCGACTCACACCCTACGATGTGATCAAACAGTTCTGGAGACACGACTCTCTTCAGAATGAACTCCGCCTTAGCATTTGTTCTTCTCCAGAGCCTAACCTGCTCAGCAGTACCGAACGCAGCAGTAACTTCCTGTCTGTCGTCACCACCGACGACTTCCCACAGCTCCTCTCCAAGAAGATAACTCTTCATGCACGTCTTCCACTTCTTGAAGTTAGTCGGCGTTAAGAGTTCAATGCCCAGACCTCTTGCAAAACTCCCTTCCATTACAACACCTGTTGGCAACCTTTCAGCAGCTCCGAGCAACAACACAGGTTGATCACAACTCAATCACTGAGTAACAACACTGGCTGACTTCCGCTCACGCAACTGAACCTCAGAAACCTCAGAAACCTCCCTCTGATACCATGTTAAATTTTCTCAACGTGGTCAGCAAGGTAGCCCAAACGCCAAATTAATATCTTCGGAACTACCCAGTTCGCACGTTGAACCAGCGGAACCAAGGACTAGAGGTAACACCCAACAAACAATGGAAGCACAAGCATGTCTTTTATACATTCACTTCTTTACAATTCGAGGCATACATAGCGAGACATGATTTCGCTAGTATAACAGCTGTAAACAGAAAGCACCAAAAAACAAGCCGGGCGGACAGCACCGGAGTCCGCCGAGACCGCGAGGTCGCCGAGGTCGCCGAGACCGCTGAGCTCGCCCAAGCTATGCTGCAATCCGCTGAATAGACACAGAGTCCTCCGAAGCCGCGAGGCCGCGCGGACACACCGTTATTCGCCTCCTGCTGAACCTGAACTGAGGAACACCCCTACCCGCCTGAAACCGGCGGACAGGTTATTGAAGCTGGCAAAGTTGAAACAGAATTGACAAGCCGCAGAGCGACCTCCTGCTGAGTGCGCAGAGACCGCACACTTCCAAGCACTTGACCGAAGTCACAGCCAAACTCCTGGCTCCTTGAAGTTATCAGCGCGACCTGCACACAACAAACCGTCAGCCTGAAACAATCCGCGCGGACTGACAAACACAGACCGCAGCACTTCGCTCAACCCAACTTACTGTTCACTCAAGTTACTTAGGTTCCTGTAGATGTGCCAGGGGGGGTCCTATTTATAGGTAGGGTGAGGAGTGTGGTCACCGCCCAAGAGATAGCGACACCGCCCCAGCCCGCGCGATAGCAAAACTCCGTCCACTGAGTCCGCAAGGACTTAGCCGGATACCAAGGAAAACCGCCAGGAGCAAGGAAACCATTGACAAACTCCCTCCAGTCCGCCCAAGCGATGCGGACAAGGCATCAGCCCGCAAAGCTCCAACCACTGCAGGACAGCAACCCCCTTCAATGGCAGTCCTCACCAACCCGAGGAAGTCCGCAAGACTCACACCTCAATTAGCCACAAGTCCACGACCAAAGGCAGACAGCAACAGTCCGCCCGGTCACAGCGGACTTGGCGGATACGGCGGACACCATGAACTTGACACAGTGTGACCAAGTCCAAAACCATCAAGGGCCAATGCGAGCATGGCGGACACGAACTCCCGTCCGCCAAACACCCTAGCACAGACCGCCATCAGTCCGCGAGCTCCTCGCACTTGTCCAACGCAACAGCTTCCTCCCGGACTCCAAACACCAGTCCGCCAACCGGTCTCCATAGCAAAGCACATGCTGTGTCACCAGAACTTGACAAGGCATCAGCCAAGCTCTAAGCCCAGTCCGCAACAGCCAATACCGCGGACACATCAGTCCGCAAGCTTCCCGCGGACAAGAGCCAACCCGCCTATCAGCACAAGCTTGCACCCGCGGCCACTGAGCAAAGCACCAGTCCGCAAGCCTCCATCCGCTCAGGCCGCTCCTTGGCAAAGCAAATCAGCAAACACCCTATCCGCAGACACCAGGTCGCATAGTCCGCGGACTCCAAGCAACAACCCGCTCAGAAGACATCCGACTTCCCACTAGACCTATCACCAGGCCGCACATCACAGTACGCCCAGTCCGCCTAGTCCGCCAATGCTGTCCGCCACAGGCCGCCCGGCCTGTCCCGTCACCCACGCTTGGAAAGGGTGCCAAGGTTGCCCGAAGGAGGAGGAGGAGAAGGAGCTGCAGGAGTAGTGGTGAGACCGGAGGTTGTCATAGAACCCGACAAGCAGAAGAAGCCGCGCGAACAGAAGCGGTTAGAAAACAGAAGAAGCCGCGCGAACAGTAGCGGCTAGAAAAAGGTCAAAGTCACAGCGGGGAAGAGGTCGCGCGGACTGAAAAGGCCGAGCGAACAGAAGATAGGAGAAGAGCAGGTGACCGCGATAAAGATGCAAGTGAGATAGGAACAACCCGCACGGTCAGGCAGATCACAGCAGCAAACCGCGAGTATAGAGACAAGCGGAAATGGGGAAAGCAGAAGCGGACAGGGAGAAGAAGTCCACAACGGGTAGAGACAAGGCCGCAACGACTAGGAAGTAGGAGAGGCAAGAAAGAACAAGGAGCGCGGCGACAAGGAAACAGGTCGCTGCGACGAATAGCAGTAGGAGAAGAGAACCAAGAAGAAGAAAGCCGCGCGAACAGGGCAGCGGACAGAAACAAGCCGCGCGAACAGGGCAGCGGACAGAAGAGAAGGCAAGTCGCGAAACAGGTCGCAGAAAGCGGAAAATAAGCCGCGAACAACAGAGAGCGCACAGAATCAGGAGGAAATGACCGTGTGCTCTGATACCATGTTAGAAAGTAGCGAAAAAGAGAGAACAAGCGGATAAGCTTTTGAATAATTGAAATTTTATTATCCAAAAAAGATATCATTTACAAAGGTATGACCTCCCTTATATAGAATGGAGGAGATAAGAAAGAGAGTATACAAATAATGTGGGACTAAACATTTACAATACTGAGCGGCTAGAACAAAGGTGACCGCACAGGCCGCGCGGTTAGACAGATGGCTTAACCACTCGGCAACTCCAGCAGGATAGAACAGGCCGCAATGGTAGACCACTAGACCGCCCGGTCTCCAGTCTTCAGAGTGAGATCGCCAGACCGCTCGGTCAACAAACCGCTGGATCAGACCGCTAAGCCACCCGGTCTACAAATCGCTGGATCAGACCGCTAAGCCGCCCGGTCTAATACTTCAACAGTCCAAAGATGACCCAACACCTGAACAGCCATCCCAAAAGGTTCACTCTTCCAAGAAAAGTCAAGTGCAAGCTGAGGAGTCCACTAGTGACTCAGAAGAGAGGGTAGTGTTCAACTCAGATGAAGAGCACCCTGACCTACCCAAGAAGTCTCAAATCCATTCACATGGAACTGAAGCTCAGTTCCAGGGGAGGCTATTCCACAGATGACTGCTCCTGAGATGACAGTCCCAACAGAAACTGTGCCTGAAGCTCAGCTTGACAATGAGACTGTCAATCTTACCATAATGGAAGTAGTCCAAGAAATCAATATGGACATAGACCCTTCTGAAAAAAGAGGGACAAGATGTCTCTCTTCCTGATTTGCTAGCAACACATCAGGAACCAGACATAGAGGTTGAAGCTGTGCCAGACTTGGCAAGTGGCCTCCAGATGGAGCAAGAAGAGATCCACCCAGAAGAGCAGCCAATAGATGCACCAACTACCACAAGGATTGAGGGGGACACAAGTCCAAGCCATTAGACTGGTTGACCATGTTCCAGAAACAACAAATGTTCCAGAACCTCCAAAGGAATTTGAAATTTCTTCTGACTCTGAAGATGGAGCAGCAGCCACACTCCTCAAGAAAAGAAAATTAATGGACATGAAGAAAAGGAGTACTGGCTATAAGAAGGCTTTGAAAGCAGGCTCTTATTCTATTGCTCCTACCACTGATTTTAGTTCTCATGGTACATCTCCAGGTAAAACTTGATGAACAAAGCCAAGCTTTGGAAAAGTATATAGATGAGAGCAACAAAGAGCTACAATTCAACTTGGCCCAAGATATCAAGTCCATTAGATTTGAGGTCAACATGATGAAGACAGATATGACTGATTGCTTCTACAAAGGATAAAATGTTGTAGTCTATCTTGCTAAACAACAACAAACCGGTAAATTGAGATAGATGATCTAGTGGTTAAGCAAGGCATTGTCCTTGAAAATCAAAAGAGATTAAATGAGAATTTGATGGAACTCCACACCATCTCTCTGGCCAAGATAGATGAACAGACTACTGCTCTTCAAGCCACTATGACCAATCAAGTCTCTGCAGTCGCAAAATAGATTCAGCTGGACCTGGCAACAGTTTCCACTGCAATAAAGACATCAGAATCTGTCATTTCTGCTCTCCTCAAGAAATTCAAAGCTTACTACACTATTGGGAACTATTATATCACTGATCAAATCAGATTTCAAAAGGATGACCTCAAAGATCATATAGACAGAGAGGTCATAAAGGGGGAGAGGGTATTAGTCCATGCTAGCTCTGAACATGTCAAATGGGTCACACATAACATCAGAGCTACCTTGGGATATCGACCCTTTTGTGATGATAATAATACAACAGAATCTGGAGTTCAAGCTACGAATAGAGAGGGGGTGCAACAAGAAGTGGCATAAGTCATATATCCCCATACTAGGTTTGAGGAAATCCACCAGGCTGTTCAAAATATGTACAACCCTCCAAAGGACACAATGCCAGTCATTTGTGAGGAGGTGGACATGGCTAATCCAGTACTGCTAAAAGAGCAAGAGGCTCTATTATCTAAGAAAAGGTTTAGAGAGCAGCCTGAGGCAAGACCAGATTTTGAAAGATGGAGTCCAATCTCTAGGAGTATCATTCTGACAGCATGGAATGCATTGGCTGACAATCAATATGATAGAGGGAAGTGGTACTCTAAGCAAGAAAGGGACAAGTATCTTGCTCAACAAGAAAAGATTCAAAAATTCAGAAAAGATTTGAAGGCTGGAAAAATTCCTGTAAATTCAATAGAGCCTTGCAAGTACTTCCCCAAGCCATTTCACTATTTTGAGAGGCAAAAGCTGAAGGCTGCAAAAGTCAAAGCCAAAGATATTAAAGGGAAAATGTCTGCTATTGAAACTGAAGCTGATGTCAAAGCATCCATTCAGCCAGGGAAAAGAATAATCATTAAGGAACCTAGTCAAAATTAATCTTAGAATGACTAGCATTTGACAACTGTGTATTTTTTGATTGTTATTAACAAACATTAATCTTGTTATCCCATTTTAATTATATGAGAATGAAATTCTGGGTATACAATGATTTACATATATGTGTATCTTTATTACCTGTTTTTTAAAGTTCATTTCTCAATGTTTTTTTTGTATAACATGATATCTGTGTTTTCTGCATAAATGTGGTTTGCATATCTGGATATATCACACTTATCATTTTTGTTATATGGTGTATATCATTGACTAAGGGTTATGAATTCTCCAAATAGGGGGAGATTGTTGGGTACATTGGAATTTGTGTACCTGATTTGGAGAAGCCTCACCTAACTCAATGATATACATTGTAAATGTAGCGAACACGCAGCTAACAAACGAACAAAAATTTGAATAATTTAAATTTTATTATACAAAAAAGGTATGATTTACAAAAGTATGACCTCCCTTTTATACAATGGAGGAGATATGAGAGAGTACAAACAAACAATGTGAGACTAAACATGTACATGACTGAGCGGCTAGAAATAAAAGAGACTGCACAGGACGCGCGGTTAGACAAATGGGCTATCCGCTCGGCAACTCCAGCAGGATGAGAACATGCCGCAATAGGAGACCGATAGACCGCCCGGTCTCTAGGCTTCTGAGAGAGACCGACAGACCGATCGGACTACAAACATCAACAGTCTGAATATGAACCTACTGGGAAGGAACCGCTAGACCGCGCAGTCAACAAACCACCAGACAAGACCGCAAGGCCGCACGGTATAATACTTCAACACTCCCCCTCATGCTGGAGCATAAATATCAATCATGCCCAGCTTGTCACAAATGTGGAAGAAGGAAGTAGAGACCGGTTTTGTGAAGATATCCGCCAATTCTTTGTCAGAGGTGACAAAAAGAGTGCAAATCTGTTTCTTCAAAATCTCCTCCCGAATGAAGTGGCAGTCAACCTCTATATGTTTTGTTCTCTCATGGAAGACCGGATTTTTGGATATGTATATAGCGGCCTTGTTGTCACAGAGCATAGGAAGAGGATAGTCATAGACCTATCCTAGGTCAAGCATGAGAGCCCGCAACCACTTTAACTCACACGTGGTTGACGCCATACTCCGGTATTCGGCTTCTGCACTGGATCTGGAGACAACAGACTGTTTCTTGCTCTACCAACTCACAAGATTTCCCCCAACAAAAGTACAAAAACCTGATGTGGATTTGCGATCGCTTTTATCATCCGCATAGCTTGAATCTGAGTAGGCTTCAACCCTCAGATGACCATTCCTCTGAAAGATTAGCCCTTTGCCCGGTGCTGCTTTGACATACTCTAAAATCTTCAAGGCAGACTGAAGATGGCACTCCCTGGGAGCTTGTATAAACTGACTGACCTTGCCTACATCATAGGAGATGTCGGGTCTGGTCATCATGAGATAGATGATTTTGCCCACCAAACGTCTGTACCTTGTGACATCAGATAGAAGAGGCGAGTCATCCGTCCATGTTTTGTCTTCTCTAATAGCCATGGGAAACTGGGCCGGTTTGGCACCTGTCAATCCTGCCTCTTGTAGAAGATCAAGGGCATACTTCCGTTGGGAGAGAACCAACGAGTCAAGCTTCCGAGAGATTTCTATCCCCAAAAAGTATTTCGGAGAGCCCATATCCTTCGTGACCAGGTGTTGACGGAGGTGTTTCTTTGTCAAGTCCACCCCAGCTTGGTCATCGCCAGTAAGAAGAATATCATCCACATATACTGCCAAAACCACCAGTCCGAAGGCCGTTTTGCGAATGAATAAGGAGCGATCGGTCGAACTCCTTGCAAAGCCGATGGTAGCCACAATACCACTGAACTTGTCAAACCACGCCCGAGGGCTCTGCTTTAGGCCATAAATGGCCTTCTTCAAATGGCATACGCGTGTCTCCCCCTGAGCAACATAGCCAGGAGGTTGCTCCATGTAGACGTCCTCCTAAAGATCTCCATAGAGAGGCGTTCTTGACATCAAGCTGGGATATAGCCCAATCCCTGTTAACAGCCACAGAGAGAAGAACTCGGATGGTACTGAGGCGAGCAACCAGAGAGAAAGTGTCAAAGTAATCAATGCCGTAAGTCTAAGTGAAGCCTTTGGCCACTAGCCGGGCCTTGTAGCGATCCACAGTGCCGTCGGGGCGAAATTTCACAATAAAGACCCAGCGACAGCCAACCACATCAGTACCCACTGGTGGAGGAACAAGGGTCCAGGTACCCCTTTCAGTAAGAATAGCCATCTATTCATCCATGGCAGACTTCCAATGAGGAATAACAAGAGCCTCCTGGTAGGTGCGGGGAGTAGCAGCAGCGGAGATAGCCAAGGCAAAACACCCGCGAGAAGGAGAAAGCCGATCATAGGAAACAACTGCCGCAAGAGGGTGTTGAGTACACGCCCGCACCCCTTTGCGAAGAGCAATGGAAAGATTCAGGTCGACGGGTGCCTCAGCAACCGGAGCGTCCGTGGCGGAGAAGGCTGGCCCGGGACTAGAGAGAGACGGCTGCGGAGAAGAGGGAGGAGGGGTAGGGGGTGAGACGGACAGAGAAGGAGACGGAGGAGGAGAGGAGGGAAGAGTGGAGACATCGACAGGCATGGAAGGAACGGAGAGAGGTGGTGGAGAAGCAGAGACATCAGGAGGAAGAGAAGAGTCAATAGAAAAGTAGGAAGCATTCTCGAAGAATGTCACGTCCGCGGAGACAAATTGTTTGCGCAGAACGGGGTCAAAACAGCAATAGCCTTTTTGAGTGGCAGAGTACCCCAAAAAGACACACTTGGTGGAAGGGGGGGAAAGCTTGTCGCGGGTAGCGGATGGAGCGTGAACAAAAGCTGTACACCCAAAGACACGGAGAGGGAGAGGAAAAGGTTCCTTGTGGGGGTAGAGAATGAAGAAGGGGGTCTGGCCGTGGAGAACCGTGGAGGGAAGACGATTGATGAGATAGCAGGCGAGGAGCACAGCGTAGCCCCAGTAGGAGCGGGGTACTTGCATCTGCGTCATGAGAGTGCGAGCGACATCAAGGAGGTGACGGTTTTTACGCTCCGCCACCCCATTCTGCCGAGAGGTGTAAACACAGGTGGTTTGATGAAGAAGACCATGTTGCCGAAAGAAAGAGGAGAACTCATGACTAAGATATTCCTTAGCATTATTAGAGCGTAAAACTTTAATAGAAATGCCAAATTGAGTCTTAATCAAAAAATAAAAGGAGTGCCAGATAGAAAAGAGTTCAGAGCGATCTTTTAATAGATACACCCAGGTACATCTAGAAAAATCATCTATAAAAGTTACAAAGTAGGAACTACCCCGACCAACGGTGAGGGTAGGAGCAGGACCCCAGACATCAGAATGAATGGGATCAAACGGGCGAGAGGAGCCACGACCTTGCTTCAGCGGGAAGGAGGAGCGATGATGTTTGCCGAGCTGACACACATCACAGTTGAGCGGAGGACTGGTCGGAGGTAGGTGGGGCAGAAGCTGGAGAAGAATCCGAGGAGGAGGATGTCCAAGGCGAAGATGCCATTGAAGCAGATCTGTAGAGGAGGAGGAGTAAGCGGACAGAGCGGAAATGTTGTCGAGGAAATAGAGTCCGCCACTCTCAGTCCCAGTAACAATCGTCCGCTGGGTCCTCGGGTCCTGAAAAGAATAAGAAGTGGGAGTGAATAAGACAGAGCACTGAAGTTGCCGGCATAAAGTAGTAACAGATAATAAATTGCACGAAAACTTCGGGACATAGAGAGTGTCCTCCAAGCGAAGCGACGGGGTAACTTGAACCATGCCCGTCGCAAGCACCGGGGATGGTGAACCATCCGCCACACGAACCGGTGGTAGGCGGTCATGCGTTTCAAGGAGAGAGAAGCAATGAGGGTTGCCAGTCATATGATTTGTAGCACCCGAGTCAATCAGCCATTTACCTTGCGTAACGACGTGGGCACTACCTGAAGTCGTGGCCACAGAGGCAGACAGCCGAGAGGAGGCGGAGGTCGAGGAAGGAGCATCACCGGAAGGGCGAAGATGAGGATGTTTTTGCCAGCAGCGGTCAATAGAATGGCTAGTACGACCACAGTGAGAGCAGAGGAACCTGGACGAACCACGCCCGCCTGAGTGGCTACGGCCACTAGGACCCCCCCCCGCTGAGCCTGGTGAGCATAGGAGTCCTGGGAAGGAGGGGAGGCCAACAGAGGCCGCTGGAGCAGTGAAGTAACAGCGGTAATGCGAGTCGCGGTGGCATCCAAAGTAGGAGATTTTGCCTCACCCAAGATCTGCTGGCGGATCATATCATAGGAATCAGGAAGACGAAGAAGATAACAAACAACCAGGAGTTCCTGGAAGTTTTTGTGCTGGTCGGCCAAGTCCGCGGAGAAGGGGCGATTCTGTAGGATCTCTGCGCCAAGAGCCTGAACCTGCTGATAAGCCGCAGCAGGAGACATGGAGGGGCGGGCAAAGAGGTCCGCATAAAGAGTATAAATGCGGGACGTCTGGCCCCCCTTCGAATAGAGAGCAGTGAGGTGAAGGCAGGCGGCCTTGACCATCTCATCATGGCAAATGACGGGAAGGCACTCATCAGAGAGGCTGTTGGCCAGCCAAGTGCGGACAAGGGCATCACTTGCATCCCAGTCATCAAATTCAGGAGAGTTAAGAGGAGGAGGATCATCAGTGAGGTGATGATGCTTGCACTGAGAGCGAAGAAGAAAGGTGAAAGAGACGCTCCAATCGGGATAGTTGGAGCCAACAAGCTTAGAAAGCGTGCCAAGGTTGCCCGAAGGAGTAGGAGGAGTTGCAGGAGTGGTGGAGGTAGAGATAACGGGGGTGGAGAGACCGGAAGTGTCCATAGAGAGGGCAGGAAACCGCGCGAGAAGAAGAGAATCCGCGGGGAGAGAAAAAAGGAGAGCAAGCCACATGACCTAAGGAGGAGGCCGGGATACGAGAAAGAAACCACAGCGAACAAGGACGAAACTGCAGCGGGCTAAAGAGAAGAAGCTGCAGCGGCACGGTGGTAGAACACAAGCGACCAAGAAGCAGACCAAGGCACAGGGTAAGAGGTCGCGCGAACTGAAAAAGTCCGAGCGAACAAAAGAGAAGAGGAAGCAAGGGACCCAAGAGAACAGGTCAAAAACAGACCGAAGAAAGGCGTGTGAACAGGGAGAAGCCGCGCGAACAGCACATCGGTCAGAAGAGAAAACAAGCCGCGAGAACAGGTCGCGAAAAGAAGAAACAAGCCGCACGTGCAGAGAGAGCTTAGTCAGGTGGAAAGGACCGAGTGCTCTGATACCATGTAAAAGTAGCGAACACGCAGCTTATAAACGGACAGAAATTTGAATAATTTAAATTTTATTATCCAAAAAAGGTATGATTTACAAAGGTATGACCTTCCTTTTATAGAATGGAGGAGATATGAGAGAGTACAAACAAACAATGTGAGACTAAACATGTACAGGGCTGAGCAGCTAGAAATAAAAGAGACCGCACAGGCCGCGCGGTTAGACAGATGGGCTAACCGCTCGGCAACTCCAGCAAGATGAGACCATGCCGCAATAGGAGACCGATAGACCGCCCGGTCTCCAGGCTTCTGAGAGAGACTGACAGACCGCTCGGACTACAAACATCAACAGTCTGAATATGAACCTGCTGGGAAGGAACCGCTAGACTGCGCAGTCAATAAACCGCCAGACAAGACCGCAAGGCAGTGCGGTCTAATACTTCAACATACATCAGGTTGTATTTGATTGTGTATTGAGTTAACTTGTGCAGGTAGAAGAATGCAGAAGATATTCTAAGTACAAAAGTGTCGAGACAATTGCTTTTGTGTTGACACCTTTGAAGGTGCTATGTCGACACACATAAGCTAACTCTACATCAACTGTGTCGACACACAGGACTTGTGTCGACACACAGAAGCAAAGTCAATATCAACTGTGTCGACACTTATAACTTGTGTCGACACACCTGGACTGATTAACAAGTGTAAAGAAACAACTATGTTGACATCCATGACTTGGGTCGTCAGTTAGAGAGGCTGTGTCGACACACAGTACTTGTGTCGACACATTCTACAAAAGATGTGTCAAGAAATTGATAGAGAGGCTGTGTTGACACACATGACTTATGTCGACACATTTTACAAAGGGTGCATGTCGAGAACTTAATAAAGAGCTGTGTCGACAACTTTCTGAAGTGTGTCGACGCAGTCTACAAAGACAGTGTTGAGACTAAGTGAAGAGCTGTGTCGACAGTTACTGATGTTTGTCGACAACACCAAAGGAAGTGTATCGACACCTGGGTAATTGTGTCGACACATACTCCATCTGTGTCGACACATATGTCTCGACACAGTCAGCTGATCCAAAAAATATTCGAAGTACCAAATCTCAAGACTGATGACTTAACAGCTGCTAGAATGGTCACTGCTTATTTGACATGACAGAACCGTCAGATGTCAGTCAACTACCGTACCAGCCGGTTACAACTAATATAAAACTATAAATAGGGTCAGGGCCTTCAGAAAAATAACAACAGAAGATAGAGAAAAACTGAAGTGAAATTCTCCAAGAAGATTTCATAGATTCCTGTACAGCTGCAGATTCAGATCCAAAATCAAAGAAGGAGATTTGTTGAAGATTGCAGATTAAATTCAGAATGGTGGAAGAAGCTGGATCTACTCCAAGAAGATTCAACCTAAGTTCTCTATTTCAAGAAGCTTTGAATAAGCTAAGTCAGGTTGGATCAAATCTTTACTGCAAGGAACAGTTGGTAGCAGATTCATCAAGATCTGTCCAAGATCCCTTCATCTCTTTATGAGTGAAGGTAGAAACAATTTATTTATCTAAATTTCTGTAGGATCTATTCTAGATCTGAGTGTAAGAGATTAAGTTCTCTGAGTTGTAAGCGTATATCTATAAAGGCTGAGGTAGGGCGGTTAGCCTGAAGTAGGAGATTGATTTCTCTGAGTTGTAGGCCTGGTGAAAGAGGATGAGGTGGGGCTTGATTGCCTGAGTGGTAGGAGTGGGGACTCACTCTGAGGTTGGATTCTCTGATAGAATCTGAGTTGTAGGACTTGCTGAAGTCTGAGCTGTAGGAATCATTCTTGGTTCTGAGTTGTAAGATCTGAGGATCTGAGAAGGTGGAAGGAAGTTAGGCTGAATCTAGTATACTGCTAGATAGGCGAAGGGGGAAAGTGGATGTACCTATCACTTGGGGAATCATTATAAAATCAGTGCGTATGCTGTGTTTGATTGTTTGTGTGCAGTGGTAATTTTATCATAACTGTGCTGAGATAAACTTATTAACTGTCTAAGGCTCTATTTGTTTGGGCGTTTCACAACTCCGTTTTGGGCAAATGCCACCGGAAGGAGGGTAAACAAATGAACCTTCAGCAGCGTTTGCTCCGTTTCTATCCGCCCGCCTTGAGAAAAGCCCCAAAAAGCTCAGTTTGGAGCAGCCACCTCCCCCCTCCGGTTCGAACTCTCTGTTTCCACCCGCCGGATCGACCCGCCACCGTCGAACCAAATGGAGCCTAAGTAAGAAAAAAGAATTGAACCTATTCACCCCATCTAGGTGTTTAGGTAATCTTGAAATCAATTATTTCACCGGTCATACATGAGAATAAAAGAAAACACTCAAAATTAGGCCTACGAGGGCCGGTTCAGCCACATGGGATTTTGCCTGCTATTTGCCACTAGGCTCCGCAGCACTTGCAAGTAACAATCCACCGAGCGGTGATAAACAAAAGCAACAGTCAGCTAAGCTGACCAAATTATAACGATCCCGCCCCTAAACTCAGGGCGGCGATGCTCTTTCCCTGCACTTTATTAGCATTGTCATATAATAGAGAATTAACACATCATCACAGGCGTAGGCTCGCACAGACACACACCCCATGCTCTCAGGGCACATTCTCGGTGAACCCGGTCAAAGTCTGCGGTCTCACCACCGCCTCTTGGATGACAAATTCTCGTGAGCATTCTGGTCTTTCTGGCTACTGCCTAAGACCCTCCATCTATGACAACAACGAGTACCACATACCTTAGGTCTCTCTAACCGAACCACATAGAGCGGGTACGGTTCCGCCTAACCCGTTGCTCACACCACAACGTCAATTTAAGCTGTCTCCGCGGGTCAAGCTTCCCCGAGTCCCAATTCGATCACACACTTTACATAACCCGGTAATGTACAAGTTGGTTCCCATGCCACCAAGTTGGCAGAATCACGCATCCGCCCAGTTTTCCGGGTGTACCTTGGAGTTAGTCCCCAAGGCTCCCTGTTGCAATCTACCACGTAGAAAAAAAGAAAAACAATCAATTGCGCGGAGTCTTCTCCGGCCACTCATGCAATGCAACATCACCGATCCAGACCAACTTGTCCGGGTAGGCTTCAAACATCATTCCTATGTCCGTTTCTCGATTACGGACTCTACATGCAAAACAACGGGGACTATTCATGTCTACCCGAAGGAACACCTCACACTCACCGCATACTTGCGAGAGCGGGCTTCCTATGCAAGGGAAAAGAGGACTTCACATGTCCAAGATGGGAATCGTTACCCTAGCATTTCTCTTTGGCGCCATGAAGATCTGTGCGGATGAAAAGCACCGCAATATCCTCGCCTCCGTTGATCCGAACTCGGCTTGCGATTTGGGGCTCCGAAGCTCCGCATGCAGCCGAATCTCACTTCCTTCTTCTTCCTTGCTCTCCCCCTCTCTAGAACTTTAGAAAGAGAAAACCCAAATAGAATGAGGGTTTCTAATCCCTATTCTTGGGTATATCCCAGCAAGAACGGCCCTGAGACATTGGATCCCAAAATAAGGAAACGGACGACCACGATTCACACTTAAAATCCAAAACCTGTGCCGAACACGGCTTGTGACACGCCCGTGTCCAAGGCTGTGTGCCCTATTCGATGCCGAAACCGTCGCATCCCGAAAAGTACACGGGCTCTCGACACGCCCGTATCAGGCTTGACACGCCCGTGTCATCCAGTACACGCCCGTGTAGCTGGGCTTGTTCCTCCATCGACACAGGACAAACACCAACCCGTGAAGAACACGGGTATTAGACATGCCCGTGTCCTATATGACATGCCCGTGTCATACCCGAACACGCCTGGACTTCAGGCCGTGTTTCTCCCCTGACACAACTCGACCAACTACCCGAGTAGGACACGGCCTGGGACACGCACGTGTCTCAGGCCGTATTCGCTGTTCGACGATCGTCGACTGCAATTTCATCGACCACACGGTCATCGTCGAACCCGAGCATGACACGCCCCTGGACACACCCATGTCCCAGGCCGTATGACCTCTACCGAGTCCCAAACTAGGCTCAAAACGCTACCCGTCCCTCTTTTGAGTTTCGGGGCGTTACAACTCTCTCCCTCTAAAAAGAATTTCGTCCTGAAATTACATAAAGGAAAAGATATAAACAAAACTCAGACGGTACCTGAATGGAATAACTCCGGGTACTCCTCAAGCATGGTCTGCTCTCGCTCCCACGAGAGCTCCTCCCAACCGTAATTGTCCCAACAGACCTTGACCATCCTGATTTCCTTGTTACGCAAATGCTTGACCTCCGAGTCCTCAATGCGAACGGGCTTGACCTTCATCGTCAACCCAAAATCGATCGGCACTTGATCAACCGCAACCACTTGCGAAGGCTCTTGCACCGCCTTCCGCAGCACCGATTGTACAACCCCATATTCGTTGGGTAGGACCAGGATCCCCTCAACGGCCAGGATTGGACTAGCTTCGGGTTAGCTTTGAGCTTCAGAGCGAAAGGGTTCCCGCCTAGGAGTCAGTGAGAATGATCGCGTCAAGCCCCGACTGAGACCCATTTCTGCCCAGAGACGGGCGAGAAGGCTCGCGCCTCATCGAGGGAGGAAGCGGGCTCGGTCTGGGGGACCCTTCAACCCCTTTTTCCTTAGCTCCCGCCGAGTGAGGGCGGGATGGTCCTCGACATATGGTTCTCGCCGGGTGGGGGCCAAGGCCCATGGTGAAATTACCTAGTTGCCCTCGGGTAAATTACCTATATGCCCCCAGGGTTTGCATTTAGAATTTCATAACAGCGGGTTTTGGCTATTGGCAGACAAGCCAAGGGTATCTTAGTAATTACAATCAGCAAAGACTATAAATAGACCCGCAGGGGATCTTCAGAAGGCAAGCTTTCAATATTCTCTAAGACTCTCTAGCGCTTTCTAAGGAGCTCCCAGCCCAGCTTTTGGCTTTGGAGGGGAAGCTATCAGAGATCTTCCGGGTAAGAGGTGAGACCTCCCCACTGAGACTTTGGGTCAGTTCTAGGTCCTTTGCAACCAGTCAAGGGTCGGGGTTTGAGAGAAGTAGGCGTTGGCTGTACCCTTATTTTCGAACTCTCGTTGAGGTCAATTTCTAGCTTCAATAGATTTGGTGCGGTGAGCGTGGACAGTAGCTGATACAAGAAAATCTCAAGTCCAGTCTCATGGCCAGAGGTGGAGGAGAAGGAGCTGGCTCGGGAGGTTATCCCTCCCGAGAGAGTGGGGTGACGCTGGGAATGTTGGAGGACTTCAGGAGGGAGGTCTTACAGACTATTCACTTGGATTTCTCGGCGAGAGGCGAGTGGGAGACTCCGCAGGTCCAGGTGGAGGCTTCTCCGTCATTGGGCGAGAACGCTCCCGGGCAACGCCCCGGGAAGGAGATTCCGGCTGAGGCGGCGGAAAGGGACATCCCCAGGCAGGAGCTGTTCCCGGGACAGGCAAGTGTAGACAGGGCCAGCGAGCCGAGGTCGTGGGAGGAGCCTTCTCGGCAGGTCGTGAGTGAGATCCCCTTTAGTGAGCTCATCATTTCAGCCCCGGTTCCGGAAGGGTTTAGGGAACCGGACATGTCATACTACACCAGGAGGGACGACCCTACACAACATGTGTAGTGGTTCGAAGATGTCGTTTCCATAAGGCAAATGTCGGATGTCTTCAAGTGCCGGCTCTTTGCCATCACGTTGAAGGAAAAGGTGAGGGACTGGTTCCACCAGTTACCCGCAAGCTCGATTTACTGCTTTGAAGATCTGAGACGCGGATTCTTGCTAAGGTTCTCAACGTCCAAAAAGAGGAAGAAGGGAGCAGAGTGTTTGTTTGCCGTCAAGCAGAGGTTGGAGGAGACGCTGGGACACTATGTCGACAGGTTCTAGGAAGAGATTCTGCAGGTACATGAGATGCCGGGGTACACGGTGATGCTTGCCTTCACTCTGGGGTTGAGGCCCAACTTCTTCAGCATGGAGTTGAAGAGAGTTCCCCCCCTCTCCTTCGAGGAACTGATGGAGAGGGCGACAAAAGAAATTAAGATTGAGTCGGCCAACCCGGCGTTTGCAAGGAGGTTAGCCAAGTTGGCGGAGGAAGACGAGAAAGAAGTTGGGGCAGGGAGGCAAAGAGAGCAGAGGGAGGAGAGAAGGAGAGAGGAACCCTGAGGTCAGGGGCTGCTGGAGCCAAACAACAGGTTAGGATGGAGGCTCCAAGAGGGTCACCCTCAAGGACAAGGTGGAGGATTCCCGGGCAGGGACAACCACCAGGAGCAAAGGAGGATTAACCAGCCAGCTTGGAGGCAGGGGCAGAGGGTCCCTCTCCGGCCGCAGTAAGAAGCAATGAAGATAGTGAGGGGAAGAGGAGGAAGGAGAGGAGCTCGGGGAGGAGCGAGAAGGAGAGAAGACAAAGTGGCGTTACCCTTCTGTGACTTTCACTAGGAGGCGGGCCACGCGACAGCCTCTTGCCCAGAATTTTTGGAGATAAGGGTAGCGAGGGGGCATGCTCACCATCAAGCCCCCGTGAGGATTGAGGAAGTTCCGCAAGGAGGAGAAGGATATGATAGATGTGAAGACCGGGTGGATGTGGGAACCCGAGGAGGGATCAGGGTGATCTACGGGATGGGGATCGAGGCTACCCGCAAGCGGAGTTTCCAAACCATGTATCGAAGGAGCGTCGCGTCGACCTCCCAACCCCCCCCCCCCACCGAAGGAGAAGATCACTTTCTCGGTGAAAGACATGCCAGATTACGAGGATCTATTCTACGACGCCTTGGTGATCCAAATAACAATAGAGAATTTCACGGTCTCCCGGATACTGGTGGACAACGGGAGTTCCGTGAACGTGATGTTCAAGAAGGCCTTTGATGAGATGAAGGTAGAAGCTCGGAGGGTGCTAGCCTCGAATGGACCGCTATTTGGGTTCTTGGGGGAGTGAAAGGAAGTGGAAGGAGGGGTAGGGTTGCATGTGATATTGGGGAGGGGGGGGGGGGGTACCGAGGAACTGTCGGTTCGTCATCGTTGATGCCCCGAGCAGCTACAACACAATATTCGGGCGACCTCTCATCAACGCCTTTCATTGCGTCCCCTCCTCGTTCCATCAGTGCCTCAAGTTCAATAGCAGAGGGGTGCAAGTCAGGATCAGGGGAGATCCGAGAGTGGCGAGACAGTGCTATGTGACTACCGTCAACACTATATCCTGAATGGAGGAAGCGAAGGAGCTGGAAAAGTAGATGGCAAGGGCATAAGAAGCTGAGGGGGAAGGAGGGGTGAGTCTGGGTGAGGTAGAGAAGGTGTTGGATCCCTAGTTGGATTTGTGCTAGGTTCACTAAACTAGGATGTTTGACCCAACATGTATAGCTAGAGTCATGTATGAGTCCTAGAGTATAAGTCATGTCCTTAGAGTCAACACTACATGGACCAGCCATCAACAGACTGCAAAAGACTCAAGACTTAGAGAAATTTCAAAGACTCAGAAAATGAGTTCGACGTTTGTCGAACTCAGGTCGACGATAGTCATGCTCAGCTCGATGAACTCAGAGACAATTCTCTGAGCTGAGCTCGACGAACTTGGTTCTTAGGTCGATGATCTATGGACACTATACTTTAACATTTCAAGTCCAGAATTCTTCTCACTAAACTCCAGTCGACGAAGTTAGAATATCAGCTCGATGAACTTGGATCTTAGGTCGACGATTTCTGGATCATCTACTTCAACATTATAAGACCAGAAACACTTAAGTATTCTAAGTCCAGAATCATTCTTCAGTCGACGAATTCATATTCTCAGCTCGACGAACTTAGACCTCAATAGCAAGTAGCAGTTAGCAGTTCTCAGCTTGACGAAACTAGTTCTCAGGTCAATGAACCTAGTTCTTAGGACGACGATTTCTGGACACTTCACTTCAATATTATAAAGTCCAAAAACCATTACTCTGAACACTAGTCGACAAACTTAGATTCTCAGCTCGATGATCTTGATGCACAGAATTGGCAAGGTTCCAAAGAAAGTAGTTATCTGTCCTCAGGTCGACGATCTTGGATCTCAGGTCGACGAACAACTATTATCTGGTCAACGAACTTGACTTCTCAACTCGACGAACTGTGGACCCAGCTCGACGAATTCTATTACCTGTTCGATGATTTATGTACAGATCCAGACATGGACTTTCCCTCCCCGTGTCCCTTATTTTATTGCGATAATTCCTGAGTAATCAATGCTTAACATTCTCTGAATATTACCGTTAGACGCAACATTGATTATGGACTTCATCAGGATTATTACTTGCCGCTTTTCAATGGGACAGTTGGGGAAATCAATCAATGCAAATATTCTCCAGGCCGTCATCATTGAATGAAGGAAGAAATTCAAATTCAGAAGGAAGATCTCATGGAAAATATAAAAAGGATTTTTCCTCTTTTCTTCTACAGACAATAAGACAGTGTATAGGCTTTTCTTCTTCCTTCTCGTCTGAACACAAAGAATAGAATACACATGGCAATAACACAGTATAGAAATTAGAAGCCCTAGACCAGAGAAAGAACAGCAAGCTGAAGAAGAAGAAGAACATCAATCAAAAATCAAGAGTCTTCTTCCTTCTTCATCTTAGGATTCTTCAGAGGACAACTAATATTCTATCTGTCAAAGAAGCTCCTGGATACCTGCTGGTCAAGGCTGAAATATTGAAGGCCTACTCACCCTGCAGCAAAGCTCAAATCTTCCTGAGTTCAATATCTCAGGGGGAGCTTTTGTTAACATCATATATCCATTAAAGTCTTCTCAGTTATATTTTGAGAAAGAGAAGACATAATCACTCTCTCACCCCCACTGTAAAAAGGTTCTTTAACTCCCTTCAAAAGTTATTCTTGGTTGCAAGTCTCCTGATCAAAAGACTTGGGTTGGTTTTTGAGCACCTGATCAAAAGCTCATTGGTGGCAGTCACCTGATCAAAAACCTGAGTGGATTCCTACCAGGGTGGTAGAAGAGTGGATGTACCCAAGTTTAGGGGAACTACTATAAAATTCTTGTGTTGTCTGGTTGCACCTTTTCTTTTGTTCTTGTTGTGGCTGTGCTAGCTAGGTTGCTGTGTTTGTGATATTTGGTTTTGCTGTGCATGTGATAGTGTTAGATTAATTAATCTTAGGTCTGTTTTTTTTTACAGCAAAAAGTTTTTAAGTTTTTCAAGATACTCTATTCACCCCCCTCTAGAGTATTTCAGATCTAACCCTTACTTTCAATTGGTATCAGAGCAAGTTTCCTTTGGTTGTATAAGTTAACCCTTGAACCAAAAGATCCTGTGTTAGATCTGACTTTTACTTCTATTAAGTTTATATTCACAGCAAGGCACAAAACAAAGACCATGCAAGCACCAGACCTCCAGTGTGCAACCTAAATAGGTTTGCCATCTGGAAGGCAAGAATAAAATTATATATGAATTCTATTGATGAGGATATCTACAATTCTATCTTGACAGGTCCTCCTCAAGCTACTGCCTCTACATCTACAACAACTTCAAGCACCAATGCAGTTACACCACCTGAGTGGACTAAAGCACAGAAGAAAGCAAAGGTTGCTGATGCCAAGGCCATGAATATTCTAGCCCAAACAATGTCTGATGACATTTTCCAAAAAGTGGCAGAAAGCACATCAGCTAAGGCCATTTGAGACTCTCTCAACCAAATGGTAGCCGGATCAGCTGATGAGAGGAAAGATAGAAGATCCAATCTCATATCCCAATATGAGAACTTCAAGAAAGAGCAAGCAGAATCTGTTGTAGATATGTACAATGGGTTGAGCTCAATCATCAATAAGCTGAAACCTTGGATAAGGACATCACCCTCACTGAGGTGAATGACAAAATCCTTATGTCCTTCCCAAGCACATGGGATTCAAGGATCTGGCCAATCAAGGAGGCCAGAATCTTAAATGAGATCTCCACTGAATCTCTTTTGAGAAAGCTCAAGTCATATGAGCAGCTCATTAAATCCAGAGAAGCAGCAGAGCAAAGGACACCTCCACCAGCCAGGAAGGAACACAACCTGGCATTCAAGACTGCTGAAGAGACAGAAACTTCAAGGGTGAATGAAGAGTTAATGAGTCTGCTTGCCAAAAGATTTTATAAAATGACAAGGAAAGACTTCAGGAAGAGGTCATCTAGACAGGATGACAAGCCAAGGTATGACAAAACCCCTACTAAAGAGGTAGTTTGCTTTGGCTGCAGGAAACCTAGACACTTCATCTCAGAGTGCCCAGTAAATCAAAAGAAAGAAAGAAGAAGAGAGAAGGATTCAAGAAGACAGTAAGGCAGCAGGCCTTCCTCCAATAAATATAAAAAGAAGGAGAAAGGCTTTGTAGCAGAAAGCTGGAGTGAAACTGAGGATGAATCCACATCTTCAAGTTACAGTGAAGAAGAAGAAGAGGCAAGGGCCAAAGAAGTCTGCCTCATGGCCATTGATGCCTCCAGAAGTCAATCAGATGAAGAAGATGCATCTGAAAATGAAGAAGCTTCAGAAACAGAAGCTTATCAGACACTTTTATCTTTTGACTATAATTCTAATGCTTTCAAATTTGAATTTAAAACAATGTGTATTGATTTAATAAACTCTAAAAAGGAAATCAAAACACTTAGGGAAAGACTAGCTAATCAAGAAAATATAATTTCTGAAAACACTAAGCTGAAAGATGAACTTACAGTAGCTAATGAACAAATCATTGCTTTAAAAACAGAGCTATGTAAGGCCAAACAACTTGAGGAATCTCTCAATGGGAGAAGCCTTAAGCTGATGGACAGCACAAGCACAGTCAATGCCAGACTAAATGACAAACTGAGCTTGGGTGCATCATCAAGTTTACCCCCCCCCCCCATTCTCAAGAAGAACATATTATCAACCCCCATTAAATTTGTGTCAGCTAAGAATAAAGAAGTAATGAACAACAATCAAACTGAAATCACACATAAAAACAAGAAAAATCAAAATCAGAAAACCTTAGACAAAAATAAAGTTCAGTAGATTTCGTCGAACTCAGATCGACGAAATGGGGCAAGTTCGTCGAACTCAAGTCGATGAACGCTGAACGCAAATCTATATAGTAATCATTCATCTTACTACGATCAACGAACGGTGATTGGTTTGTCGAGCAGAGGTAGACGAACTTGGGGCACAGAAAATGACTATGTTCATTCTCTGAGCAGAGATCGACGATCTCATCCCATTTCGTCGAACTCTGGTTGATGAACTCACAACTATTCATCGAACCCAGTCAGACTTAGTAAAAATCATAATTATGATAACTCTAATCAAACTAGGAAACCATTTAACCCACTTGCTGATTGAATAATTCCACCTAGAAGATATCACCCATTAGGATATAAATCACAACCTGAATTTTCCGTGATTTCAAGTTTTTCCTATCAGCAAAACAAAGGACCCAAGGTAACCTGGGTCAAGAATAATTAATTATTTTCTCTGTAGGTGAAGAGCTGTCCAGTTGTTAATCAACTATAATATCTGGACAGTGGTTGCTCCAAGCACATGACTGGCAGCAAGGACAACTTACACAATTATAAGTCCAAGCTGCGACCAAAGGTAATCTTTGGTAATTCAAAGTGTGGCCAGTCTGAAGGCCATGGAGAAGTAAGGATTGGAGCAGTCACATTCAAGAAGGTGACTTATGTAAAAGGACTCAAGCATAACCTCATCTATATCAGCCAATTATGTGATGAAGGTTATCGGGTACACTTTAACTCTACATCCTGTATTATTTCTAATAAAGAAAAACAAAAAGTTTTAATTGGAAATAGACAAGAAACATATACTTAGTTGATTTTCTTTCTGCCAATTCAGATATTTGTCTGCTTAATATTGATTGCAATCAAAATGAATTATGACATAAAAGACTAGGACATGTAAACATGAAAAATATTGCTAGGTTATCTAAAGATAGCCTTGTAAGAGGCTTACCTTCTGGTCCCTACAAGAAGGAAGACTTTTGCAGGGCTTGTCAACTAGGCAAGCAAACTTAATCTAGTTTTAAATCAATTAATAAAAGTGATTCACCTAGGATTTTGTACCTGCTACACATGGACCTATTTGGACCTATTGCTGTACAAAGCCCAGGAGGGAAATCCTATACTCTAGTCATTGTAGATGACTTCTCAAGATTCACTTGGGTGTTCTTTTTGAGATCTAATTCAGATACCTTTAAAGTTCTTACAGATTTTCTCAGGACCATACAGATTGAGTACTCTACTCATATTGTATTGATCAGAAGTGATCATGGTACAGAGTTTGAGTCCCTTCTTATGCATGAGTTCTGTGAGAAGGAAAGTATCAGGCACTGCTTCTCAGCTCCGAGAACTCCCCAACAAAATGGGATAGCTGAAAGGAAGAATAGAAGCTTGATTGAAGCTGCATACACATTACTTGCAGATGCTTACATGCCACTATCCTTTTGGGCAGAGGCTGTAAGCACATCAAATTATGTACTGAACAGAAGTTTGATTCACAAACTAAAGAATAGGACTCCATATGAATTACTTAAGGGGAAGAAACATAAAATCACTTATTTTAAAGTATTTGGATGTGTGTATTATATATATAATAACAACAAGAAATATATTAGAAAGTTTGAAGCTAAGTCTGAAGAGAGAATTTTTCTAGGATATTCCCAAGTAAGCAAAGTTTATAGGGTGTTCAACAAATCTACTTTAAAATTGAAGAATCAATTCATGTTACCTTTGATGAAACTAACATGTCTTATAAGGATAAAGAGATTTCTACCAATAACACTTTACAGGTACCTCACTTATGTGAGAAAATGGGTGAATTAAACCTTCCACAAGAAGCTATAGCACCCTCTCCTCCACAAGTTGTTGAAGACAGTGAAGATGAATCTTTGGAAGAGGCTGTACCTCATTCAACAACAAACATAATTCCACAAGAGGAATTAAATCCAAATGTTGTTGCTGAACAAACTCAACCCACTGATCTTGTCACACTAAGGGATCACCCTAGATCCCAAGTGATTGGAGACATAATAGTAGGTGTACATACAAGGCATCAACTCAACCAAGATGTGATGCATGCCTGTTTTCTCTCTCAAGTTGAACCTTAATCCATAAAATATGCTAAGCAAGATCCCCACTGGATCATTGCAATACAAGAGGAACTCAACTAGTTTGAGAGATGTAGAGTTTGAGATTTGGTTTCAAGACCCAAAGACTACCCAGCCATTGGAACCTAATGGGTATATAAAAACAAGCTTGATGCCCATGGTGCAATTGTGAGGAACAAGGTGAGGCTTGTTGCTCAAGGTTATAGACAAGAAGAAGGCATAGACTATGATCAAACCTTTGCACCAGTTGCAAGGTTAGAAGCAATTAGAATCTTTCTTGCCTATGCTGCCTACAAGAAGTTTAAGGTCTACCAGATGGATGTGAAAAGTGCCTTTCTAAATGGAGTACTAAAAAAAGAGGGTTATGTTGAATAACCTCCAACTTTTGTCTCTCCAACCCATCCTTCTTTTGTATTTAGATTGCATAAAGCCCTCTATGGTCTAAAGCAAGCTCCAAGAGCTTGGTATGAGACCTTAGCTAGCTTTCTAATAGAGCATGAATTCACTAGAGGCATAATAGATAAAATATTATTCACTAGACACCATAAGGATAAAATTTTGTTAGTACAAATCTATGTAGATGACATTATATTTGGGTATACTGATTCCAAACTATGCAAGAGTTTTTCTGACCTTATGCATTCTAAGTTTGAAATGAGTAGCATGAGTGAGCTCTCCTACTTCCTTGGTCTCCAAGTGAAGCAGCTACTTGATGGCATCTTCATCTCCCAGGCTAAATATGCTAAAGAGCTTCTTAAAAAGTTTGGGATGGCTGATGCCTCAACAAAGAAAACACATATGGCTATTAATGTTGTAATAGATTCTGATCCACATGGGAAACCTGTTGACCAGAAGTTATATAGGGGCATTGTTGGGTCCATATTATATTTTACAGCTAGCAGACCTGATATAATATTTGCCACATGCCTTTGTGCTATGTTCCAAGTGAACCCTAAAGAATCTCACCTAGTTTTTCTAAAAAGAATTTTGAGATATATAAAGAGTTGTCCTAGTCTAGGACTTTGGTATCCTACTGAGTCAGAATTTAATTTAACTGGATATTCTGATGCTGACTTTACTGGATGCAGGGTAGACAGGAAAAGTACCTCAGGAACTTGCCAGTTCCTAGGTATGAGATTAGTGTCTTGGTTCTGCAAGAAACAATCATCTGTGTCCACATCAACTACTGAAGCAGAATACATTACATATGACAATTGCTGTTCACAGATGTTGTGGATTCAGAATCAACTCCTGGACTATGGTTTCAACTTAAATAATTAAACTCTACTATGTGATAACACAAGTGATATATTCATAGCACAAAATCCAGTCCATCACAGTAGGACTAAGCATATAGACATTAGACATTATTTTATTAGAGAGTGTGTAGACAAAAACAAAATCAAACTTGTATATATCTACACTGATTTACAAAGAGGAGATATCTTCACCAAACCTTTGGATTAAAGAAACCATCTATTCTTTATAAACCAACTGGGTATGATAAATGGAGAAACCTTAATTTAACTTCTGTCTGCACTCGATGAATTTTTCCAAGTTCGTCGAACGGAGCTCGATGAACTAGGCAAAGTTCTTGAGATATTCGTCGAATGGAGGCCGACGAACTCTCTGTGAGTGAAGTTATTTTCGTCGAACGGAGATCGATGAATCTACTTCAGAAAACTTTCATCGAACGGAGCTCGACGAAATGTCTTCAAATCTTCAGACTGAGCTCGACAAATTATTTAACTACAAATTATTCTGTCGATCTCACATCGAAGAATTACTTATTTTTCGTGGAACGGAGTTTGTCGATTCATATTCCAGAAAATCTTATATCTAGGTTTTCTTCGACCTCCATCCCGTGCTTTCAGTTCCCTTGCACTTGATCTTCGTTTTTCTCTTGCAGGTGAACTAATGGCAATTCCAGCAGGCAGCCTTGCGACAATGAAATTTGATACAAGCTTCAATGTGGACTTTGTATCATTTCAACATTTAAACCCTATCTTTCTGGACATCCTGCAACTCCTTAAAGAACAACAGTTGAAGAATCTGATGTCCACCAGGATCAAGATTGTAACAACCCCATCCGTTCATATAATATATACTAGAAGGTCCGGCCGGGGCCGCATAGCATATACCATAAAACAGAAGATGAAGCTACGGAGTGATACCAGAGTAGCGCAGCGTACCTAACACATTGCATTCTAGCAGAAGCTGATACACTTGAACTCCTCTCTTGAATGTCCAACATATAAACTCCACACTTTATAGATTATAGGAATGTCTTAAAACATGTAACAGCGTTGGCCTTATGGCCTTACAGGGCTTTCGAACAGTGGCCCAAACTTTGGCACGCAGGCCGGCCACATCAAAGAAAACATAACAGTACATTCACAATAGCCTTCAAGGGCTAGCAGCAGCAGCATCAAAAGTAGTAGAGACTTCAACTCTTATGCGTCTCGCTCTGTTCTCCAGCACCTGCACATGGACATTCCACCCAAGGATGGCAAACAGAGACAACGGTCAGCATTCAGCTGACCAAATTATAACGACACTACCCCTTTTCTCGGGGCAGCGGTAATCTTCCCTGCAGGCATATCATATCACAAACATGACAATATATCGCATATAATGTGCTTTCACGCACACATACCATCACAACCGTCAGCCGCCCGACCCAACAGTCCGTGCACTCAGGGCACATTCTTGGTGTACTGGCAAATCAGTTGCCCACCACCGTATCAGGGTCACAGTCCAACGACAACTCACTTGAGCATTTACTCGATGGCGTGCAACCGGAGTTTTATAGTCTTAGTGAACCGGGATTGGCCCTTAGCCCCCCATGGTCTCACGGCGCGCAGGCCTAAGACTCTTGCTATGCGCTCCAACAGACCGCACTTTCTAGTCTCACGTCAGACGGACATAACGCAGGTCGGATCCTCCACCCCCCGTTGCTCAAATCGCCTTGACATCACCGAGCATGGCGTACTCGCGGATACATAAAGGCGCGGGTAGGTCTCACCGATCCTATTATGGCATTCAAGCCTGGGTATTTCTATTACACCCATTCTCTCACACCATCAGCGGGTCTTTCCTGGGCACACCAGTACTTCCTGTTACTCGTTCACAGGTACGACACCGCAAATAGCACAAATGTCAGGGGTCTTTCCTGGCTACCATGCCAGTACTTCCTGTTACTCTCTTCACAGGTGGACTCCCTATGAACATTAAGCATTACAAAGGGTATTTCCTGGAATTCCAATCCAGTACTTCCTGCTACTTCCGTTCACAGGTCAAACCCAATAACACAAGAAGCACAATCATTATACGGGTATTTTCTTGGACTACCACTCCAGTACTTCCTGCTACTTTCTTTCACAGGTCCAACCCGTTGACTCCTAAACTACGCGTTTATCACGGAGTCTTCTCCGGTTCGTATGCAACATCACCAATCCAGACCAACCTGTCCAGATGGGCTTCACACAGCATGCCTATTCCGTACTCCATTTTCGGATCTATATGCCAACAAAGGGGATTCCATGAATCAGCCCAAAGACTCCCAAAATCAGCCACCTTTTGGTGGGAGAATCACAAACATATGCCAAAAAGGAAGCCTTCACATGGCTAGGAAGAAAAGTCGTTACCCTTGACGACCTCTTTGGTGCCATGAGCTCTAAGCTGGCTCGAACGACTCATAAGAGCTTTTCCTCCGCAACATCGACTTCAGATCTCTTGTCGGTAAACCGCAGCACCACCGGTGACCAGCTTCTTGCCTCCTCATCCTTCTTCCTCTCCCTTTCTCTCACTAGAAATGAAGAAAGAGAAGACCAAATGAGAAATGAGATTTCTCTTCTCATTCACTGCCTTAAGGAAACAGGGAGGCAGTTCAGCCATTGGATCCCAGCTGAAAGAACGGACGGCCACGATTTTGCCAGAAAAGCCTAATTTTTGCCTGACACGGCCTGTGACACAACCATGTCCCAGGCCGTGTGCCTCAAGCGGTGTTCAACCGACTTATCAAATCCAGTGACACGCCCATGGGACACGCCTGTGTCATGGGCTGTGTCACCCAACACGGCTTTAGACACGCCCGTGTCTGTGGCCATGTTCATCAGGCTGAAAAAAAAATCCCAAAATCACCTGAGACTCACACAGCCTGGGACACGCCCGTGTCCTAGGCCATGTGCCCATACATGGCACTCGACATGCCCCAGCTCAAATTCATCTGCCCGAGTTCGTCGACCACGCAGACACGCCCTGTGACACGCCCGTGTCACAGGCCGTGTCCTAAGCACTCGACGATCGTCGACCAAATTTTGTCGACGAGTCGTCGACTGTTCACCCAGGAAGGACATGCCCTGGGACACGCCCGTGTCCCAGGCCGTGTCACCCGAAAAACTTTGGCTGTTGAAAAATAGGCTGTTACAACCCTCCCCTCCTACAAGAAATTTCGTCCTCGAAATTAGTATACAGTGTTAGAAACGAACAAAAACAAACCGGAAGTGGTTTAATAGAAACTTTATTATCCCAAAAAAGGTATCTATTACAAAGGTATGAACTCCATTATATAGAATGAATGAGAGAAGAGAGAATACAAATAATAGATGTGGGACTAAAAATTTACAGGACACGAGCGGACTATACAGACACAAACCGCACAAGTTGCGCGGTTAGACAGAAGGGCTAACTGCTCGGCTACTACCAGAGAGAGAGATCGCCATGGGAGACCGCTAGACCGCCCGGTCTCCAAGTCGCCAGAGGCAAACCGCTAGACCGCTTGGACCTCAGACAGCAACACACAGCAACCAAACCGCTGAAGGGAAACAGTAAAAACCGTGCGGTCATCAACCCGCTATGCCAGACCGCCAGACCACCCGGTCACCAACTTCAACAATGCCAAACCGTCAGACCGCCCGGTCACCAACTTCAACACTCCCCCTCAAGCTGGAGCATATATATCGATCATGCCCAGCTTGTCACAAATATGAAGAAACGAGGCGGATATTGGCTTGGTGAAGATGTCAGCCAACTCTTTATCAGAAGTGACAAAGGGAGTGCAAATTTGTTCCTTCAAAATCTCTTCACGAATGAAATGACAGTCGACTTCAATGTGCTTGGTTCTTTCATGGAAGACCGGATTTTTTGAGATGTATATGACAGCCTTGTTATCACAGAACATATGTAGAGGATGGTTGTAGACCTCTCCTAAATCCAGCATGAGAGCACGTAGCCATTTTAACTCACAAGTGGTCGATGCCATACTCCGATACTCTGCTTCAGCACTGGACATGGAAACAACAGACTGCTTCTTACTCTTCCAGCTTACCAGATTTCCCCCAACAAAGGTGTAGAAACCGGAGGTAGACTTGCGATCCCCTTTGTCATCAGCGTAACTCGCATCTGAGTAGGCTTCAACCCTCAGATGACCATTCTTCTGAAAGAGTAATCCTTTCCCAGGCGCTGCTTTGACATACTCAAAGATCCGCAATGCAGACTGTAGATGGCACTCCCTAGGTGCTTGCATGAATTGACTCACCTTGACCACAGTATAGGAAATGTCGGGCCTGGTCATTGTGAGATATATGAGCTTACCAACTAGACGCCTGTACCGCGTAGTATCTGAAAGAAGAGGCGAATCATCTGTCCAGGTTTTGTCTTCTCCAATTGCCATGGGGCATCGGGCAGGTTTGGCTCCAGTCAATCCCGCTTCTTTTAATAGATCAAGTGCATACTTACGCTGGGAGAGGCCTATGGAGTTGGGCTTCCAAGAGATTTCGATCCCCAAAAAGTACTTCGGAGAGCCCATATCTTTCGTGACCAGATGTTGACAAAGATGCCACTTTGTCAAGGCTACCCCTTCCTGATCATCGCCAGTGAGAAGAATATCATCGACGTACACAGCAAGAACCACCAGTCCCGAGGAGGTTTTGCGAATAAATAGCGAGTGATCAGCAGAGCTGCGCGCAAAACCAACGACCGCCACGATGCTGCTGAACTTGTCAAACCAAGCGCGAGGGCTCTGCCTGAGGCCATAGATTGCCTTCTTCAGTCGACATACTCGTGTCTCCCCCTGAGCAACATACCCAGGAGGTTGCTCCATGTAGATGGCCTCCTGAAGATCACCATAAAGGAAGGCATTCTTTACATCCAGTTGGGAAATCGGCCAATCTCGGTTGACAGCCACAGAGAGAAGGACCCGTATGGTGCTGAGACGAGCAACGAGAGAGAAGGTATCGAAATAATCAACACCATAGGTCTGAGTGAATCCTTTATCCACCAGGCGGGCTTTGTAGCGATCCACACGGCCATCGGGGAGGAATTTCACCACAAAAACCCAGCGACAACCCACAACATCCGTGCCAACAGGAGGAGGAACAAGAGTTCAGGTACCCCGTTCAGTGAGGGTAGCAATCTCGTCATCCATGACAGCCTTCCAATACGGAAGGGTAAGAGCTTCCTGATAGGAACGGGGGGGGGGGGGGGAGTAGAAGAGATAGCCAGAGCAAAGTCACTGCGAGCAGGCGTCAGACGAGCATAGGAAACAACGGCAGCAAGAGGATGTTGGGTACAAGCCCGAACCCCTTTGCGAAGGGCAATGGGAAGGTCCAGGTCAGCAGGTACCGCAGTATCCGGAGCATCTGTGTTGGAGAAAGCTGGCCCGGGAGAAGTGAGCGACGACAGCGAAGAGGAGGAAGGTGGAGGAGAAGGAGCAGGGGAAAATGGGGGAGATAGTGGAGGTGGCAGAACAGTAGCAGGAGTGGAGGGAATAGGGGGGTTGGTGGTAGACGGAGCGGGGGTGTGTTGAGGATTAGCAGGAGGAGAGGAAGAAGCGGAAGAGAAGTAAGATGCATTTTAAAAAATGGTAACATCCGAAGAGACAAATTGTTTGCGGGTTACGGGGTCAAAGAAACAATAACCCTTCTGAGTGGGAGAGTACCCCAGAAAGATACATTTGGTGGACCGAGGGGAGAGTTTGTCGCGGGTGGTAGAGGGAGCATGCATAAAGGCTGTGCAGCCAAAGATACGTAGAGGAAGAGGAAAGAGTTCTTTGCCCGGATAGAGAATGGAGAAAGGAGTTTGACCATGGAGAACGGTGGAGGGAAGACGATTGATGAGATAACAAGAGATGAGAACAGCATAGCCCCAGTAGGAGCGAGGGACATGCATTTGCGTAAGTAAAGTGCGAGCGACATCAAGGAGGTGACGGTTTTTACGTTTCGCCACTCCATTTTGTTGGGAAGAGTAAACACAACTGGTTTGATGAATAATCCCATGTTGCGTACAGAAAGAGGAAAAGGCCTGACTAAGATATTCTTTGGCATTATCCAAGCGTAAGATTTTAATGGAAACTTCAAACTGAGTTTGAATTGAATGATAAAAGGATGTCCATACATCAAAAAGTTCAGAACGGTCTCGTAAGAGATAGACCCAAGTACAGCGAGAAAAGTCATCAATGAACGTAATAAAGTAAGAACTACCACGCCCAACGGTAAGGGTAGGAGCAGGACCCCAGATGTCAGAGTGAACGAGATCAAACGTACGGGTAGATCCACGATCTTGCTTTGGTGGAAAGGAAGAGCGGTGATGCTTGCCAAGTTGACATGCGTCACAATTAAGAGGAGGATGTTGGGAAGGGAGGTGGGGGAGAAGTTGGCGAAGAAGGCGGGGGGGGGGGGGGGGGGGAATGACAAAGGCGAAGATGCCATTGGAGAAGATCTATAGAGGAGGAGGAGAAGGCAGATAGAGCAGAGACGTTGTCGAGGAAGTAGAAGCCGCCGCTCTCAGTCCCAATAGCAATTGTCCGTTGGGAGACCGGATCCTGAAAAGAACAAGAGTAGGTGTGAATGTGACGGAGTACTGTAGTTGCTTGCATAAAGATATAGCCGATAATAAATTGAAAGGAAACTGGGGCACATAGAGGGTATCGACAAGGCAGAGAGACGGAGTGACTTGAACCATGCCCGTCCTATTGACCGGGGAGGAAAAACCATCTGCAACTATGATAGGGGGCAGCCGATCATGTGTGTCGAGATGAGAGAAACAGTGAGGATTGCCTGTCATATGAGCTGTAGCACCAGAATCGATCAACCAGCTTCCACGAGTAACAGTGTGGGCACTACCAGAAGAGGTGACCACCAAGGTGGACAGCTTGGAGGTGGAATCCATTGAAGAGAGACTAAGAGAGAACAGGAAGCAGCGGCGACAACAATAAGTCCCAAGCCGGGCGAACAGAAGCAGGCCGCGCGACTAGGAAGGCCGCAGGCAGGAGAAAACAGGTCGGGCGACAATAGAGAGGCCGCAACGACTAGGAAGCAGGAGCGGCTAGAAGCAAACAGGTCGCGGCGACTACTAAACTGGTCGCGACAACTTAATGACAGGGCGCGACAAAGAAGAGCAGCTAGAGAAGAGAGGCAAGGAGAAACAAGCCGCGCGAACAGGGCAGCGACCAGAAGAGAAGGCAAGCCGCGAAGACAGGTCGCGAAAGCAAAAACAAGCTGCGAGAAACAGAGAGCGCACACAATCATGAGGAAAAGACCGTGCCCTCTGATACCGTGTTAGAAACGAACAAAAACAAACCGGAAGTGGTTTAATAGAAACTTTATTATCCCCCAAAAAAGGTATCTATTACAAAGGTATGACCTCCCTTATATAGAATGGAGGAGAGAAGAGAGAATACAAATAATAGATGTGGGACTAAAAATTTACAGGACACGAGCGGACTATACAGACACAAACCGCACAAGCCGCGCGATTAGACAGAAGGGCTAACCGCTCGGCTACTACCAAAGAGAGAGAGAGAGAGATCGCCATGGGAGACCGCTAGACCGCCCGGTCTCCAAGTCGCCAGAGACAAACCGCTAGACCGCTTGGACCTCAGACAGCAACACACAGCAACCAAACTGCTGAAGGGAAACAGTAAAAACCGCGCGGTCATCAACCCGCCATGCCAGACCGCCAGACCGCCCGGTCACCAACTTCAACAATGCCAGACCGCCCGGTCACCAACTTCAACATACAGGAAGGCAACCAACAATTAAAAAGTTATAACATCAAAAGATCTTATTACAACAAAAGTTTCACTATCCAAAATAGCTCGGGAAACTCCGCTCGCATGGTCTGCTCTCTCTCCCGGTCAGCACGGCCGCAATTATCCCATCGGATTTTAACCGTCCCGACCGTCTTGTTTCACAACTGTTTCTCGGCTCGGTCCTCGATCTGAATGGGTCTAACTCTCGTTGTTAGCCCATACTCCACCGGCACACGATCATCCGTGATAACTTGAGCTGGATCTTTAATGGCCTTCCGAAGCACCGCGATGTGAAACACATCATGTAGTCCACCCAAGTCTGCCGAAGAACTAGCCGATACGCAGCTTCTCTTATTCACTCAACTACTCAAATGGACCCAAATATCTTGGACTCAACTTCTTCAAACGTCGAATCCGGGATACGCCTTTGAAGGGTTTGCTCTTCAAGTAGACCCAATCGCCTACCGCAAACTCCACGTTCCGGTGCTTGGCATTGTAGTACTTCCCTTGACGATCTTGGGCTATGAGTAGCCTTTCTCGAATCGCACGAATGGTTGAGTTTGGTTCATCGACTTCATTACGATTATAAACTCTAGCTTCGCCCGCTTCTACCCAAGCCAAGGGAGTACGACACTTCCGTCCATATAGAGCTTCATACAGTGCCATTCTGATGTTCGCCTGGTAGCTGTAATTATAAGAAAACTCCACCATAAAGAGATGATCTTCCCATCTCTTTCCAAAGTTTAGGGCGCACATCCTGAGCATGTCCTCCATCGTTCTATTGGTTCGTTCAGTTTGTCCATATGTTTGGGGATGAAAGGCCGTCCTGAAAGTCAACTTCGTGCCCAACAGCTGGTGAACTAGCCTTCAATCCTTTGACGTGAATCGTCCATCTCGATCACTTACGATGCTCCGAGGAACACCATGAAGCCGTACAATCTGTTCCACGTACAGCTTTGCCAATCATCGCACTTGTTTGGTAGAAAATGTGCCACTTTTGTTAGCCGATCAACAATCACCCAGATGGAATTGTTTCCGTGCTGAGATCTCGGCAACCCGTGCACGAAATCCATAGAACTATCGTCAAATTTCTACTCTGGACTCGGCAATGACTTCAAATAACCGCCCTGTTTTTGGTATTCCGCCTTCACCCTAGCACAAGTTTGGCATTTAGTCACATAAAGAGCAATATCTATCTTTAGCCCTGGCCAGCAAAATAACCGCAAAAGACCGTTATTCCAGGAGAACTTCCCTTCTGGCCCAGCTTTCAAATAACGTAGGAGATCTTCATCCAACTCTGTTGCCCGTCGAACTCGGTCCGCAAGGTCACACTCCACCTCCGTCCAGTTTAAACATGCATTGGCAGTGACATTCTTGTCAATACAAGAAATCTCTAACGCTTCCAGCTCCTGGATGTGACGTTCATCGTGCTTTTGCAACCAAGCTGCTCTTGCCGGAGTCCGCCGACTCAAGGCATCCACGACAACATTCCCCTTCCCAGGAGTATAGTGATCTGTCTAGATCTCCATCTTTACACCATAAGATCATGGACTGGATAATTCTGCTCGTGCACTTTCAGCTGGCGTGAGCCATAAGCAATCACCTTTCCGTTTTGTAGAAGCCCGTAGCCTAAGCCGCTCCCAGAAACATCACTGTAGATTACAAATCCATCGGTACCACATGGCAATGACAACACAGGCGCCGTGGTCAACCGAATCGAAAGCTCGCGCGCACTCTGGCGACCAAACGAACTTCTGTTCTTTTCGCGTCAACGTGGTTAGCGGCAAAGCAATCCGTGAGAAGTTTTCAACAAAATTTCGGTAGTAGTCTGTTAGTCCAAGGAAACTCCGGATCTCAGCCACTGAAGACAACTCTGGCCACTATTCTATGGCCCTTATCTTCGCTGGATCCACAGCGATGCCCGCTCCACTCACCACATGGCCCAGAAAAGCCACCGACGATAGCCAAAACTCGCACGTCAAGAACTTGGCATCGAGCTGCTTCTGCCTCAATTTAGTCAACTCCAACCACAAATGTTTCTCATGATCCGCTTCCGATTTCGAGTACACCGGGATATCATCAATGAACACTATTACAAACAGATTTAGGTACTCGCGGAATAGTCGGTGCATCACGTTTATAATACCAAAGGGCGCATTACACAGCCCAAACGACATGACTGTGAACTCGTAATGCCCGTACCTTGTTCCAAATGCGGTTTTGGGAATATCTTCTTCCCAGATTCTCAATTGGTAATAACCAGAGTTTAAGTCCAACTTCGAGTAGATGGACAATCTCACTAGCTGATCAAACAGCTCATCAGTCCGCAGAATCAGATATTATTCTTCTCGGTCCGCTTCTTTCGTTCGCGGTAATCAATACATAACCGCAAGTCACTGTCAAAGCATAAGGGTGCTCCAAGGAGACATACTTGGGCGTAGATAACCCTGCTCCATCAATTCTTGCGGTTGGACTTTCAGCTTCGCCATTTCCTTTGGCACGACGTGATAAGGCGAGCGGGCCACAGGTTTCGCACCTGTCACCAACTCGATCATGAAGTCAATCTCACGCTGGGGTGGTAGCCCAGGGAGATCTTTGGGAAACACATCTTCAAATTCTGACACAATCGGAACATCACGCACACTGGCCTTTGGCTCAACAGCCTAACTCAGAGCGAAGTAGCACTCCGCACCATTCCGAACAGTCTTCAAGACTTGGAGTGCAGACAACAACATTAATCAAGGCATGCTACTCCGCAAGCCAATCAATACCAAATATCACGTCGAATTCTGATATTGGCAATACAGATGCAGTCAAACTGAAATCCCGACTTCCTACTTGGACCGCCACATCGCAAACTTGATTCCCAAGCATCCAACCTCCATTTGGCAACACCATTCTGACGCTATCTGCCTTCACTCGACTAGGTATCCCAAGCCGCGCTAGAAACTCACTAGACAGAAAAGAATACGCAGCATCCGTATCAAACAGTGCTTGTGTGTTCTGAATCATCGCAAAGCCTGTGGTGCACGTAACACACACAAGCAACATACACAAGATGCAAACAAAAGCAAGTAATACGATTATCACGCCCTCGTAACACTTAGGATTTCGCCTGGGATGCAGAGGACTCCACCACTGCTTTTTTTGTCTCCACATAAGACACTCCGACTTCCTGCTCAACCAGACGTCGACGACTCTTGACAAGGTTGGGCACAAGTGTCCCCATGACATCAAACATCAACAATCTAGTCATGTTCACAGCTATCGTACAAACACGTTAAGTCCACACATCCATGTATATAGAACTATCATCCAAAACGACTTACTGTACATATAACACATGCATAAACCACCATACATGAGGAGCCCAATTATTTATTTACATCATTCTGTCGACATTTCCTTCTTCTTTCTTGCCAGCTACGAGCCAACGCGACAATCTCGGGCTTTATGTCCCGCTTTACCACACGAATAACACTTGTATTGCTTCTTTGGCTGCTGAACACCATCCCAACAGTCACGAGCGAGGTGTCCTACCTGACCACAAGCATAACAAGTACGCCTCTCAAGTCTTTGCCTCTTACGGTGAGCAGACTTTCCAACCCTTGGAGTGCGCATTTTCCTGGTCGCAGGCATCTGTTGGGCTCTCATCAAGTCCATTTCCAACAGTCTAGCTGCCTCCACTAGTGGTTGGAATCCCAAGAACTTAGGACCCATCAACAAGAAACGGAGTTCCTGACGTAGCCCGTCATAAAACCGATTGATCTTCATCCCCTCAGTTTCAAACAAAAACTCGGTTTGTTGTCTCATTGCAACAAATGCATGAAAATAGTCCTCAACCGTGTCCTCTCCTTGGCGCAAACACATGTTCACCGACGAAGCTGGGGCACTTCCCCTTGCCGCCTACTCAAGTTCACTACCCGGCATGGGACGCATTACCGGATCAGAGGGTTGAACCTGTCCCTCATGGTAATCCTTGAGCGTTGCAAAAACCACATCGTCAATCAGTCGAGCCATTTCTATCGATGGAGGAGATGTTGGTACCCCAGTTGATGTCATGCTTCCCATCGAGTACTGATGTTCCTGCTGCCATGCCATCGCACTCATCGCCTACATTCGAAAAATTACACAAGTAAGCAACAATATAGGAACACGCAGATTCCTCAAACACAAAAATTTGCATTCCTATCATATACATTCAAGAGTTCTACCGTGGTTCGCATAGACACGTGCTCGCCACCCCACAAAAGAAGTCGAGCACGACTTCGAGAGGGAAAGACCAAGACAGCTGATACCAAAAATGTAACAACCCCATCCGTTCATATAATATATACTAGAAGGTCCGGCCGGGGACCCACAACATATACCACAAAATAGACGATGAAGCTACAGAGTGATACCAGAGTAGCGCAGCGCACCTAACACATTGCATTTTAGCGTAAGACGATACACTTGAACTCCTCTCTTGAATGTCCAACATATAAAACTCCACACTTTATAGATTATAGGAATGTCATACAACATGTAACAGCGTTGGACTTATGGCCTTACAGGGCTTTCGAACAGTGGCCCAAACTTTGGCACGCAGGCCAGCCACATCAAAGAAAACGTAACATGTACATTCACAATAGCCTTCAAGGGCTAGTAGCGACAACAACAAAAGCAGTATGGACTTCAACCCTTATGCGTCTCGCTCTGTTCTCCAGCACCTGCACAGGGACATTCCACCCAAGGGTGACAAACATAGGCAACGGTCAGCATTCAGCTGACCAAATTATAACGACACTACCCCTTTTCTCGGGGCAGCGGTAATCTTCGCTGCAGGCATAGCATATCACAAACATGGCAATATATCGCATATAATGTGCTTTCACGCACACATACCATCACAACCATCAGCCGCCCGACCTAACAGTCCGTGCACTCAGGGCACATTCTTGGTGTACTGGCAAATCAGTTGCCCAACACCGTATCAGGGTCACAGCCCAACGACAACTCACTTGAGCATTTACTCCATGGCGTGCAGCCAAAGTTTTATAGTCTTAGTGAACCGGGATTGGCCCTTAGCCCCCCCATGGTCTCACGGCGCGCAGGCCTAAGACTCTTGCTATGCGCTCCAACAGACTGTACTTTATGGTCTCACGTCAGGCGGACATAACGCAGGTCGGATCCTCCACCCCCCGTTGCTCACATCGCCTTGCCATCACCGAGCACGGCGTACTTGCGACTACATAAAGGCGTGGGTAGGTCTCACCGATCCTGTTCTGGCATTCAAGCCTGGGTATTTCTATTACACCCCTTCTCTCACAACATCAGCGGGTCTTTCCTGGGCACACCAGTACTTCCTATTACTCGTTCATTGGTACGACACAACAAATAGTACAAATGTCAGGGGTCTTTCCTGGCTACCATGCCAGTACTTCCTGTTACTCTCTTCACAGGTGGACTCTCTATGAACATTAAGCATTACAAAGGGTATTTCCTGGAATTCCAATCTAGTACTTCCTGCTACTTCCGTTCACAGGTCGAACCCAATAACACAAGCAGCACAATCATTATACGGGTATTTTCTTGGACTACCACTCCAGTACTTCCTGCTACTTTCTTTCACAGGTCCAACCTGTTGACACCTAAACTACGCATTTATCACGGAGTCTTCTCCGGTTCGTATGCAACATCACCAATCCAGACCAACCTGTCCAGATGGGCTTCACACAACATGCCTATTCCGTACTCCATTTCCGGATCTATATGCCAACAAATGGGATTCCATGAATCAACCCAAAGACTCCCAAAATCAGCCACCTTTTGGTGGGGGAATCACATATATATGCCAAAAAGGAAGCCTTCACATGGCTCAGAAGAAACGTCGTTACCCTTGACGACCTCTTTGGTGCCATGAGCTCTAAGCTGTCTCGAATGACTCACAAGAGCTTTTACTCCGCAACGTCGGATTCAGATCTCTCGTCGGTAAACCGCAGCACCACCGGTGACCAGCCCCTTGTCTCCTCCTCCTTCTTCCTCTCCCTTTCTCTCACTAGAAATGAAGAAAGAGAAGACCAAATGAGAAATGAGATTTCTCTTCTCATTTACGGCCTTAAGGAAACAGGGAGGCAGTTCAGCCATTGGATCCCAGCTGAAAGAACGAACGGCCACGATTTTGCCAGAAAAGCCTAATTTTTGCTTGACACGGCCTGTGACACTCCCGTGTCCCAGGCCCTGTGCCTCAAGCGATGTTCAACCGACTTATCAAATCTAGTGACACGCCCATGGGACATGCCCGTGTATTGGGCCGTGTCACCCAACATGGCTTCAAACACACCCGTGTATGTGGCCATGTTCATCAGGCTGAAAAAAATCCCAAAATCACCCGAGACTCACACGGCCTGGGATACGCCCGTGTCCTAGGTCGTATGCCCATACACGGCACTCGACACGCCCCAGCTCAAATTCGTCGGGCTGAGTTCGTCGACCGCGCAGACACGCCCTGTGACACGCCCGTGCCACAGGCCGTGTCCTAAGCATTCGACGATCGTCGACCAAATTTTGTCGACCAGTCGTCGACTGTTCACCCAGGAAGGACACGCCCTGGGACACGCCCGTGTCCCAGGCCGTGTCACCCGAAAAATGTTGGCTGCTGAAAAATTGGCTGTTACAAAGATAGCTGGCGCTGAGATCAGAGAGTGGGTCTACACTTCTTCCACCACCGATGAGAATACCATGACCGGAACTATATCGGGTAATGCCGTCTCCCTTACCCTGCAGTGTTAACCGAAATTTTTGGATTAATCAGTGGTACAAAAGAATTAGAGATTGAAAATGAAGAGTTTGATGAGATGCTGAGCATGATGGGTTATTCTGGAGAAAACCCTAACAAACTGCTGAAGAAACACCTTTCTGCTGAATTTAAATTCCTAGCAGATCTTGTGGGCAAAGTGTTGCCGGGAAAACACACTGCTCATGATTACATAACCAGACATTAATTCCTGGTGATGTGTGCAGTGGTGAACAAGAAGCAGGTAAACTGGGCACAGATTCTGTTTGAGTTGATTAAGAAAAAGAACACAAAGAAAGAAGTTTGTTTTGAAAGAATTCTAGGAATCTTCCTGAAGGAAAAAGGCTGCTGAATCACTGGTCTCCCCGGCCATATTCCACAATGCTTCCAAGAGGTTCACCTGTGCCCTCTTTGGCAAGTGGGAAAGGAGCATCACCAAGCCCTCTAAGGATTCTTCCTCTTCCACCAGGCCTTCTGAGAGCACAGGGCTGCTCCAGGCACTTTCCAACCTGCTGAAGATATACCTCCTCCACCTCCATCACCTCCAGCCATCCAAACTCAACCTCAGATGGTACAACAACTCCCCTCCACAGTTCAAACCACAGTCCACATTCCTACACCTTTATCATCTCCAGTCCCTCCATCCCCAACTCATATTCACTTTCCTACCTCACCTCCATCCCAACATGGTACACACATTCCCTCCAACACTCCCATTCCCTCTCCCCATGGTACACCAAATAACTCCCCACCTTCCTCTCCCTTACCCTATCATCTGGCTAACATCCCATCTTTCACTCTGCCCACTTCCCCTCCTCATACTTCTTCCTCTCCAGATGCTCAAATGATAGATGCTTTACCTCCTCCTCCGCCATCATCTTCCATCCCTCCCTCTATTTCCATTGAAACACCTTCTGCCACACCCTCTGCCTCTCTGACATTGGACCCCTCCATTATTCCATCTCTCATTGCACTTCTTACTCCCCTCCTCAAAATAATTATAGCAGAGGCTATTATACCTCTTGCTTCTTCCATATCCTCTCTTGCTGATAAAATATCTGCTCTCTCTGCTCCTCCATCTTCAGTCAGGGGCCTGGCTCCAGTTCCCACTGAAACCACGCAGGTGGAGATGCTCTATGAAGAAGTAGCAGCAAAAGCAGCAGTAGCAACAGCACAAGCAGCATTAACAACAGCAGCAGTAACAAAAAAAAGAAGTAACAGCAAAAAAAGAAGCAGTAGAAACAGAAGCAGAAGCCACAGCAGATGCAGATGCTGATAAATATTTATTTGATTTAATTAACTTTATTGAGTTTGATATGGATCTGGATGACCAGGTTCCAGAGGAAATAAACACTGCTGGTGATTTTATTATAAATCCCACAGTTGATTTCTTAAAGGTGTTGAGCAATTTTGATACAGTTTATTTTAATAATCTTCCAGAGTACATCATTAAGCCATCCATGGCTATAGTCCCCTACACCTCACCAATACGCCCCAAAGTTGCCAAGCAACTCAAGGCTAGTTTTGCCATTCCAGAGGCTCCTGTCCTGCCATCTCCACCCAGAGCTGATCCCATCATTGTTGCATCCCCTCCCAAAGACATCTATGCTCCAACTTTTGTAATGGATGATTCACCAATGCCTGATCTTGATGCACTGATCATGGCAGATATAGAAGAAGAAAATAAAACAGTTGCTGAAAGCACTGTTATGTATAGCCCTCCTGCTACAGCTCCAGTTCCTCCTCCATTTCCTTCTCCAGCTCCTACTCAGGCTGAAAAGCCCATTGATAAATCAATACTAAAAGCTATTGATGCTTTGTATGATTCTCCTCAAGATTCTGATGATGAGGATGATGATGAAGAGGACTCTGATGATGAGCCTAAGAAAAAGAAAGTCTCTAAGAAGAGGAAGGCTCCTCCACCTCCCGCCCCAAAACCAAATCCAGCAAATGACACACCATATTATATACTTCGGAAGATCACACCTTACAAGGGCATGCCAGCATGGATGTGGCTGTCCAAGAACCAGCAAAAAGAAAGGAAGAAAAGCAGGAGATACTCACCTCCTCCTCAGAGATTCAGAAAGGATCCTCCTCCTCCTCCTCCACCTGCTGCTGGCGCTTCAAGTTCTTCAACTCAGAGGACTACCCAATTTTAAACCTATCAGAGACATCAGGGTAGGTCCATGTCTTCTTCAGGAAGCAGCCAATAGAGGCAGTATTCATCGGGCAGACAACAACAACATCATCAAAAACAACAACAACCTCAACATCAACAGCAGCAAATTACAAAACATCAGAAAGCTAAAAGCTCAAAGAGACCTGCCTCCCCTCCTGTACCCTTTGAAGATCCAAAGACATCTACAACTGAAAGGATGGCCAGGTTCCAAGATTTGGTTGGCCTATCCATGATCAACAAGGCAAAAGCTGAAGGAAAGGATCCTTCTCGGCATATCCTTTTCGGCAGACCCCTCTTAGCCAACTCTTGGAATGGAAGTCGGTTGTCACCTAAGAGCCTAGGGTTCGCGTAAAGGTGACAAGCATTCGAGCAACAAAGTAAATTTTTCCACATTCAAGAAAGAGTTAGGAAGTAGTGAGGGGGTTCCGCCCCTTGTACAAAGGTTACAGTAACTCAGTTCATAAAAATTAATTGTGGCGAGCTCAAAACAAGGTTATAATAAGCAGGTCAGCAGACACGGAGGCTATTGAGCCGACACGTCGGAGGTTCCGCCAGAGCTACCGCTGCTGCTACCGCTGGAGGTCCCACCGGAGGATATGCTGGGGGAGTAGCCGAAGGATTCGCCGGGGATGAAGCCACCAGTTCCCGCAAGCTCCGCTGCGTCATCGGCCGGATAACCGTCCTCTCCCGCAGGGCGGGTGATGGGCTCAAACAAAAAAGGCAGGATCCCTCGCGCAGTGAGGATCTCGCCTCCTTCGTTCAGAAGCCCCGACTCTCGCAAAACCTCGATCACCATCTTCACGGTCGCTTTCTCATTCTCTTGGACGATCTTGTCCATCTCATAGGCAGAATAATGGAAGCGCTCCACTCTTTCCTCCCGCGGCGGTCGATCCTTGGTCAGGGCTAGGGCCTCCTCCAGACGCTTCACCTCGGCCCGCAATACTTGGTTCTCACCCTCGGCGCAGGCCACTCGCGCACAAGACAGCTCAATCTCCCCTAGATCCTGTGAGGCGATCTATTCAGGCGGAAGGCGTAAACGTATGGAAGGGCGAGAAATGTTGGAAGGTCCTACTTACCTCGGGGGTCGGGCGAGTGGAGAGCAGTTGTTGAGCGGCAGCTAATTCGGCCCTCAGGGTGGCAGCTTCCGCCACCGAGGCATCCTTCGCCCGAAGCATGTCTACGAAGTTTCACTCTATGGCGAGGGTGCGACGCCCGACCATATGCGAAAGCTGGACCGTGCGAAGCTGGGCCTGGGCGGTGTCAAAAACAAGAGCCTTGGTCGTTGTCCTATCGAAGGAGTCGACATCTACCCGGCTGTAGAGGTCGTAGCCCAGTGAGAAGGCATGGCCGGTGACATTATCTCCCTCCCTCCAGGAGGGGAGAAGGGTGGAAACAGCTATTCGATTATCGGTAGGGTCCCACTGGAGCATAGGAAAACCCTCCGTGTTCTTATACTTGTCTCCGAAGCTGAAGTTCTGGTGTCCTTTCGGCATTGGGCCGCGAGAGGGCTCGGCTGTAACGCCCCGAAACTCAAAAGAGCCACAGGAGGCGTTCCGGGCCAAATTTGGAATTTGGCAGGAGGTACACGGCCTGGAACACGGACGAGTCACAGGGCGTGTCGTGTTGAGTTTGACGATTTGGCCGAGAGGTCGACGAAATTGGGTTCGACAATCATCGAGCAGCAAACACGGACCTGGACACGGGCGTGTCCCAGGGCGTGTCGGGCTAGTTCAAAGTTGGCAAAACAATCAGGCAGAAAACTGGGTTCGACTATCGTCGAGCAGCGGTCGACGATCTGGTCACAATGCTGCGTTCGACGATCGGGCCAGCTTTCTAGGTTCGACGATCGGGCCAGTTATCTGTGTTTGACGATCGGGCCAGCTATCTGCATTCGACGATCAGGCCAGCTTTCTGGGTTCGACTATTGGGCTGCGTGTTCGTCGAACAGGCTGCTTTCTGGGTTCTACGATCGGGCCGTGGGTTCTATGATCGGGCCGCACGTTTGATAATTTTGCCAGAGTTTTGCGTTCAACGATCGGGCTACAGATCTCCGTTCGACGAACTGGCAGCGGTCGACGATCTGGGTTCGACGATCGTCGAGCGCGGGGCTGTTTATGGCGTGTCTGACTCGGTCGACGCGGAGTGTCGACACACGGGATTGGCGGGAGTTGACTATTTGTTCCGACATTGAAGCGGACGTGTCCTGCTCCTGTTGGTGAGCCATGCAGTGTTTAACCCTATTCGTCCAGGTCAGACCTGGATCATATCCGTGCATCCCTTTTTGGTGGGATCCGACGACTGTGGTTATCCTGAAAGGATTATACCCGAGAGAAAGGGTTTCAGAACCATTATTTTCCTGCCGTGGTTCTCTGTCTAAATCCTAGAGAGAGGGGAGAGCAAAGGAGTAAGAAGAAGCTTAGATCCAGTCTTTGGAGAAGTTTTAGAGCTCCAAATCGCGAGCCGACTTCAGATCTACGAAGGCAAGGAGATTGCGGTGCTTTTCATCCGCGTACTTTTCCATGACGCCAAGGAAGAACGCTAGGGTAACGATTCTCTTCTTGAGCATGTGAATCTCTCCTACTTTTGCATAGGAAGTCCGCGTAGGGAAGGAGCATCGCCGCCCCGAATTAGAGGCGGGATCGTTATAATTTGGTCAGCATTACTGACCGTTGCCTTTGTTTGCCACCGTGCGGTGGTTTGTTGTTTGCATGTACTGCTGGACCAAGCGGTCAATAGCGGGCTAAAGCCCAAATTGCGAAGCCGGCCCTCGAAGGACTAATTGAAGTGTTTACTTGCTTTTGCTAAATATGTCTCTAAACAGTACTCAAAGTTGATTTTGGTCCCTAAGCTTTATATTTCTATTTAAACTGGTCCCTTTTGACGACAGTTTGATTTTAACGCTAATTGAGCCATTGAGTTGTCATGAAAATGTTTTTGATATAGAGAAGACATAAAGTGCATAATAATGGAGCGGAGATGGAATAATTGAGAGGGACAAGGAGGGCCATGAGCTTCTACGATCTGGCCCACATAGGTTTTCCCGTCAATTATGTCACGAATGAACTTCTACGAGCATCTCAAGAATTTATGTAACTTAGTCATCAAAATACTTGTTTCTTTTGGGTTTCCTTTTCTAAACATGTTTCCAATGTGGTCATAATATGAAGAGCAAATAGTTCAATGACAAATGGTCTATTGCTATATTTATCTGACACGGATCAGGTGATGATTCCTTGTGCTTTCTGAGACGTTTTTAATTTCTGGTGATTTTTAAAATACATTTTCCATTGATCTTTGTGCCGCCATATGTTACATTGCTACATTGGTGATTAGATACTGGAGATTGTGGTTATTTATTCGTAGATTAGTAAATTTTCCCATTTGTTTTACCAGTGCAGTATGCTATAGATTTGGTTTTGTCAAATTAGCAAAATAAGCATCTAAAGAGTCCTCGAAGTTGATTTTGGTTCCTAAGCTTTATATTTCTATTTAAACTGGTCCCTTTTTAGAAAATTTGATTTAAATGCTAATTGAGCCATTGAGTTGTCATGAAAATCTTTTTGATATAGAGAAAACATAAAGTGCATAATAATGGAGAGGAGATGAAATAATTGAGTGGGACGAGGAGGGCCATGAGCTTCGTGTCCCTTCCTCTACCATTTTCATCCATGGATACTTCTACTCAAATTAGGATGGTCAACATTTAAAAGAGGAAAATAGAAGACAAATTTCACCACATCTCACTGGAAGTAGCTTGAGCACTACCGCCTTTGCCAATTATTTTCATCCGTAGGCACTGGTTGCAACCTCATCTCACACGAAGCTTTGTAGTTCATGCTCTGTTTTAGAGCTGACGGGTTTGCACTGTTTTTAACATTTCTCTCCGCCAAACCTTCACCAACATGACAATCTTTATGAATTTTTGTTCAACCTTGCAACAACAGCTCTGGCGGTACCTATAGTATCACTAGAAAAAGATTTATCCGACGGTGCATAGATGCAACAGTCATTTAACTTAAACTTTTGTTAATAAAGATGGCCGCTCAGCAACCTAAATAATGTTTAAATCAAAATTCCGGTAAAAGGTACCGATTTTAATAGAAATATAAAGTTTAAGGACCAAAACAAACAAAAAAAAATTTTGGGACTGATTTCATAAAACAGGTAAAGTTTAGAGACTTATTTATCTTATTTTACCATTTTTTCCTTTACACCCAAGGATTCTTAAATTTTATGTCCGGCCTGCGTGCCGTGGTATGAAAAAATATGTAATTTTGAGTAAATCATTTGTAAGGCCTTAAAACCAGTACTGATGTATGTACTTCATTCTTTTATGGCTTGTTAGTGGACATTCATGCTTATTGCTGGGTTCTTTTAATTGTAACTTATAAAACTTCTTCCGCTAGAATGCTCTGTGTAGGACGTTATGATTGGTTGGATGGTTTCCATTGAGTAACCACCCGGTCTGTCCGTGGTATATGACATCGGGCCCCGACCGGACCTACTGCTATATGCTATGCGACGGATAGGGGGTGTTACATCGGCCGGTATCTCCGCGGAAAGCAGGCCATCATCCGCCTCGAAGGAAACAGAGGAGGTCTGGGCGGGAGTCTCCGCGGCAAGCCGACCAGCATCCACCGGGGCAGTAGTGGAAGGGGTCGCGGCGGGGGTCTCGACGGATGCCGATATCACTGTCTTGCCTTTTTTCGTGCTGGTCGGTTTTGATCTTTTGGAAAGGGGGGCTGAGTGGGAGCTTGGTCTCCGCTTCGGAATGCTCGGTGCGGAGGAAGCTCCTGGCTCCTTCCGGCAGGCGTCGACGGCCGTCTTGGCGAGAGCCAGGGTGTCGGCGAGCGCCCCGGTCTCTTCGAAGGGTTGGTGGACGGGAATATCTCGCCCTCCTGCAAAGCTCGTAGTATTTTAGTATTTCCCTCGAAAGTAAGTTTTGGCAAGTTAAATCCAGAAAGTTAGCTTCATCGGGGGGGTACCAGTTGGAGGGTTTCCAGGTCTCGCCGGAGGAAGGGAACGTTGAAAACCTTCGAGCCGAAGAATTCCACGAGAGCGCCCTCTCGCACCCCGAGAGTGGGGGGCCTGTAAGTCGCATCGTCGTACTGAATGGGGGCGAGAGGGATGTTGCCGAAAGGTCCCGCGATGAAAACGAACCTTTTCGCAAAGTGGTGGCGCTTGTTAGCAAGACCCGCCGTTTTCACTGACTGGCCGGAAAGGAAGACCGACCCTCCCTTAGCTCAGAAATTGAACAGCTTTCAGAAGATCGATAAGTTAAACTCGATCCTTTCCGCCCGCATGTAGCAGGCAAAAGCCACGAGGAGGGCGATGGAGTTGGGATTGAGCTGGGCAGACACCACCCCGTAGTAGCGCAGGTCCAGACGCACCTCGGGCCAAAGGGGGAGCCGGAAGCCCGCTTCGAAATGCTCCAGGGGAATGACGAGCTACCCTTCCGGCATGAGATTCACCCTGTCCTCGCGCCCAGGCTTCCGCGCGGTGAACCCAGGCGGGATGTAATTCTTGGTTATGGTGACGAATTCAACTTTTGTGAGCCGACAGGGCGGGAAGGCGTGATAAAGGAAGGACTGCACGCACTTGGAGCGGCCCTCGCTCTCGCCTAGCATCTTGAAGGAAGGAAGGAAGAGAGGAGGGATGCAAGGACGAGAGACTTTGTGCTTCAAGAAAGGGCGAAAGCAATTGACGGGTAGACGGAGTTTTGCAATAAAAGCGGTGAATGAGGTAGGTGGATTGACCTATTTATTGAAAGTAAGGTAATCATGAGTTCTTAAAAAATACGACGGAGGAAAAGTCAACGAGTCAACGACTCCGGATGCTTTGATTCCTCGCTTTACATCCTGTCGCGGCAGCTCTCCATGGTTTGGCATGAAGAGATAGCCTCCAAGGGAGGCTGAGGAAAAGGCGAACGGCCTCAGTACGCGAGAAGCAGTGAACAAGACACATGAATCAGGCATTTGCAAGGTATTAAAGACAGCATGCAAAAGGGAGCTGAAGAAACACAGATATAGATAGGTCTCGCTAGGCGAGAGCCCCCGACAATAATAGTAAATAATAATAATAATAACAGTAACACACAATGCTTGTAAGAAATTATCCTGCGCTAGAAGTGAAAAGGGTACTGAGGGAAGAGGTAGGCTAAGAAGATGGGTAAAGAAGGGGGTCTCCCGAAGAGCTCAGTATGGCACCCACCGCCAACGACCTAGATCTCGCCGGCCAGACCGGGGAGGGTCTCGAGGGTCGAAGAAGGCCGTCAGGGAGGTTAGCCCCCGGTTGGACAGGAGGAGCTGATCTCGAATCCGCGCGATGTGCCTCCCAGGTGAGGTTTCACCGGAAGCCGCGTCATGGGATCCCGCCCCTCCAAGGAGGTCTGAACAGTCCCGCTCAACAGTCTCCAGTCGCCGCTCGATCGTTTCATGGATCCTCTTCACCGCTGCGGAGTTGGCCATTTGCTGTCGCGCGAGCTTCGACAAGACTATCACGATCCTCCGCCTTCGCGCCTTTCCACTCCTAGGGCCTTCGAGAAAGTCTTCCATCTCTCCAGCGGAAGGGAGGGGCGAGTCTTCCCCGGTTTCTTCTTCTTCTTCTACTTCCTCTTCATTTTCATCCCTTTCAGCGCCTTTGTCCTTTGACTATGAAGAGGCAGGAAACAGTCAGAATAAGAAGGGGGGATGGGGAGAGTGAGAGTGATCGAAAAGTGGGGAGGCTCTCGCTTACCTGGGGAGGGAGGGACATCTTTCCCCGTTGGATGGCAAGAGAGGCCGGGTTGATCCTCTGCGCATTTACCGAAAAGCAGATGAAGCGGCTTGCCCCGACCCCGGTGAAAGGTCCTGCGCTCCGATGGGGTGCTCTCGCCAAGCGGGGGAATAGGGGGTCCCTCTATTGCCAGAGGTTGAGGTCTCGGCGTGGGAGTGGACAATTCAGGATTAACCCCTTCGACAGGGATGGTGAGTTCGGGCAACGAGTTGGTTTGACCAGTTGGGGGATTGGGCAGAGCGGCCCCTGAAGCGGAAGGCAGATCCTCATTATAGAGGTCGGCCGCTCCTGAGTCCGCAGGCGGAAAGCCGGCGGTATCCCTAGGCACCGACCCCTGCAAAAGAAGTGGTGTTTCAACATACAGCTATGATCAAACTCTCAAAATGTCCGCGCTAATGGAAAGTGCGAAAGGATCGAAGAATACCTCCGGCAGAGAAGCGGGGATATCAACACGGCTTGGAGTTGGGGTAGGCGGGGCTCGGTTCTCTTTCAGCAGGTCCCGCCTCACTGATTTAGCCTTTTTCTTCTTTTTAGGGCGGGAACTCTCGCCAGCTGGCTTCTCGGCGGCTGGCCTCTCGTCGGTTGGATTCTCTCCAGCGGTCTTCTCACCAACTGGTTTCTCGCCCGACGCCCTCTCACCGGCAGGCCTCTTGCCCATTAGCCATGGGGCAACCCTGTAACAGTTGGCAAGAGCTCGCGCCTGGGCAGCCGCGAGACGAGCCTGAAGCTCTTTTGAGAGCGGCTTTTCGGCGGGTTTGGCACACATCTTCGTAGGTTGGCGGAGGCTCACGTAGGGATTAAGGACAATAGAGATGGCCCGAAGGACCAACTCAGTGGCATATTTATAGATCAAAGTTGGGGTCTACTGAAAGATTCCCTGCCAGGTCATCTTATACCCACCGAATATTTGGGGTTGGACGAGTCTTTCCGACCGCAAGGCTAGCTCGCAAAGAGAGGGATTGTGTACAACCCCATATTCATTGGGTTGGACCAGGATCCCCTCAACGACCGGGATTGGACTAGCTTCGGGTTGGCTTTGGGCTTCAGAGCGAAAGCGATCCCGCCTAGGAGTTAGCGAGAATGATCGCGTCAAGCCCCGGTTGAGACCCACTTCTGCCCAGAGACGGGCGAGAAGGCTCGCGCCTCGCCGAGGGCGGAAGCGGGCTCGGTCCGGGGGACCCTTCAACCCCTTTTTCCTTAGTTCCCGCCGAGTGAGGGCGGGATGTTCCTCGGCATATGGTTCTCGCCGGGTGGGGGCCAGGGCCCAGGGTGAAATTACCTAGTTGCCCTCGGGTAAATTACCTATATGCCCCCAGGGTTTGCATTTAGAATTTCATAACAGTGAGAGTTTGCTATTGGCAGACAAGCCAAGGGTAACTTAGTAATTTTAGGTCAGCAAAGACTATAAATAGACCCGCAGGGGCTCTTCAGAAGGCAAGTTTTCAATATTATCTAAGACTCTCTAGCGCTTTCTGAGGAGCTCCCAGCCCAGCTTTTGGCTTTGGAGGGGAAGCTCTCAGAGATCTTCCGGGTAAGAGGTGGGACCTCCACGCTGAGGCTTTGGGTCAGTTCTAGGTCCTTTGCAACCAGTCAAGGGTCGGGGTTTGAGAGAAGTAGGTGTCGGCAGCACCCTTATTTTCGAACTCTCGTTGAGGTCAATTTCTGGCTTCAACACCGATATGTAGAATACGTCGTGTAGACCACTTAGCTCCACTAATAGCTTCAATCGGTAAGCTGCTTTGCCAATCCGCTCCAGAACCTCAAACGGTCCAAGGTGTAACGTCCCCTGGGCCGTCCGTGGGCCTCAGCCCACTAGGCCTCCGTTAGACCGTTACCGGGCTGCAGCACAAGCACCCCAACCCCTCTCCCTCCACAGGCGGGTTGTTGGTGGCCACAACCTCCCTTTGATGAGTGAAATTCTCCCGTTAAGCGGACAACACGTGACTTCCCAGGAGGTCACCCATCCCAGGACTTCTCCAGCCCGAGCACGCTTAATAGGAGAATTTCACTCATCAAAGGGAGGCTGTGGCTACCAACAACCCGCTTGTGGAGGGAGAGGGGTTGGGGTGCTTGGGCTGCAGCCCAATAACGGTCTAACGGAGGCCTAGTGGGCTAAGGCCCACGAACGGCCCAGGGGACGTTACAATAAAAAGTGCAGGAACTCCATAGTTAAGCGTGCTCGGGTTGGAGTAGTACTGGGATGGGTGACCTCCTGGGAAGTCCCCGTAGTGCGAGCTTGACTATCGAGTTTACCTCATCAAAGGGAGGCTGTGGCCACCAACATTCCGCCTGTGGAGGGAGAGGGGTTGGGGTACTTGGGCTGCAGCCCGGTAACGGTCTAACGGAGGCCTAGTGGGCTGAGGCCCACGGACGGCCCAGGGGACGTTACAATAAAAAGTACGGGGACTTCTCAGGAAGGCACCCATCCCAGGACTTCTCCAGCCCGAGCACGCTTAACTATGAAGTTCTTTCACTTCTCTTCACCAATTGATCTGCAGCTCAATTGGTGATGAGAGTTGAAAGAACTCCATAGTTAAGCGTGCTTGGGTTGGAGAAGTCCTTGGATGGGTGACCTACTGGAAATTCCCCGTGCTGTCCGCTTAACGGAGAATTTCACTCATCAAAGGGAGGCTGTGGCCACCAACAACCCTCCTGTGGTGGGAGAGGGGTTGGGATGCTTGGGCTGCAGCCCGGTAACGGTCTAACGGAGGCCTAGTGGGCTGAGGCCCACAGACGGCCTAGGGGACGTTACAATAAAAGTGCATTTTTTATTGTAACGTCCCCTTCCACCTTTTGTGGATCAATACCACTAGGCCTTAGGCGGACCGTTACCGGGCTGCAGCCCAAGCACCCCAACCCCTCTCCAGCCCACTGGCGGGTTGTTGGTGGCCACAGCCTCCCTTTGATGAGCGAACTCGACAGTTAAGCTGGGCCGTACGGGGACTTCCCAGGAGGTCACCCATCCCAGTACTACTCTCGCCCAAGCACGCTTAACTATGGATTTCCTTCACATCTCAATTGGTGATGAGAAGTGAAGGAAATCCATAGTTAAGCGTGCTTGGGCGAGAGTAGTACTGGGATGGGTGACCTCCTGGGAAGTCCCCGTACGGCCCAGCTTAACTGTCGAGTTCGCTCATCAAAGGGAGGCTGTGGCCACCAATAACCCGCCAGTGGGCTGGAGAGGGGTTGGGGTGCTTGGGCTGCAGCCCGGTAACGGTCCGCCTAAGGCCTACTGCTGTTGATCCACAAAATGTGGAAGGGGACGTTACATGCAGATCAATTGGTGATGAGAAGTGAAGGAACTCCATAGTTAAGCATGCTTGGGAGAGAGTAGTACTGGGATGGGTGACCTCCTGGGAAGTCCCCGTACGGCCCAGCTTAACTGTCGAGTTCGCTCATCAAAGGGAGGCTATGGCTACCAACAACCCTCCCGTGGAGGGAGAGGGGTTGAGGTGCTTGGGCTGCAGCCTGGTAACGGTCTAACGGAGGCCTAGTGGGCTGAGGCCCACGGACGGCACAGGGGACGTTACACAAGGTACCTCGGGCTTAGCTTCTTCAAGCGCCGTACCCGCGAGACACCCTTGAACGGCTTAATCTTCAAGTACACCCAGTCGCCGACAACGAACTCCACGTTCCTATGCTTGGCGTTATAGTACTTAGCTTGCCGGTCCTGAGCGATTAACAATCTTTCTCGAATCGTTCGAACCAATGACGTTGCATATTCCGCCTCTTGCCGCTTGTACAACTTTGACTCACCAGTTTCCAACCAAGACAACAGCGTGCGACATCTTCTACCATAAAGGGCCTCGAAGGGCGCCATTTGTATGCTCGCCTGGTAGCTATTGTTGTAAGCGAATTCCACCAAGTATAGGTGCTCTTCCCACTGCTTCCTGAAATACAGAACGCACATGTGAAGCATGTCTTCCATCATCCTGTTGACCCTCTCGGTCTGACCATCCGTCTGCGGATGAAAGGCTGTGCTGAAACTCAGCTTTGTTCCCAGCATCTGTTGCACCAACCTCCAATCATTGGACGTGAACCGCCCATCTCGGTTACTCACGATGCTGCGAGGCACACCGTGAAGCCGTACAATATTATCCACATATAACTTTGCCAATTTCTCCACAGAATCATCCTTCCTATGCGGAATGAAGTGCGACACTTTCGTCAAACGATCTACGACCACCCAGATGGCGTCGTTTCCCTTCTGCGACCTTGGCAAGCCATGCACAAAGTCCATAGTAATGTCGTCGAACTTCCACTCCGGAATAGGCAAGGACTTCAAGAATCCTCCAGGCTTTTGGCACTCCGCCTTCACTAAGGCGCATGTTTGACACTTCGCCACGTACAGTGCCACATCCTTCTTAAGTCCTGACCACCAGAACAATTTCTTCATATCACGGTACATCTTCGTGCTCCCCGGGTGAATCGAGTACTTGGTATGATGAGCCACGTACATCAATTCCACCTGTAATTTGCCCATATTTGGGAGGCACAGACGACCTTCCTTCCAAAGCAATCCATCCACAATCTCAAATTGGGAATTTGACTCATTGAAAGCCTAGAAAAAGCCTACTTTGGGCTTATGGCTCAGACAGATGACGAACAAGAGCCCCAGTTCACTGGGAAGGTAAACTCTCACACTCCTCTTTCAAAATCTGAAGCTTTTGAGCATGATCGTGAGGACAGCTCTTCTGACGGTGAGTCTGAACTCATGGCCCAGTACAAGGAGTTGATCATGGCTTACGACAAATGTCGCCGAGTCGTGAATACTCAGGCTAAAGAGATAAAGTCTCTAAAAGCTAAAGAGAGTATCTTGAGAGAAGAAGTCACTAAGACTGACTCACTTAAAGAGAACTTCAATAATGCTATTGAAGAATACAACAAAGCTCTTGAGCACCTTGACCTAAAAGAGAAAATCATCAAAGAGTTGGAAGAACAACTCGCTGCTGAAAGGAAACTGGTTGAAAATTTCTCGAAGCCTAAGACTGTTCTTCCACCCGTGGCTGAATTCTTAGCGAAGGCCAAGGGTGCTGGATTAGGTCATGAAGAAGCTCCTAGTAAATCTTCTAGGAGCAACAAGGCTCAAAGAAAGAATAAGGCCGCCAAGAAGGCCTCGACTAAAGAGAAGGGGAAAGCCCCTCAAGATCAGACCTCATTTAGAAAGGTAATATTTCCAACAAACGAGTTTGATCTTGACTCATCCTACAGTCACTTGACCAGGCCTACCTATGTGGAGCCAAAGTCTTGCTACCAAGGATGGACTCAACCCAAAAACTTTGGTGAGAGTGTCTTTAAGGCACCTTATGAAGAAGTAATTCTTCAGAGCTATGGCCCTTTCAATCATGGTCATAACTTCAAGAAAGCACCAAAGGTAAAGCCCGCTGTGGAAAAGCCATAGAAGGAGAAGAAATCATGTGATTGCCATCATCATAAAGCTTCTTCCACCAAGAATGCGGCCCCTGCTAGACCACTATTGCAAAAGGTCAAGCAGGAGAACATAAGGCAAAGATACAACAAGTTTGACTGTTGGTGCTGTGGCAGAATTGGTCATTTTGCCATCGATTGCTGGTTTAATCCCAGAAATGCTGCAACTCCTCATGTTGGCAATATGATAAAGACCGCTCATAATGCTAACACTCGTAAGGGGAGTGTTCTAACCCGAGACCAAGGACCCAAACATATTTGGGTTCCTAAGGCAAACTGATTATGATTGCAGGTATGTCCAAAGGCCACCAAAATGCCAATCTGGTATTTGGACAGTGGATGCTCTTGGCATATGACCGGGACAAGAAGCCTACTTCAGAACTTCTCTCCAGTCTTGAACGGACCAAAGGTCATCTTTGGAGGTTCAGACCGAGGAATCACTAAAGGCTATGGTATGATCACTAACAGTAGTGTATCTTTCTCAGATGTTGCTTATGTTGAAGGATTGGAACACAATCTTATAAGCGTAAGCCAACTCTGCAATAAAGGATACATAGTTGAGTTCTACGTTGATAAGTGCTTGATAAAATCTATTGACAATATGGAAACAATTCTATCCGGCACTCGAAGCAGAAAAATATTTTATTTAAATTTCATTTGTACAAACTCTTCTACAGAGTGTGTTTTTTTAGCAAAAGATAGTGCATCTCTTGGTGACCAATGACATAAGAGACTAGCACATATTAATTCCAAAAATATTAATAAATTATTTTCAATGAACTTAGTACGTGATGCCCCAAATGTCAAGTACGTCAAAGATAGACCTTGTCATGCATGTGTAAAAGGCAAGCAAACAAGGGCTATCTTTAAAAACATTATTGGTAAGGATTCTAATAGATGTCTCCATCTACTTCATATGGACTTGTTTGGTTCATTGCAAATTAGAAGTTTGGGAGGTAAGGATTATACGTTAGTAATTATTGATGATTACTCGTACTTTCCGTGGGTGTTCTTTCTGAAACACAAGTCAGATACCTTCGACATCTTTACTAACTTTGTCAGGCAAGTTCAGAATGAATACAACTGCTCCATAGTCAAAATCAGAAGTGACAATGGAACAGAGTTCAAGTCTGGGGCCATGACAGAATTCTGTGAAATCTTAGGTATCTTTCATGAGTTTTCCTCTCCTCGTACTCCACAACAAAACAGAGTGGCCGAGAGAAAGAATAGAACACTCATAGAGGCCTGCATGACCATGTTGAGTGATGCCTCACTACTAGAATACTTTTGGGCTGAAGCCGTCAACACTGCATGCCACGTGCAAAATCGAGCACTCATAAACTAAAACCACGATAAGACACCTTATGAATTTCTAAAGGGCAGGAAACCAACTGTCTCATATTTTAGAATTTTTGGTTGTAAATGCTTCGTGCTTAACAATGGTAAGTATCATACTACCAAGTTTAGCGAAAATAGTTTTGAAGGTATTTTCGTAGGATATAGTAGCCAGAGTAAGGGATACATGATATTTAATAGAAAAACCCTGGTCATAGAAGAATCAATACACGTTGTATTTGATGAGATGAGCTTGCTGCAAGACAACTCTTCTAGTGTGTTCATTGAAGATGCAGGTACAAAGCTAAATGAACTCAGCTTGGATGAACCATCTGAAGATAAAGGTGAAAAGTTCATCAAGATCACCACTCCAACCCCTATTGGAGAGATTGATGATCTAGATGAAAAAATTCTGCAAGTTGATGAAGTCACTCCGGTGATTGAAGATAATCCAGATGCAAGGACTCTAGAGCTCAGACATCTGAAGGATCACCCCATGGACCAGATCATAGGAGATCCCCGGGATGGTGTCAGAACTCGTAGAGGTACAACTAATGAAAATTTATATCTAAGTTTTCTCTCACATGTTGAACCAAAGAAGTTTGATGAAGCAAACTCAGATGCATCATGGATAGTGGCGATGGAAGAAGAACTAAATCAGTTCAAGCGCTGCCAAGTATGGAAACTTGTTCAAAGACCCAAAGGTAAGAATGTCATCGACACAAAATGGGTCTACAGGAACAAGATGGACGAGGATGGAACGATCATAAAGAACAAGGCCAGACTCGTCGCTAAAGGATATCGTCAAGAAGAAGGAATCGACTTCGACCAGACGTACGCTCCAGTGGCAAGGCTGGAGGCCATAAGGTTCTTACTAGCATATGCTGCACTCAAAGGCTTCACCGTCTATCAGATGGACGTGAAGTCTACCTTCCTTAATGGAGATATAAAGGAAGAGATGTATGTGGAACAACCTCCAGGTTTCATTGATTCTAACTTTCCTGATTTCATTTATTTATTGTATAAAGCTTTATATGGTCTGAAACAAGCTCCTCGTGCTTGGTATGAGATGCTGTCTAGCTTTCTACTTGAGAACAAGTTAACAAGGGGAAAGATAGATAAAACATTATTTCTTAGGGAAATAAAAGACAAGATTTTGCTAGTGCAAATCTATGTCGACGACATCATTTTTGGCTCTACAGACGACAACCACTGGAAGAAGTTTTCTAAACTTATGCAAGGGAAGTTTGAAATGAGCAGTATGAGCGAGCTAAAGTATTTCTTAGGGCTTCAGGTGAAACAATCTGAAGATGGAATTTTCATCTCGCAGACCAAGTTCACCAAAGAGCTAATTAAGAAATTCGGAATGGAGAATGCAACCTCGATGAGAACTCTAATGGGTTCAACTATGTCTCTGGACAAGGACGAAAAAAGGAAACCTTTTGATGAAACCAAATACAGAAGCATGATTGGATCCTTGCTCTACCTTACTGCCAGTAGACCTGACATAATGTTTTCAACATGTGTATGTGCTAGATTCCAGGTGAACTCTAAGGAATCTCAATACGCTGCTGCAAAGCGGATCTTAAGATACCTTGAAGGTACACCAAATCTTGGCTTATGGTACCTGTAACACCTCCTATCCGTCGGATAGCATATAGCAGTAGGTCTGGCCGGGGCCCGACGCCATATACCACAGACAGACCGGGTGGTTACTCAATGAAAACCATCCAACTAATCCAACGTCCTACACAGAGCATTCTAGCGGAAGCAATTTTAGAAGTTGCAATTAAGAGAACCCAGCACCAAGCATGAATGTCCACTAAACACCAAATAGGAATGTAGTGCATACACAAGTACAAACCTTAAGGCTTTACAAAATGGTTTACTTAATATTACATGTTTTCCATACTACGGTACGCAGGCCGGTCATATATGAATAAAAGCAAGCAAACACTCCAATTAGGCCTTCGAGGGCCGGCTTCGCAATTTGGGCTTTAGCCCGCTATTGACCGCTTGGTCCAGCGGCACCTGCAAGTAACAAAACCACCGCACAGTGGCAAACAAAGGGCAACGATCAGCAATGCTGACCAAATTATAACGATCCCGCCCCAACTCGGGGCGGCGATGCTCCTTCCCTGCACTCTCTTTGCCTCCGTAGATCCGGAGTCGGTTCGCGATTTGGAGCTCCGAAGCTCCTTCAAAGACCGGATCTAAGCTTCTTCTTCTTCCTTTGCTCTCCTCTCTCTTTTGACTTAGAAAGAGAACCACTCAAGTAAAAATGAGGGTTTCAAAGGTCCAATCCCGGGTATATCCCATCAGCAATAACCCCCAGCCATTGGATCCCAAATTAAAGAAACGAACGGCCTTGATTCGGGCCTGAAATGCTAAAACTGGGCCGCACGCGGCCTGAGACACGCCCGTGTCCAGGGCCGTGTCCCTCATTCGCCATCAAAATCGATGCGTCTGGAAAAACACACGGGCATCCAACACGCCCGTGTTCGACCTGACATGCCCGTGTTCCAACTGACACGGCCGTGTGGTCGGCCGTGTGCCCCCATCGACACAGCCCCAAAAACAACCTGAGACTCACACGGGTCTTGGACACGCCCGTGTCCAATGTGACACGCCCGTGTCACACCCGAACATGCCTGGGCTCCAGGCCGTGTTCACGGTCTCGACACTTCGTCGAGCGAAGTTCGTCGACCACACGACATGGCCTTGGACACGCCCGTGTCCTAGGCCGTGTGCCTTGTCTCGACACATCGTCGAGCGAAAATCGTCGACTTCCCTGGCCGATCGTCGACACGGGCTCGACACGCCCTAAGACACGCCCGTATCTCAGGCCGTGTTCCCTACTCGACGATCGTCGACTCCAAATTTCGTCGACCTCGCGGCCAAAACGTCGACTCCAGCCTGACACGCCCTGGAACACGCCCGTGTCCCAGGCCGTGTGCCTCCTGTTAAATACCAGATTTGGCCCAAAATGCCTCCCGTCGCTCTTTTGAGTTTCAGGGCGTTACAACTTTCCCCCTCTTAAAAGAATTTCGTCCACGAAATTACATAAAGAAAAGACAAGTACCAAAATTAAATTGTACCTGAGCGGAACAACTCCGGATACTCGTCAAGCATAGTCTGCTCTCGTTCCCAAGAGAGCTCCTCTCGACCGCAATTGTCCCATCGGACCTTGACCATCCTGATCTCTTTATTGCGTAGCCGCTTGACCTCCGAGTCCTCAATCCGTACGGGTTTGACCTTTGTCGTTAACCCACTATCCACTGACACTTGATCAACCGCGATCACTTGCGAAGGCTCTTGCACCTCCTTCCGTAGCACCAAAATATGGAATACATCATGTAAACCACTAAGCTCCACTAAAAGCTTCAACCGATAGGCTGCTTCACCAACCCACTCCAGAACCTCAAACGACCCAATTTATCTCGGGCTTAGCTTTTTCAATTGCCGCACCCGCGAGACACCCTTGAACGGCTTGATCTTAAGTACACCCAGTCGCCCACAGCGAACTCCACGTTCCTGTGCTTGGCATTATAGTACTTCGCTTGCCGGTCCTGAGCGATAAGCAACCTCTCCCGAATGGTTCGCACCGACGAGGTAGCATCCTCCACTTCTAATCGCTTATACAACTTTGACTCACCCGTTTCTAGCCAAGACAACGGCGTGCGACATCTTCTACCATATAGGGCCTCGAAGGGAGCCATTTGAATACTCGCCTGGTAGCTATTGTTGTACGCAAACTCCACCAAATAAAGATAGTCTTCCCATTACTTTCCAATGTCCAAGACACACATGCGGATCATGTCTTCCATAGTTCTATTGACCCTTTCGGTCTGTCCATCCGTTTGCGGATGAAAGGCTGTGCTGAATTTTAATTTTGTTCCCAAAATTTGCTGCACTAGCCTCCAATCATTGGACGTGAACCGCCCATCTCGGTCACTCACGATACTGCGGGGCACGCCGTGAAGCCGTACTATATTATCCACATATAGTTTTGCCAACTTCTCTACCGGATCATCCTTCCTATGCGGAATAAAATGCGACACCTTCATTAGCCGATCTACGACCACCCAGATGGCGTCGTTCCCCTTTTGCAACCTTGGCAACCCGTGCACAAAGTCCATAGAGATGTCGTCATATTTCCACTCCGGAATAGGCAAGGACTTCAGAAATCCTCCTGGCTTTTGGCATTCCGCCTTCACCAAGGCGCAAGTTTGGCACTTCGCTACGTAGAGTGCCACATCCTTCTTTAAACCCGGCCACCAAAACAGTTTCTTTACATCGCGGTACATCTTCGTGCTCCCCGGGTGAATTGAGTACTTGTGTGATGTGCCTCGTACAACAATTCCACCCGCAAATTGCCCACACTTGGGACACACAGACGACCGTCTTTCCAAAGAAATCCATCCTCCACAACGAATTGGGAATTTGACCCATCCAGAGCCTCTACCATGAACTGCTTCATATGGACATCCATATCCAAAGCTTGCCGAATCCGATCAGCCAGGTCATATTGGACTTCAGTCCAATTCAGTACTGCTTCAGCACTTGATTGCTTATCCACACAAACAATCTCCAACGCCTCCAACTCCCGAACCAACCGCTCGTCATGGATCGACAGCCAATTGGCTTGAGCTGGGGCCCGTCGACTCAACGCGTGTGCAACCGCATTGCCCTTACCATGCACGTAGTGGATCTTGAATGTATAGTACCCCAGGAACTCCATCCATCTACGCTGCCGCATATTTAGATCTTTCTGATCGATCAGATACTTCAGGCTCTTATGATCGGTGTAGATATCAATCTTCACACCGTACAAATAATGCCTCCACAGCTTCAAGGCAAAAATCACGGCCGCTAACTCCAAGTCAGGGACCAGATAGTTCCTCTCGTGCACTTTCAGCTGTCTCGAGCCATAAGCTATCACACTTCCGTGTTGCAGTAGCACGCAACCCAAATCGCTGTCTGAAGCATCGCTATAAATCTCATAGCCTTCGGTCCCACTCGGCGAACTCAGCACAGGCGCCGTGGTCAACCGACATTTCAACTCCTCAAAAGCTCGCGCGCAGTCCAGCGTCCAAACGAACTTCTGCTCCTTCCTCGTCAAAGTAGTGAGAGGTAACGCTATCCACGAGAAGTTCTCTACGAAGCGCCTATAATAGCCGACAAGCCCCAGAAAGCTCCGGACTTCCGCTACCGCAGCAAGCTCAGACCACTCCCGTATCGCAACAATCTTCACCGGATCCACTGCAATACCTTCTCCACTCACTATATGACCGAGGAACGCCACTGAGGACAACCAAAACTCGCACTTCGAGAACTTGGCGTACAATTGATTCCTCCTTAGCGTCTCCAAAACCAAATGAAGATGCTTGAAGTGATCTTCCTCACTCTACGAGTACACCAAAATATCATCGATTAATACGATCACAAAATGGTCCAAGTACTCCCTGAAGGTCCTGTTCATCAAATCCATGAACACTGACGGCTCATTAGTCAGCCCAAACAGCATGACCGTAAACTCGTAATGCCCGTATCTCATACTGAACGCTGTCTTTGGGATATCACTCTCCCTTATTCGCAGCTGATAGTACCCGGACTTGAGGTCCAACTTTGAGTACACCGTCGACCCGACCAACTGATCAAAAAGATCATCGATCCGGGGGATCGGGTACTTGTTCTTTTCTGTCAACTTGTTGAGCTCCCGATAATCAATACATAGCCTCAAGCTTCCGTCCTTCTTCTTAACAAAGAGGACCGGCGCGCTCCAAGGCGAAAAACTTGGGCGCACATACCCTTTCTCCAACAACTCTTGCAATTGCACCTTCAGCTCCGCCATTTACTTAGGCGCTAGCCGATATGGAGAGCGTGACACAGGTTTTGCATCTGGTACGAGCTCTATCGTAAAATCTATCTCCCGCTGAGGCGGGGCTCTAGGAAGATCTCTAGGGAACACATCAGGGTACTCCGATACCACTAAAATACTATCCAACGCGGGCTTCGGCTTTGCAACCTCCACTAGTGTAAAGAACAGTTCTGCACCGACAAGAACCGCCTTCACCACCTGAAGAGCAGACATCAACGTCTTGCTCGACCCTTTTAAGCCCGTAAAAGTCGTCCCACGACTTGCTCCCAGCTTGACTTCCTTGCGACCGCAATCAATATAGGCTTGCTGCTCCGAGAGCCAGTCCATGCCAAATATAATGTCGAACTCCACTAACGGAAGTAACGACGCTTGCAGATCGAACTCCCGATTCCCAATACGAATCTTAACACCGCAAATTCTATCCGCGCGCATTGAACACCCATTGGGCAACAACACATTCAACTTATCCTTCACCATCGAAGAAGGGACTCCGATGCGTGATATAAATCCTTCGGACAAGAAGGAGTGTGAATCTCCCGTATCGAAGAGTGCTCTTGCCGGCTTTTCACAAATCAAAACAAATCCTAAACAAGCAGTGGTAAGGTAACATGTGCATAACAAGTATTTAAAGGAATTAACTTGCTATAAATTAAACTGTACCTGTCACCACATCCGCCTATTTGATGGCCTCTTGTTGGCCAAGATTGTACACCCTTGGTTGGGCCGGAGTATAATGGGACGCGGTTGAATCCACTGCCTTGCCCTTCTCTTCTTATGATGCTCCCGACTTCCTTTCGGACTTGGGACATCCGCTCCAACAATCATGGGCAAAGTGCACCGACTTCCCACAAGTGAAACATGCGCCCGGGGTCTGACTCGTAGTCGCCCCAAAAGCACCAGAAGGAGCTGGACCCGAAGTCCTATTCTTCTTGTGGAATCTTCGATAGCCGGACTTTGAAGTAGTCAGCACTTTGAACTCAAATTTCTTATCACCCAAGCTTTTCTTTGCTTGTACATTCTTCATGTCCTTCTCCAAGGACTGGGCCGTGTTGACCAAGGTTAAGAAACCCTGAGTCATCGGCCCCGAGAGTAGTAACCTCAACTCATCTCTCAACTCTTCGTAGAATTGATTCGTCTTGCGCTCCTCATCCGCGATGGTTGAGCTAGCATATCGACTCAAACGAGTAAACTCGTGGAGATATTCATCCATGCTACTATCCCCTTGTACCAACTTCAGGAACTCGTTCTCCATAGAAATCCTTTGCGTCGAAGGGAGGTATCTAGCCAAGAACAGTCTCGAGAACTCCTCCATCGAGACATCAACAAGTTGCCTACCTCTCAATAGGTGCAGCTCCAATCCTTCCCACCACAATCTCGCTTCACCGTCCAAAAGGAATGTAGCAATGGTGGCCATTTGCCACTCCTCCGTCTCCGTTGCTGTCATGACTCTCTTCACCCTGGAGAGCCAGTCTTCAGCTTGAGATGGGGTTCCCAACCCCGAGAATAAGGGAGGATTAAAGCTCATGACATGTTTGAGCTGTCTCTCGGTTGCCCTCCTTGGCACCAACGGCTTCACTACTACCTGTTCCATTATCCTTGGCTCAACCGCTTGCAGCGGTACCTGCTCAATCGCAGGAGCGGGCTGCTGCATTTACCTTTCAGGCTGCGCATTAATCATTGCCAACACTGCTTCGGCCACCAAACGTATGGTCTCAGCCGACGGAGGTGTTGTAGGAGCTTCATTAGGTGCACTGCTAGCCTCAGAAACTCGACGTTCCGACGACCCATCACCACTTCTGGTCACCTATAGTGGTACAAAACACCGTTAAGCAACCAAATAAAATTGCAAACAACAATTATAGGAACACGCAGGTTCCCCAATCATGTGTATTTTCATTCCTAAGTGGACATTCATGGGTTCTTTTACTGTTATAACGATGACGCACACACATGTGCTCACCACCCCTTAAAAATAATTCGGCCACGAATTCATCTGAAGCCCGGCCAAAACCAGTAGTCTGATACCAAATTGTAACACTCCCTATCCGTCGGATAGCATATAGCAGTAGGTCCGGCCGGGGCCCGACGCCATATACCACAGACAGACCGGGTGGTTACTCAATGGAAACCATCCAACTAATCCAACGTCCTACACAGAGCATTCTAGCGGAAGTAATTTTAGAAATTGCAATTAAGAGAACCCAGCACCAAGCATGAATGTCCACTAAACACCAAATATGAATGTAGTGCATACACAAGTACATGCCTTAAGGCCTTACAAAATAGTTTACTTAATATTACATGTTTTCCATACTACGGCACGCAGGCCGGTCATACATGAATAAAAGCAAGTAAACACTCCAATTAGGCCTTCGAGGGCCGGCTTCGCAATTTGGGCTTTAGCCCGCTATTGACCGCTTGGTCCAGCAGTACCTGCAAGCAACAAAACCACCGCATTGTGGCAAACAAAGGGCAACAGTCAGCAATGCTGACCAAATTATAACGATCCCGCCCCAACTCGGGGCGGCGATGCTCCTTCCCTGCACTTATTAGCATAACCAAGCAGTATATAAATATACATTGCATCACAGGCGTTGACACGCTCGACCACATGCCTCATGCTCTCAGGGAACATTCTCGGTGAACCGGTCGATGTCACGTCAATTTAAGACATAGACATTCTGATCACACCACCGCCACTTTGACGGCCACACTATGAGCATTTTGTCTTCTTGGCATGAGTCACGTCAATTTAAGCCATAGACCGCCAAAGACCGTCATCTATGCCAACGACAAGTGACACGTACCCTTAGGTCTCTTTAACCGAACGACATAGAAAGGGTACGGTTCCATCTAACCCGTGCTCACATCGCAACGACAATTTAAGCCATATGCGGGGGTTAAACTTCTCCCGAGTCCCGTTTCCATCACAAACTTCACATAACCCGGTTATGTTCTAGTTGGCTCCTAGGCCACCAAGTTGGCAAGATCACACATTCGCCCAGTTTTCCGGGTGCACCTTAGGGTTAATTCCCAAAGCTCCCTGTTGCAATCTACCACGTAGAAAACCCGAAAAACACACAATCGCACGGAGTCTTCTCCGGCATTTATGCAATGCAACATCACCGATCCAGACCAACATGTCCGAGTAGGCTTCACACATCATGCCTATGTCTGTTCTCGAATACAGACTCTAAACAACGGGGACTTTACATATCTACCTGAAGAAACGCCTCCAACTCACCGCAAACTCGCGAGAGCGGGCTTCCTATGCAAAGAAGGAGAGCTTCACATGCTCAAGAAGAGAATCGTTACCCTAGAGTTCTTCCTTGGCGCCATGAAAATGTAAGCGGATGAAAAGCACCGCACTCTCTTTGCCTCCGTAGATTCGGAGTCGGTTCGCGATTTGGAGCTCCGAAGCTCCTTCAAAGACCGGATCTAAGCTTCTTCTTCTTCCTTTGCTCTCCTCTCTCTCTTGACTTAGAAAGAGAACCACTCAAGTAAAAATGAGGGTTTCAAAGGTCCAATACCGGGTATATCCCATCAGGAATAACCCCCAGTCGTTGGATCCCAAATTAAAGAAACTAACGGCCTTGATTCGGGCCTAAAATGCTAAAACTGGGCCGCACACGGCCTGAGACACGCCCGTGTCCAGGGCCGTGTCCCTCATTCGCCGTCAAAATCGACGCGTCTGAAAAAACACACAGGCATCCAACACGCCCGTGTTTGACCTGACACGCCCGTGTTCCAACTGACATGGTCGTGTGGTCGGCCGTGTGCCCCCATCGACACAGCTCCAAAACAACCCGAGACTCACACGGGTCTTGGACACGCCCGTGTCCAATGTGACACGCCTGTGCCACACCCGAACACGCCTGGGCGCCAGGCCGTGTTCACGGTCTCGACACTTCGTCGAGCGAAGTTCGTCGACCACACGACACGGCCTTGGACATGCCCGTGTCCTAGGCTGTGTGCCTTGTCTTGACACATCGTCGAGGGAAGATCATCGACTTCCCTGGCAGATCGTCGATACGGGCTCGACACGCCCTGAGACATGCCCGTGTCTCAGGCCGTGTTCCCTGCTCGACGATCGTCGACTCCAAATTTCGTCGACCTCGCGGCCAAAACGTCGACTCCAGCCTGACACGCCATGGGACACGCTCGTGTCCCAGGCCATGTGTCTCCTGCCAAATACCAGATTTGGCCCAAAACGCCTCCCATCACTCTTTTGAGTTTCGGGGCGTTACAGTACCCAAGAAGTAATGATAGCGAACTAATAGGTTTTTCAGATGCAGATTTTACAGGGAGCAAAGACGACAGGAAAAGCACTTCCGGGACTTGCCAATTCCTAGGAAGAAGGCTTATCTCCTGGAGTAGCAAGAAGCAGAACTGTGTAGCAATCTCAACAGCTGAGTCAGAGTACATCTCTGCAGGCAGTTGCTGTACACAGCTTCTATGGATAAAGAATCAATTTGAAGATTATAATATGAAGTTCTAGAATATTCCGTTGTTTTGTGACTCTTCCAGCGCAATTGCAATAGCCAACAACCCAGTCTTGCACAGTCAGACAAAGCACATAGAGCTGAGGTATCATTTCATCCGGGAACATGTGGAGCATGGGGACATAGATCTCCAATATGTCTCTACAGACAGGCAGATTGCAGACATTTTCACAAAGCCGCTGTACGAGACCAAGTTCTCTTTCTTCAAAACAGAACTTGGAATGCTCAACAAGGAAGAGTAGAGAAAGTGGACCCCTAAGAAGGCTCAGAGATCCAGAATCAGTCAAAAGTTGGAATTCTACAAATTTCTAACTTTTTGACTCGAGTAAGAAGTAAAGTACATGAGTAAGAAAATGACCTACTCGAGTTGTAAAATTGACCTACTCGAGTACCCTATAAGCCACTCGAGTAACCTACTCGAGTAGCAGAATGGCTTACTCTAGTAGTCAAATCACCTACTCGAGTAGAAAAACTTCACTCGAGTACCTTCGTACAACTACTCGAGTACTTCACCCCAACTACTCGAGTACGTCCAACCTATCTACTCGAGTATCTCAAATACTTCACTCGAGTAATATTACGTCTCTCGAGTATGTGCCAGCCATCTTTTCTTCCTTGATTCAAATTTTCTTATTCGCAACCCGAGGCTTATGCCGCCACTTCTAAGGTATGATTCCATCATTTATCTCTTAATTAGACATAAACCTAGGGTTATATAAATCGGAAATTCCATAATCTTTCTACACAAAATCATTTCCTCACTCGAGTAAAGCCGACTATCACTTCGTCTTCCGTCAAGAAGTTGCAGAGTCGCGTCTTCCTCCTCCCCGCCGCAGTTTTTCCAAAAGCTTCTGAATCATGGCCGCTTCTTCAAAAATTGGCATCGATTCTGAACTGGTTGCCGCCGGAATTGCAGAACTTTTGGATGATTTCCACAATCTTATGATCCTTTTCGACACCGTCGGACTTACCTTCATTCTCCAAGAACCATGTAAAGTCCTCTTTCCCGATGTTGCCGAGTTCTTCCGAAATGTCAAGGTTAAGCGACATGGTGCCATTCTCAAATCGAAAGTCAGTGGTATCAAAATCAAGCTTACAAAGACATCTATTTCTCAACTTCTTCGATTGCCGCTTGTAGATGAAGAAGATGATCTAGGCCCTGATGAGCCTGACAGGACATGTATGTTCTGTGGCGTTTCTCCTGATGAAGAGTACATCAAAAGGACTCAGCTGAATCCTGAAGGAAAATTACTTATGGATATAATAGGGAAAGTCCTCCTCTGCAAAACAAATTCGATCAGATATCTCTCTCTCTCATTCTTTGATATTATGCAATCTATAGTCTGCAGGAAGAAATTCCAATTTGGATTGAAGATCTTGGATAAGATCAAAGCCAACATTAAAGCTCCCAATTATGCCAGAATAATCTCACTTCTCATCCATGAAATCAATCCAGAAGTTTTCAACTTCTCACAAGGGACTGTTCTTCATCATATGAAGAAAGTTTCCATATCCTCCATTCAAAGATGGGAAGTGAAACTGCAGAATCCAACTCAGGCTGCCAAGGTTCAAGAGATTCCAGCCACAGAGGACAGGACCCCATCTCCCTCTCCACATCAGATTGCTAGCTCCTCTGGTGTATCTATTGAGGGGGAGCCTGCTCCTTTTGTCCCAGCAAGGATACCTACACATCTAGTAGTTACTCCTCCACCTCCTAAGACTCCAGAAGAAACTCCATCTGAACAACAACTTCAAGAAGCCCTACTCTCAATAGAAGCTGCCATCAGTAAAATGATTGAAGATCTGACTGCAGATGATCTTCCTCCTCCTCCTCATCCTTCTCCAAAGGAAACCACCACTGAAATACCAAAAGAATCCACTCCAGTACAATCTCCAATACATACTCCTTCACTAGTAAAGTCTCCTGCTGCACACCAAGAGCAGGTTGAAACCATTTTCATTACTGATGAGCCATCTCCAGAACCAGCAGAAGCCCCTTTGAGAAAACTGGACTTCTCCATACCCCTAGTCAGTAATGAAGGGGATGCCCTGATTCACACTACTAGAGCAAAGAGCTCAGTCTCCATTGCAGAAATTACTCCATGGATTGCTCCTCCTCCTCCAGTTCCCTATTCTAGTGCTCCTCCTGCTGCTGCTACCGCCTCATCCAATGATTTGATGAATCTGTTTGTACTTATGCTTCAAGAGCAAAAAACCTACTTTGATACTTCACTCAAGGCTATTACTGACAAAGTCACTGCTCTAGAGACTGAAATGAGCAGGGGATTTGTAGAAATCTAGCACAATACTGATCAACTAAGACACCTCTTCAAAATTGGTGGAAAGGCTCTAGATCACACTATTACTAGTGTTGGTCAGGTTATGGAACAAGGTATGACTCTAGCAGGAAATCAGATTGAATTGGATAAGAGAGCTGAAGCTACTAAGATGAATATCTGTGAAGAGGTTGGAACCTTCAAAGATGATGCCATCAAAACACTGACTGTAGAAGTCAGAAAGGGGAAGAGTTTGGTGAAAGAATATTTAGAAAAATCAGATGCACTCAAGAAAGAGCTTTGGGAAACTAAAATGAAAGAGATCCATGATGATGTCTTACGATAAATTCAGAGTGTCAAAATCCATACATATGACACCGCTGTCTGGATGCATAATCAAATCCTTCCTGAGTTTGCTGCTAATCCAAATATCATTCCTCATCATCTCAACCCTCTAGCTGCTGCTTCTCCTGCTCCTCCTCAACAACCTACCTTCTCTCCAAGACCAGAAGGCCAAGAAGGCCCTCCTCCAGATTCTTATGCCCAACTTTGGGAGGATGACCCTGCAGATATCTTCCTCCAAGCTCCTCCTGAGATCCAGACTTCTAAGAAGAAAAGAAAATACGGTGATGGTGTATCTGCTAGCAGGTCTATCCCAGTTCCAGATTCAAAAAAGAGAAAAGCTCCAGAATTTGCAAAGACCTGGTCTCCTACTTCTAAGTCCCTCATTTTGGATACTCTCAAAATTGTTATGGATTTCCATGAAAGCAGAAATATTCATTACAGCTCCCAGGAATGGGAATTATATGAGAAGTCTATGACTAAGAGGAGGCTGTATGACAGAGAATTTGGTAGGAACAATCGTGCTACTCCTCCAAGACCTCCAAAATACTACCCCAAGCCATACAACTACCAGAGGAGACAGCAAGAGAAGCAAGACATGCAGCACCACCAAGTCTAAGCTACAAGGATATATGAGAATGTGGAAATGATTTTTGTAAAAATGATACTTTGGAAAATCACATTTATATAATTCTATCTTTTGGTCATATAATACTGTTTACAATCTTATGCTTGCTTTCACTGATTTATCTATTTAGCACTTTTTATGTCTATAATTCACCTTAGTGTAAAGGGTTCTGACTTCTACAAATAGGGGGGAGATTGTTGGGTATTGTATCCACATTAACCCAGATTTGATGAAGTCACCCTTGAACTAAGATGAATTAAGTTATATTTGATGCTTTGGTTTAGTTATATGTTTGCAGGATTCTAATGCCAAGTGTAGACCAATGTCAGTCTACAAAGGGTCACCAAACACAGGACCATACAATGTAATCCCTCATTGTGTCATCCAAGGTGTTGACTCTTTTGTAGCCTCTCTATTGGGATACACTTCATACTCAAGCACTAGGACTAATTGGAAAAGACTTGATGCTGGTTTCACCAAAGAAGAAGAGATTTCTATTAAGAGAATTTACTAAGTATTTTACTCGAGTAAATATATACCTACTCAAGTGAATTTCTTAGTTTATACTCGAGTAAAAAATCGTTATACTCGAGTAAGGAAGTTAGAACTCGAGTAGTCAAGTAATAGCTATCGAGTAGCTAAGTTAACTACTCGAGTAGATTCCGTCTCATTCTCGAGTTTACAGGATTTCTTCTCCAGATATTTTATAAGTAAATTACTCGAGTAGTCATATAAGTACTCAAGTAGTCTGAACCTTTTATCTCGAGTTACAGAAATCTGGGTCATGTGTAATTTCTCTTCACTCGAGTAGTCTAAGTCATGTACTCGAGTAGTTCACCTACTACTCGAGTAGTCTATGTTTTATACTCGAGTAACTATGTTTTCTTCCCTCAGAATTTTTCTAAGTCTATTACTCGAGTAGCTATTTCCATATACTCGAGTAGTTCGTATTCTCTCGAGTAGTTTAGTTCAACTACTCGAGTAACCCAGGATTCTATTCTAGAAATTATTCTAAGTCTCTGACTCTAGTAGTTCCTCTACCTCTCGAGTAGTCAATTTCTTTTCACTCGAGTAAAATTTATTGTACTCGAGTAGTCCAACTCCACTTCTCGTGTAACTGTTTTAGCACTCGAGTATGTCTCTTTGTACTCCAGTAGCGGCTCTTCTTTTCCAGATTTTCTCCAAATATTTACTCGAGTATTTATCTTCAGCTCACTCGAGTAGCTCTATATAGTACTCAAGTAGTCTTATCTTCACTCGAGTATATCAGCTTCATTTCTTCTAATTTTTCATGAAGTCCACAATTGACAGATTTTTTAATGAGCCTTGATGTGATTGGTCCACGTGCACCTCATTAAGATATAATTATGATTGTTATCGCAGATCCTATATAAGGTCTTGTCAAACCGACAAACCCTATGAAGAAGTTTTGCAGCCGATTATTTTCTAAGTTCTCCGAATCTCTCTCTCCAAGAAGCGAAAGCCGCCACCCCTGATCATCATCGTTCACATCCGGCTAGGGTTTTCGATTTCAGTGGATTCAGATCAAGAAGGCTTACTGATCGAGATTGCCGCTCAATTCCTCATCTTCTATACAATCGTGTGAAGCCAAGAAAGTCCAGATCTGCTTTGCCGAGATTTTCTTCACCTCTCTGATAAAGCCGCAAAGTCTACAAGAGGAAGATCCAGGCCGATTGTTTGTAGTTCTGATAAAGATTCATTATTTGTATTTCTACATACGCTCTATTTAATTCTTGTAGGAGAATTTTGTCCAAGTGTAGGAGCTTTTGTCTCCGAGATTGTAGGAAGTTTTACCTTCCGAGTGTAGATCCGTTTTGTGGATCGAGTTTGTAGGAACTTTGTTCCGAGACGTAGGATTGGTTTTCAATCCGAGATAGTGGAGTAGTCGAGTCTAGTGTATTGCTAGATCATTGAGGGAAATTGGATGTACCCAAGGTTGGGGAACCACTATAAATCTTGCTTTGTCTGTGATTGATTGATAGATAGTTATGTGCATAGATTTTAAATTTTTATTCCGCAAAAGTCGCACATCTCACCTATTCACCCCCCTCTAGGTGATTTAGGTAGGCAACTAAACACTTTCACTTTAAAACCACCAAAATTTTGGTGGTTGGCCCTTAGGGTCAATATATGTGTCAGGTAAAAATATCAACCCGTTTGGGGTTGATTTGATTAGGTATTGGTGTGACCAAAGATCAGACCCTTAAGGGTAATTTAGGGCAAATAGTGTTTGGGGCATAGAGGGACTAATTCTCACCCAAAGGGGTTGGGACTTTGGCCAGGGCTCCATGGTCAGTTATAACACCCTCTCATGGAGTTGGAGATGGTTTGGGGTGGATTTGCCCAAGGTCCCTAGTTCAAACCCTAAGGTTGAACTTTAGGGATTTGTGAAGGACATGAAGTGATATGTCCTTGTATGGACTTGGAGTTTTGTCCATGAGGTCATAGGCTGGTGAATAGCCCTAGGAAGGATTTTTGCGACAATTAGACTTAGGCACAGAAGTTAAATCAATTTGGAATTGTTTAGGCCTATACCTTTATTAGAAAATTTGAAGGGTCATATGACCTTGTATCCTTATGAAATTTTGGTAGAAGAGTTTTTATAACAATATGAGTCTCTAAAATTGTTGTAGAATGTTTGGAAGATATTAACTCATACTTGTAGTTATAACCTTTATATTGCCACTAAGGATGATATTGATAAAATCATTGTTAAAATAACTTAGAATGTAATGAAACTTCTCCAGTGATGATTTATGATCATATTAAAGCCCGGGTAATGTTTGTGTAATTTTAGGATAAATTTTGAGATACTTCTCTCTTTAATTCCATTTATTATATTTATATTGAATTAATTATTTAGGGACTGATATTTTTGTGAAAGTTTGTGAAACTTAGTATTCTATGTTATGTTGGCATCATAAAGTGATCATAAGTTTTGAGTGGCCATAACTTAAGGAAATCTAGTACTTTATGTTCAAATTACCCATGGTCTAACTTTTGGGAAAATTTAATAAATGCCAAATTAATTAGAAAAATTACAAGTCCCTGGATTTAGGCTAAATATGTCATGATAGACCCACAATAATTATTTTAGGGCCTTTGGATGAAAATTTGGAGTATCTTCTGTCATGTACATCATATAGCTTAGATTGGTATACATTTAGTAAATCTGCGGAAATTGTGATAACATGTGGAATGGACATAGGGAGTTGGATTGATTGTATACTAATTTGTGGGGAAGTGAAAATGAGTTCATTATTAGGAGACATGATGTGGAAGTGTTGGATTGACTAGTGTTAAGTGGTGGTCTTGATCGATGAAACATCGTCCTTCCTGTGTAGAGAGAAAAGAGTCAAATGCACTAGGGTTAGATTAAGTATAACCTTAAATGGGTTTTATTATGGGTAGATAACAATAATAATAAGTACCTTACGAAAGGGAGCTTTGGGCTTCAGCACATCGTAGTTCTTAGTGCCCTCGAGAGCCCTTTACAGGGAATGTCTTGTGTAGTCCAAGGTTAACGTAAGCTGTAAGACTAAATGGATTACAAGAGTAATTAGAAATACTCTAGGATTGCACTTACACTCACACTCCCTGGTGCTGTGGGAGTTAGGTCGGGTTTCACAAGCGGTAGGCTCTGTGGTTTGGTGATGGGCATGTTAGCCTAGCGAGCCGATGACTCGGTAGATATTTGAGTCGGACGGGTTAGTCTGGGGAGCTTTGGCTCGGTAGATATTTGTGACGGACAGGATAGTCCGGAGAGCTTTGGCTCGGTGAGAAATATATTAATGTTGCATGTGCATAAAATATAAGGTGGTGGGTCTTCGGTATTGGAGAGTCGTCGCACCGACACCAATATGTTGACTCGACAAGTGTGGTTTAGCACTTAGCCAAATAAAGTTTGGTGCGCCAGCCGGCAAGAGTACGCAAGTGCACCGCTTAGTGCACCAGTATTGAGGCGTATGATAGGTCTGACTGGTAGTGCTGATACCAGTTTAGAGGTGGGCGAGGCCCAACCCACCGCTTCCGTTTTCCAGTACGGAGTTATTCTGAGAGGTTAGGCTCCAAAAAGGGGGAACTAAAGGTCCGTATGCATAGAGTCGGGTGTGTGTGTTGCACTTGCATGTTCTTATCATAGCATACTTGCATGTCATAGCATATTCATTGCATATAACCCTTGACACCTATTGTATAAATTGGTATGGACTCTTTATACAATATGTCTTACAAAACGACCCCTTGGTCTATAGGTTTGTGTGGGCATTACTATAGGTCATGGTTACTTATTTAGTTTACCTTCTTGTACTTTTACTTATTCCTTAGTTTACTTTACATGTTCTTACTGTTATACTTTACTTGTTTACATTACTACTTTCTTGCTATAGTTCTTTTATACATACACTTGTTAGGATAGTTGTCACCTGCTTGTTCCACTCTGCTTTGTTTTCCTCTGCTTTCATCCTCCCCGCACGGTACCTAGGAGTCGCGGGGGTGAGGTGAGTACGATAGTGTCTTAGTCTTTTGACTAACAGTCGGTGGACCACATCATTTTAGGGGACCGAGCAGTAGGAGCATCAGTACCAGAAGGACAAGGAGGCAGGACATGAGGAGCAGTTGTTGCGCACTACCACTACTACACGGTGACAGGTCGAGGATGAATTTCAGTTTGCTTCTGCTTAGATGTTGAGAGTTGCAAGAGTGTTGTAATGAGGACTTGATATACAGGGCTTAAGCCCGTTTATATTTCTATTTGCCTTTCGGCTTCAGTACTTCTTTATCATGTGGATATTGCTGTGATTTCTATTTCATATTATATATGATATGTGGACTTGATCTTATTGTTGAAATTTCTCAAGCTGATCAACTGGTAGTTTCGGTATCAAGCAAACACTTCTTGAGCTATCAAGTTGATCACTTGATCAAGCGGAAAACGAGAACTAGGAGCAGGAACACTCCAACCATAAATTGAGCAATATAATCAATAATAATAGAAAGCAACAAAAATCTTTTATTCATCAACTATCAATCTTTACAAGGCCAGGTATACATGGTAGACATGATTTCGCCAAGTACAAATGAGAAGTAAACAAGCAAGAGAATCTTCAAGCCGGGCAGACTGCCTCAGAGACCGCTGAGTCCGCCAAGCCGCTACTGCTATCACTGATCTACGGAGTCCGCACAAACCACAGACAACTCGTTATTCTGCTGACGCCCGCTCTACAAGCCGCTGTCGAACTGAATGAACAGAATGCCAAGCCCGCTGAGACCGGCAACTTGGTTATTGAACTTAGACTTCAATTGATGGAGAGAAGACTGGTTGGCTGCCAAACGCGACCTGCTGCAAACCGCTGATTGTAAACTGCAAGATTCACTGCTTCCTGACCTTGATCAGAACCAGACGCCTGTCTTCATAGTGCTAGCCACACAACCTGCAAACAGTAACCGGTTAATACTTCTCAAACCACACAACCTGAAAAACCGAGTCCACAATAATTGATCTGCGCTCAACTTACTGTTCACTCAATTATTGTAGAAGTGTCGGGGGGAGTCTATTTATAGGTGGGGTGAGGAGTGTGATCACCGCCCTACTGAATAAAATCCGCCGAGTCCGCAAGGACTAAGCCGGACCAGCCAACTTGCCAGGCGCCGTCAGGAGACCAGTCCGCCACCAGGCGGACACCGCACCAGTTCGCACACATCGCAGCACGCGGACACAACAACTTCCACTCACTGTGACAGTCCGCACGCTACAAGCGGACATGGCACCAGCCCGTATAGCTCGCAAACACCGCTTCAACCCGCCACATGAGTCCACGACCAACAGGCAGATCGCCCGGTCAACAACGGATTCTGCGGGCATTATGAACACCCTGGACTTGTCACAAAGTGTGACCAAGTCCAACATCTCACCAAACAACTGGTGCGAGCTCGGCAGACATGAAGCCAGGCCGCTAGCCCCATGAATAGTCCGCCAACATGAATGCGGCTATCACCCGCCGCATCACAAGATATCAAGGCAAGGACCAATGCCGATCTCACGAACTCCACTCTATCCGCCACAGCGGACTCCGCGGACTCCAACTGAGTCTGCCACATTCTCGCGGACTCACTGCCAATCCACCCAGTTACAATAATAAAAAGCTATCCGCAAAACTGCAGGCCAAGCTGTCTGAACATGCCACCAGTTCGCCATAGATAGACCGCCCAGACCGCTCCAATAGTCACAGGCCACCAAGTCCACCCAGTCCACTGTCCACCCAGACCGCAAAATCAATCCGCCCAGGCTGCAGACTCAGACCACCTAGTTCGTGCGGTCTGCTTAATCAACCACTTTCACTTCATAATTTTCAACACTCCCCGTTGAAGTGAGAAGTGGTGATCAAACCCAGCAATCCCCGTAACTGTATAAAAGGCACCTTCGACAATGGCTTCGTGAAGATTTCTGCGATGTTGTCCTCACTCCGCACATGCTCCACCATCAGAGATACCTCCAACACCTTCTCCCGTATGGAGTGGTGCTCAATCTCGATGTGTTTGGTTCGTGCGTGACAAACTGAATTATTTACCAGCTTCAGGGAACTTTCATTATCACCGCACAGCAGAGTAGGACTGCGCACTTCATCATAGACGTCCTCTACTATTATCTTGAGCCTGATGGCTTCCCGAGCTGTCAAGGCCGAAGCCTTGTATTCCGCTTCCGTAGTAGAGACAGACATTGAGTATTGCTTCTTGCTGCACAAAGAAATACTCCCTGATCCACAAGTGAAGACGTAACCGGATGTTGACTTACGGTCGTCTGAATCTCCCCCATAATCAGCATCTGAGTATGCTTTAAGAACAAACTCTGTGCCTCTCCTATACAGGAGACCCATGTCAGAAGTGGCCTTCACGTACTTCAAGATATTCCTAGCCGCCATCAGATGAGGCTTCCTAGGTTCCTCCATATACCGACTTACTCGTCCAACCGTATAAGAAATGTCTGACCTATCATCAGATAAATAAGACTCCCAACTAGAGCCCGAAATACTAAAGGATCCAGAAGAATCCTCCCCTCATCCCGCCAAAGTTTGATGTCTGAATCGAATGGAGTAGAGCTACTCTTCCGCTTCTGCATGCTGAATCGCTGAACGATCCGTTCCGCATAGCCCTTCTGGGACATGAGTATGCCGCTCTCCTTCCTCTCCACCTCAAGTACAAGGAAATGGTGGAGTTCGCCCAGATCCTTTATCTCGAACCTGATAGCAAGCTCTACCCTGAGCCTAACTACTTCCTCCTTGGAGTTCCCCGTGTTGATCATGTCATCAACGTATAACAACACCAAGATGAGAAACTCCTCCTTCTTCTTGACGAACAAGCTCGAGTCTGAGTTTGAAGACATATAACCGCAGAACTGGAGGTATTCTGCAATCTTCCCATACTAGGCTCGAGGAGCCTGCTTCAACCCATAAAGCGCTTTCCGGAGCTTACAGATGTAGTCCGGATGTTCTTCAGATATGTACCCGAGCGGCTGATCCATGAAGATGTCCTTATCAATCTCCCCATAAATAAAAGCATTCTTTACGTCCAGCTGCCACATCTTCCAACCCTAACAATCCGCCAAAGCTATCACCACTCATACTGAAGTCATCTTCGGCACTGGACTAAACGTCTCCTCATAATCCTCGCCATACTGTTGTGAAAACCCCCAAGCTACAGGGCGAGTCTTGTAATGCTCGATGCTTCCATCCGCCTTCTTCTTCAGCTTGTATACCCACTTGCAAGTAATAGGAGTAACGCCATCCACCTTTGGGCACCAAGTCCCAAGTTTCATTCTTCTTGAGGGCCGCCATCTCCTCATCCATGACATCATTCCACTCCTTTACTCCAGTGGCCTCTTCAAACTTTGAAGGCTCCCGCTCATCCAAGGGGCATGAGAAGAAACAAGAAACGAAGCTCACCATGTTTCCTTCGCAATACCGAGCTGGTGGCTTAATGGTCCTCTTTGATCTTCGAAGAGGCTGCTCCTTGCTCACCACCTCCGCTGCTTCTTAATCACCAACTCTGTTCCCGGGCACACTTGGAGCATCGCTCCCCCTGCTTCCCGTACCAGAAGCTTTTGCCCCAGAGCTTGAAACAATTGGAGCTCCTGGTGACACAGACAGCTCCACCTGAAGATCTTCAGTAGCTTCCTCCTGCCCTTCATCAACCCTACTTTCCTGCAGCTCAACACTGCCACCTCCATACGACATCAGCTCATCAAAGACTACGTCTCTTGAAACAAAGAACTTCCTTGATGTAGGATCCATGTAATTCCAACCCTTCTTCCGCTCATCATAGCCTACAAAGACGAGCTTCCTCACCTTCGCATCAAGCTTGGTCCTCTAGACATCCGGGATATGAATATAGCAGGTTGATACAAACACCCAAAGGTGTTCCACACTCGGCTTCTCCTTGAACATCATTTCCACGGGAGACTTCATGTCGATCAGACTTAGAGACATCCGATTGATGACATAAGTTGCGCAGGACATTCCTTCCGCCCAAAAGGACCTGGGAATGCCCTTTGCATGAAGCCAACATTTGCAAGTTTCTATTAAGTGACGGATCTTCCTCTCCGCTACTCCATTTTGTTGTGGAGTATGAGCACAAGTAAGCTCCCTCTGGATCCCGTGCTTCCTGCAAAAATTAGAGAACTCAGATGAGACAAACTCACCACCATTGTCTGATCTGAACTTCTTGATCCGCAAGCCAAGTTGGCCCTCCACCAGCTCCTTGAACTCCACAAACAATTGGAAAGCTGCCGACTTCTCCTTCATGAAATACACCCAAGTGTATCTTGAGTAATCATCGATCAATACCATCATGTATCTGCTGCCTCCAAGACTAGATGTAACTGTTGGCCCCATCCAATCACCATCAATGCATTCCAATGGTGCCTTGCTCCTCGTTTGTGACTTATCAAACGGAAGGCGATGAGCCTTACCGTACTGACATCCCGCGCAAACGTGTCCATCTCCGTAGGAGGACAACTTCGGCAAGCCTCTTACCAAGCTCCTTATCGACATAACTTTCAGCTTGTCCATCCCTACGTGCCCCAGTATTTCATGCCAGATAGGTGTGCTATCATTATCCCTCATCCGATCAACATAAGAACTTGTTGATAAAACAAACAAGTGTCTTACTCTTCTCCCTACATGAGCAACATCAGCCTTAACCGCTGATACATTGCGAAGAAACCTTACTTCTGTTGTGCCAAACAGAACATGAAATCCCGCGTCAACTGCATTAGTCACTAAGAAGAGGTTCTTCTTCATGCCAGGAACGTGGTACACACTCTTTAGAGTAAGCGGAACCTGAGCACTATCCAAAGAAACATCGCCCTCCTTCTTTACAGAATGAACAGAATCATCAGCTATAATAATTGCTTCATTACCTGAGAATGGTTGCAGAGATGAGAATTTCGACTCGTCTCTAGTGAGGTGATGGCCACACCCTGAGTCTACTATCCAGTCATCTTGGTAGTCAACGGTGGCAAGAGAACGAACACACGTGCTTGTCAAGAAAGCTCCTCCTCACACGGCTTCCTCAGAACTAGAACAAGCTCCCTTCTTACCTGCAACAAGCCCATGTTGCAACTTGACCTTGCAGTCGTGCTTGAAGTGGCCTGCCTAATTGCATATGTAGCACTTCAACTCTTTATACCAGTTCTTCTTAGGAGCAGAGCTCCTCTCTTGCTGATAAGAGGTTGAAGGCCCTTCTTCAGCAGCAGGCTTCTTCTTCTTCTTCTTCTCTCATCTCTTCTTCTTCTTCTTCTCAATGATGAGAGCTTCACTACCTCCTTCAGAGATAGTCACACCGGCCATCTGCCTGGACAAGCTCTCCTGTGACGCTAGCAAGTTTTCCAGCTCCAGCAGAGAAGGTTGAGTTGCCCACCCTTGCATGAAAGTCACAAAGGCCACATATTTCTTCTGCAACCTACAAACTATGTGCCTTTTCAACTTTGCTTCAGAGATGGGCTCATCAGGATCCAATGCTGATTTTTCAGCGCACAGGTTTTTCAACTTGAGGAAAAACTTTGAGATGGACAGATCACCTTGAGTTGCCTTAGCCAACTCATTCTCCAAAAACTGCAGCCTTGCCACATTCTTCCTGTAGAACAAACCATCAATGGTTGTCCAAATCTCCACAGCAGACTCACATCCTAAGATATGATCAAAGAACTCATGTGAGATAGCCCGTTTGAGAGCAAACTCTGCCTTTGCATTAGTTCTTCTCCAAATTCTCACCTCCTCAGCAGTACCAGTAGCAACAATTACCTCTTGCTTGTCGTCACCACCAATGACCTCCCACAATTCCTCGCCCAAGAGATAACTCTTCATACACGACTTCCACTTCTTGAAGTTAGTCGCTGTAAGAAGTTCAATGTCGAGACCTCTTCCGTGAGCTCCTTCCATTGCAAACCACCACTGATCACAAAGCTTCCAGAAGCGCCGAGCACAATCTGAGGTTGATCACAGCTCACTGCTCAAGCCACTGTTCCCTCTGATACCATGTTGAAATTTCTCAAGCTGATCAACTGGTAGTTCTGGTATCAAGCAAACACTTCCAGAGCTATAAAGCTGATCACTTGATCAAGCGGAAAACGAGAACTAGGCGTAGGAACACTCCAACCATAAACTGAGCAATGTAATCAGTAACAACAGAAAGCAACACAGATCTTTTATTCATCAACTATCAATCTTTACAAGACCAGGTATACATGGCGAGACATGATTTCACCAAGTACAAATATGAAGTAAACAAGCAAGAGAATCTTCAAGCCTGGCAGACTGCCTCAGAGACCGCTGAGTCCGCCAACTCCGTCGAGACCGCCAAGCTGCTGCTGCTATCACTGATCTACGGAGTCTGCACAAACCGCGGACAACCCGTTATTCTGCTGACGCCCACTCTACAAGCCGCCGTCGAACTGAATGAACAGACCGCCAAGCCCGCCGAGACCGATGACCTGGTTATTGAACTTAGACTTCAATTGATGGAGAGAAGACTGGTTGGCTGCCAAATGCGACCTGCTGCAAACTGCTGATTATAAACCGCAAGCTTCACTGCTTCCTGACCTTGATCAGAACCAGACGCCTAGCTTCACAGTGCTAGCCGCACAACCTGCAAATAGCAACCAGTTAATACTTCTCAAACCTCGCGACCTGAAAGATCGAGTCCGCAACAATTGATCTGCGCTCAACTTACTGTTCACTCAATTACTGTAGAAGTGTCGGGGGGGGGGGGGGTCTATTTATAGATGTGGTGAGGAGTGTGATCACCGCCCTAGTGAATATAATCACCACCCCAGCTCGCAGCTAGCACAAACCCAGTCCGCCGAGTCCGCAAGGACTAAGCCGGACCAGCCAACTTGCCAGACGCCGTCAGGAGACCAGTCCGCCACCAGGCGAACACCACACCAGTCCGCACGCATCGCAGCACACGGACACAACAACTTCCACTCACTACGACAATCCGCATGCTACAAGCGGACATGGCACCAACCCATACAGCTCGCAAACACCTCTTCAGCCCGCCAACATGAATGCGACTATCGCCCGGTCAATAGCGGAATCTACGGACACTGCGAACACCCTGGACTTGTCACAAAGTGTGACCAAGTCCAGCGTCTCACCAAACAACTGGTGCGAGCTCGGCGGACACGAAGCCAGACCGCTAGCCCCAAGAACAGTTCGCCAACATGAATGCGACTATCACCCGTCGCATCACAAGAGATCAAGACAAGGACCAATGCCGATCTCACGACCTCCACTCTATCCGCCACAGAGGACTCCGCGGACTCCAACTGAGTCTGCCACATTCTCGCGGACTCACTGCCTGTAACATCCCATTTCCAACTAGACCCCTAAGAGTGGTTTTGGCCATGACTAGGTCATGACAAACCCTAGGAAGCCAGAAATGGGCCAAGAGATAGGAGGCCAAGGTAGGGATCACCATGGTCTGCAAATAGTAGAATTTTGAACAATGGTTTAGAATGACAATGGGGCTTCACCATGGCCCCAAGACCCTACCACAACACTCCCAAACATTTTGGGAGACCCATTAGAGCCAAAAGGACCCATTAGGGCCAACCCAAGAGGCCCAGTTGACCAAGGTCAACCCTAGCCCTGAATGGGTCAACCTAGCCCACTTAGGGCCAATTGACCCACTCCTAGTCTAGAGGACCCCACCTATGCCCTACCTAGACCCTAAGGGAAGTCAATGGGTCACCAAGGATCCATAGGGGTGAACCCTAATGGTCATGTTGACCCAAGTCAACTCTAGCCCTAAAATGGTCAAAGTGACCTTACCAAGGGTCAAGTGACCTTTAAGGTGCCAAGTCAACCCTACCCAACCCTACATAGACCTTAGGGGAGGCCAATGAATCACCCATGACCCAATGGGGTCAACCTAGATGGTCAAACTGACCAAGTCAACCCTCATTGAGGGTCAAGTCAACTTAGCCCAAAAAGGGCTAACCCAAGCTCAAGCCACTTCTCCCTTAGGCTAAACCCATTCCCATGACCATCATAATCCAGTGGGCTGCCTTTAGCTTGTGAGGTTGACTAGTCAACCAGAGGTGACTAGGAGAGAGAAAAGAGCTCCTCTCCATGATAATGGAGGAGAGAGAAAATGGGGAAGAGGAAAGGGAAGAGAGAAGCCGGCTAAGGAAGGCCAACAGCCACCAGTTATGGCTGTAATCAACTCCTCTAGGGGAGAGGAGTTGATTCCAGCCGTTTCCCGGCCACCAAGGGGTGGGTTCAGCCCCCCTCCACACAACCCGAGCCACACCTTTAATGGTGTTAATGGCTATTGAAGAACCAGCCTCTCCCCTCCCCCATTTGCCATTTAAACACCTTCAGGGAGCCGAGGGGATCATTTTGGAGCGTTTACCTGGAGGAGACGAGCCATTCCACTGTGCAGTTGCAGAAGCCGAGCGCCGCCGCCGTCGTCAATGGCATCCCGCCGCTCCTCTCGCATCCAGGCCGCCAGGAAGGTCCTCCTCCTTCTCTTTTCTCATGGGTAGATCTTAGGTTTCATTAGGGCCAAGGTTCGGGCACAATTGAGCCCGATCCAACTCGCAAAATTCATGGCTTTCGGCCGAGAATTTATTTGGTTGGATCGCCGGAATCCGCCCCTCCGGCGGCTGTGCCGCCGTCTGGCGATAGCCACCACCTCAACGGAGGTGATGGTGGCGGTGGCCGGCCGGGGAAGGGACTGGGTGGCCGGCGGCAGACGCTTGAAGTCGGCACAGGAAGAAGCGATCCTGTCCGTTGGCTCATCGGGGACGATAACCCAGCGCCGTCGATCTGCGCCAAGATTCGCGCGGCATCAAATCAAATACTTTAGGATTTAAATAAAAATCATTTCATTTCTGTCACACTAGATGTATTTAATGTGTTTAATTTTTAAAAATACTTAGGGACCCTGAATGGAAATCTGCCCAACATGAAAATTGTAGCTTAGGGTGTCTAGTTTGTAGCAAAAATTGCTTGGACCCTTTTGGGCCACTGGTTAGACCAGGGTACCCTTTTTGGGAGGACCTATACCTAGGCCTAAACAGAGATTATTTTTGGTGCCCACACTTCATTCCTTGTCCAAACAAGTTGAAATTTGGGAAGTGAGAAAGTCTTAGCCATACCTAGAACCTGTCCAAAATTTAGAATTTTTGGAGAATATTTTTCTATAGTTTTTAGGAAAATTTAATAAATCATGATTAATTTAATTATGTGACATAATTAATTTAAAACTCCTCAAAATTTTGGTGGGTGGTCTTAGATGTCATGATAGGTATAGGGTTAAAACTTTAGCTCATTTGGAGATGTTTAGGATAGGTAATTTACCCACCCTATATATGACCTTATAAGGGTATTTTGGTCAAAAGCCACTATTTGATGGTTGAGTGGCCAAATTCCCTCATCAGAGGCTGAAATTTTGGCCACTGATATAACTTGACTTTTTACACTCACTTATGGAGTTTGGAGTGGATTGGACTAGGGTAGCCCTAGAATTTTAGGGTAGGCCCTTTAGGGTAAATTTCTAGGGTTTGAAGAAATTGGGGTCAAAAGACCTTGGATGGACTTGAAACTTGGGAATGATGTCCATAGGGTTACTATGGTCCTGTGGTTAAAATTTTAGGGCAATTGGAAGACTTAAAACCCCTTAAATCCATAACCATAGTTTAGGGCACTAGCTTGAAACCATAAGATCTAATACCAAAACTTTCTGAAAAGGCCTAAGTCTTTGAATGGGTAGTTGCTTAGGGTATATATACCTCTGGAAATTTTATAATAAATTTTGAATGAATACTTTTGGTACTTTGATCACAAGTCATGTTTTACAATTTTCACTTAGGAATTTTTGGAGAAAAATATACTTGATTAAACCTGATGAAACTTAGCAAAGGGGCTTGTAATCATGGTACCCATCTCTGTAAATTTTTATGAAATTTTTGAAGAATGATATTTAGTAGTTGCTTCTTTAATTATTTAATTCTATGGAACTTTGGTAAATTTAATAATGACATTTAGATTGTCTGAAAAATTTTAATTTCTTCATCATGATGTTTCTAGATCCTTATGAAGCCCTAGTAATTTTTACATAATTATTGGAGACATATTTGTGGCACTTCCTTCATTATATTTGATTTTAGGAATTATTTTTAATAAATCCTTTAGAGGTCAAGAACTATCTGGAAAATTATGAAAATGGGCAACCAATAATATTTCTCTGTTATTTAGTGAATACAAATTTTAGGAGGCCATTACCTGAGAAAATCTTATGGTTCATGTTCAAATTGACTATGGCCTAGTTTTTGAGGAAAATTCAATAAATAGTAGATTAATTGGGAAAAATATGATTTTCTGAATTTAGACTATATTTATCATAATAGACCTCTAATAATTATCATAAGGGTACTGGATGAGTATTTCATGTACTTCCCTTTTTACGGGTCATGTAGCTTAAGTGGTCTGCATATAGTAAAACTGCAGGATCTCATTTGGATGTGAACTAGGGCAAGTATGATGAGTCATGGTGGTTGTTGTAAGGACAAGTGGAATGGGCTGCGTCTTGGGAAGATGAGTGAGTAAGGTGTGGATCTGTCTAGGGTTATAGACGTTTGGGTCCGACGAAAGATCGTCCTACCCAAGGAGAGTGGAGTCAAACTACCCTAGGATTAGCATATCGAAATATGAGAAAATAAAGGGTAAGGGAATCAACCAATAATAAAATAAGTACCTTGCGAAAGGGAACGCTGGGCGTAATCCCAACATAGTTCCTAGTGCCCCTTGAGAGCCCTTCACAGGGAATACCGGGGGCAGTCCTGGGTTAACGTAAACTGTTTAACAAGCTGAAAGAGTAACTTAGTAATTAGGGTTGCACATTCCACAACACTAATGGCACCAGAGGTTGGATAGGAGCTTCGGCTCGGATGGTTAAAAAGGCGGACTTTGGGTCCAGGGAGCTTCGGCTCGATTGCTTGAGTCGGACGTGTTGGTCCGGGGAGCTTCGGCTCGATTCTTGATTACGCTAATTTGCATATGCATAACAGAAAAGGAAATTAAGGTGGTGGGTCTTCGGTATTGGAGGGTCGATGCACCGACGCCATTACGTTGACTCGGCAAGTGTGGTTAGCACTTCGCCAACAGAAGTCCGGTGCGCCAGCCGGCAAGAGTACGCAGGAGTCCGCTTCGTGCACCAAGCGTTGAGGCGTACGATAGGTCTGACCGGTAGTGCTTTACTGGTTTAGAGGTGGGCGAGGCCCAACCCACCGCTTCCGTCTGCCACTACGGAGGTATCCTGGGAGGTTACGGCTCCAGAAAGGGGGAACTAAAGGTCTGTGTGCACAGAGTCGGGTGTGTGTGTTGCACTTGCATGTCCATCATACCCACTTGCATGTCATGGCATAATCGTTACCTTTAACCTTGACACCTAAAGTATAAGTGGAATGGGACGCTTATACCTTAGGACCTGCAAAACGACCCCTTAGTCTATAAGCTTGTGTGGGCAAGTTTATAAATTAAGGTTAATTTTGATATATTTAGTTACTGCTGTTTGACCACCGACACCCCAGTGTATAAATCGGTATGGGACTCTTTATACGATGGGAGCCTTGCAAAAGACCCCTTGGCTTATGTGTTTTTCACATAAGTGAAGGTTACATTTCATATTACAGCTTATTGTCTTTATATACTATAGAACTTGCTAGAATAGGACCGCTGCCATCTGTTTTGATATTCTCCACCTTCAAGTCCTCCCCTTTCTTCCTCTCCGCTCGGTGCCTAGGAGCCGTGGGGGAAGGGGTGGGGGATGATAGGACTTAGTCTTTTAGACTAACGGTTTTCGAACCGCATCATTTAGGGGATCGCGGAGACCAGCATGGAGGAGCATCCCCAGAGACCGGTGCGCTTGGAGGTGGGGCAGTCTAGCTCCGGAGTTCACACAGCCGGGACCGTGAGTCTCGACCCTGAGCAGTTTTCTACTTTTGCTTCTGCATGAGAGATCTTGTAGTGAGGATTTGATGTACCGGGCATAAGCCCGTTTTGCTACTCTGATGTTATTTTCTGTGGACACTCCCTTCGTGGAGTTATATTTATTATATCATGTGATTCTTTGTGGACAGATAGTTTCCAATTTACTTCATTATTTTGCTACTTTTCTGTGATCGAATTGGCCGGCAGAATCGACGCTTTGTGGTGATGACTCTTCAGGGCGTGAAGGAGTCACCGCAAAACGGCGGTTCTGGGCCTAAGACCCCGGTGTCGAAAATGAAAAAAAAGGGGGTCTTACACTGCCAATCTGCCCGGTTACAACAAGAACAAGCTATCCGCAGAACCGTAGGCCAAGTTGTCTGAACATGCTACCAGTCCGCCATAGATAGGCCGCCCAGGCCGCTCTAATAGTCCCATGCCACTGTCCACCCAGGCCGCAACATCAGTCCGCCCAGGCCGCGGATTCAGACCGCCCAGTCCGCGCGGTCTGCTTATTCAACCACTTTCACTTCATAATTTTCAACACTTATCTATATACTTCTCTTTCTTTGGTGATCGTTAAGGCCAATAAGATTGATAATTTGTAGTGATGACCTTCCCGGGTGTGTTGGTGTCACCGCAAAGCGGCGTTTCTGGGCATAAGATCCCGATGGTTTAAAAGAAAAAAAAGAGGGGTCTTACATCTTGGGCATGGACTGGTTGTCCAGATATGATTCTGTTATCCAGTACAAGGTTAAGCGCTTGGACTTCAAGATGGACAACGGTCAACAAAGCATTGTTTATGGTTTTCCGCGCCAAGTTTCTCCGGTTATTTCTGCGGTACGTGCTCGGAAGCTGGTAAATTCCGGATGTTTTTCTTATTTGATTTCGGTGTTGGCGAACGATAATAGTTTACCACAAGTGGAGGAGATTGTTGTTGTGCGCGTGTTTCCGGATGTATTTCTTGATAATCTTCCTGGTCTTCCACCCAAGAGAGACGTGGAGTTCGTCATAGATTTGGAGTCGGGTACTAATCCTATTGCTAAGGTGCCGTACCGTATGCCCCCGCGTGAGCTGGAGGAGCTGCGTACCCAATTGGATGAGTTACTACATAATGGTTTTATTAGGCTGAGTTCTTCTCTGTGGGGTGCTCCTGTGCTATTTATAAAGAAGAAGGATGGATCGATGAGGCTTTGCATCGATTATAGAGAGCTGAATATGGTGACCGTCAAGAATAGGTATCCCCTGCCAAGGATTGATGACCTGTTAGATCAGTTATGTGGTAGCTCGGTGTTTTCAAAGATTGACCTTCGTTCAGGCTACCACCAGTTGAGGATTCATGAGGCGGACATTCCACGGACTGCTTTTCGTTCATGGCATGAGCATTTTGAGTTTTTGGTGAAGTCCTTCGGACTAACAAATGCACCCTCTGCCTTTATGGATATGATGAACATAGTGTTTAAGGATTTCTTGGACCATTTTGTAGTCGTATTTATTGACGATGTGCTTGTGTATTCACAGAGTGCGGAGGAGCATGCCCGACACTTGTGTTTGGTCCTATCTACCCTGAGAGAGCATAAGTTATATGCAAAGCTGTGCAAATGTGAGTCTGGCTATCTCAGGTAACCTTTCTGGGTTATGTGGTGAGTAAAGATGAGATTTCAGTTGATCCAGAAAAGATCTCTACGGTTATGGATTGGAACATACCTACTACACCTAAGGAGATCAGAAGCTTCCTAGGGTTAGCAGGTTATTGTAGAAGGTTTGTGGAAGGGTTTTCAGTATTGTCTGCCCCAATGACTAAGCTCACATAGAAGAACACAACTTTTGTGTGGAGCGATGAGTGTGAGGGAGCCTTCCAAGAATTAAAGAGGAGATTGTGCACTGCTCCGGTGTTGACCTTGCCTACCAAAGGGATAGAGTATGTTGTTTACGTGGATGCATCACATATGGGACTTGGTTGCGTGTTGATGCAAGACGGCAAAGTAATACCGTATGAGTCGGGGCAGTTAAAGATTCAAGAATGGAATTACCCTACGCATGATTTAGAGTTCGCAGCTGTGATTTATGCCTTGAAGCTGTGGAGACACCTATTATATAGCGCATTGTGTAAGATTTATACGGATCATAAGAGTTTAAAGTACATTTTCACTCAAAAGGAGTTGAATTTGCATCAGCGAAGATGGTTGGAGTATGTTGCAGACTATGATGTTGAGATTCAATACCATCCGGGCAAAGTTAATGTGGTAGCTGATGCCTTGAGTAGAAAGACAACTAAAATCTTTAATCTTTCTGTGGATTCCCTGGTTGAAGAATTTCTGATGATGAATATTTTTGTTGGGAGTTGTAACTCGACAAGTAGTTTGGAGGTAGCTGAGCCTTCATGGATTACACTCACAAGACTGCATCAGAAGTAAGATCCTGATTTATTGCACCTTTATAACAGGACTGAGAAAGGGGAGTTGCCAGACTTTTCGATCGATGACGCAAGTACTTTAAAGTACCGCAGTAGATTTTGTATCCCCAATATTGAAGATATTCGAGTTAAGTTATGCAGTGAGGCTCATGGTTCCAGTGTTGCCTACCACCCTGGTTCTACTAAGATGTAACGAGATCTGAAGCAGATTGCCTGGTGGTATGGAATGAAGGGTGATATAGCAAGATTTGTGTCAGAATGTTTCAAGTGCAAGCAAGTTAAGGCTGATCATGGAAGGACTGGTGGCAAGTTAACGCCCTTAGAGATTCCAAGCTGGAAGTGGGAGAGTATTTCCATGGACTTTATTACTGGTTTGTTGAGATCTCCCAGGGGGCATGATTTTGTTTGGGTTATAGTGGACAGATTGACGAAGTGTGCTCACTTCGTGCCTTTTAAAATTGATTACCCCATGAAGAAGATAGCTGAGTTATACGTAAAAGAGGTTATCAGGCTGCACGGAGTGCCTGTTAATATTATATCAGATCGAGACTCCAGGTTTACGTCTCGCTTTTGGAAGAGTTTACAGGAAGGATTGGGTACCGACCTGCGGTATTCCACCGCTTATCATCCGCAGACTAATGGTCAATCGGAAAGAGTAAATCAGATCGTGGAGGATATGATCAAGTGTTATATTTTGGACCACGGAAGAGCGTGGGATGAGCGTTTGAGACTAATGGAGTTTGCATACAGTAATAGTTATCAAGAAAGTTTGCAGATGGCCCCGTTTGAGGCTTTGTATGGGAGGCGTTGCAGAACTCTCTTGTTTTGGGCCGTGGTTGGTGAGAGACTGTTGTTGGGTCCTGAAACTTTAGAAGAAATGGATGTTTCTGTAAAGCATATTCAAGAGAAGCTTCAGATCTCTCAAGAGCGATATGAGAAGAATGCCAATCGACGTAAGACCGATTTGGAGTTTGCTGTTGGGGACATGGTGTTTCTCAAGGTTTGCCCGATGTCTGGTGTCAAAAGGTTTGGTAAGAACCATAGTTGGACCTGAGGTATGTGGGACCGTTTAAAGTTATAGGGCGGATTGGTGTGTCAGCTTATAGGCTGGATTTGCCTGCAAGTTTTTCGGGTGTGCACGATGTTTTCCACGTGAGCTAATTGTGGAAGTTTGTGCTAAGAGACAGGCAAGTTCTTGATGTTGTGCCCCAGTTGGAGCCTAATCTCTCTTATGTGGAAGTGCATGTTCGTATTTTGGATACCTAAGATCGGGTATTGTGAAGGAAGACAATACTGATAGTTAAAGTTTTGTGGCGGAACCAAGATGTGGAGAGCGCGACTTAGGAGTTGGAGTCAGCTATGAGGGAGGCTCATCCTCATTCATTCTCCTGAAATTTTTGGTAAGTGTTTTCTTTGTTAGCCTATGATTGCTTTTATTCTGTATGAGATTTAATTCTATTTATGTTAAGTTTCAGGACTTCTTTTTAGGAGGGGTGGCTCTAACACCCTTGATTTTTCGGTATTTATTTTTATTCTCATAGTGGCGTAATTTTGACGTCGGATCGTTATGTGGACGCGTGTTTGGCATGTGCCGTGGTTAGAGCATGATTTTTGCTCTTTAGGTTTTCAGTGTGGTTGAGCTTAGCCTGTTTGCTAGATTCCCTTGCGGGCCGGGTCTGTTTTGGTGACTCTGGGGAGCCTTTTTGGGAATGCTTGTGTTTTGGCTTCGGGAGGTGTTTGCCCGAGTTTGATTTGTCATATTTCTATTTCGAATTCACCGTTAGGTTCATAGCGTCGGTATTTAACTACGGTGTGAATTTCGTTAAATTCTGAGTTTGTTTGGGTTTAGGGTCATTTTGGTATTATATAATTAATTAATAATATATTAAATTATATTTATAAGTATATATAGTCACATCAAAACCCTACCCGCTTACTATTCACCATCTTCCCAAAACCCGTGCGACAGACAGTTCGCGGAAGGGCGGACGGAGCGAGCCTTCGGCCAACGATATCGGGAGTTCGGGTGGTCGGTTTCGACGCTTGATACGAGATTTGGAATGCTCTCGGTGAGGGCTTTGCGATCGTGGTAAGGTCTTCTTGTTTCCTCGAATTTTAAATGTTAGGGTTAGCTTTTTTGACTCCTTTTCCCCTCCAAAAGTTTCGGTAAACGTTTCTAGGGCCTTTCTACGACCAATCCGTGTCGCGACGCGGGCGGGCGGCGCTTCTTCGGAGATTTCGAGGCAAGTAGATCTCTCCCCTTGCCTGTCTATTTTTAGTCCTTATCTACCTCTCTTTCCTCCTCCCTTAGAGATTAAGAGTAGTGTAAGATGAGTATGGAAGAACCTTTAGGTTAGATCTTGATTCCGGCCAAATCACGGAAACCAGGAATTCAGGTCAAGTAAAAATCAGCGTGTATCGTGAAGGAATTCGTCGAGTATCCTCTGCTCTGTTTTCACTGAGTATAGGTGTAGGGAACCTTAGATTCGTCGGGTTTAGGTGAGGAATATTTGTCGAGTATCGGTTTGTAGCCTAAGTAGATTTCAGTGGGTATCAAGTAGAAATTCGGCGAGTATCGCCGATTTTGGTTAAGTCATTTTCGGCATGTATCACTTTGAAGTCGCCGAGAATAATAGGTTAGTTTAGGAAAGTTTGGCAGGTATCACATGTATGTTCGTCGAGTATTGATAGGGAATCGTCCAATATCACCGGTTGTTGCAAGGCATTTTCGCCGAGTATAGAGGGATTCACCGAGTATCACCTTAGAATTCATCGAGTATGCATGTGCTTCGTCGGGAATACTCGCCGAATTGGCCGGGACTTAGAAGTTTTCCGCAGTTTTTGTCTGATTCGGCGAGTTAGGTCCTTAGGGGTTATTCTTGGGTATTTTTGTCTCGTTTGTCTTGGGGAGTATTTTGGGTTTTAGTATATGGGTTTTACGAGGTTTGGTTGCAGTTTGTTTATTATTGATCAGATATTTGATATGGCCATGGTGGGCTGTGGATATTTGACCCTGGTGGGTTTGTGACTGTTAGTGTGTTGGGTAGGTCCCCTCCACCACAGGTGCCGATTTTCCCCGATATTCAGTGTGTCGAGGTATTAGACCACCATTCTTTGGATCCTTGCATGGTTTGTGACTATTGGTGTGTTGGGTAGGTTCCCACCACTGTAGGTGCCGGTTTTTCCCCGGTGGTTATGGTTTTCTTGACTGTTGGTGTGTTGGGTAGATTCCCACCACTGCAGGTGCCGGTATTTCCCCAGTGATTTTACTTATAAAGTTATGAGCAGACTATTTCTGATACTTATACTTACACACGTACACGTTTCTTGAAGCATAGTTCCTTATCGCACTTGGTGCAAATTTACCTACTCTTGGAGTTGGTAAGATAGCTTTTACCCTTGTTGATTTCTTATTCAGCTGAGGTTGTCAGTCATTCCTTATAGTAGATTTTGGTAAACCCCTCTTTGTTTTACTTGATTATTATCTAATTGACTTCTTTTGCCACTTGTATTTTCTTGCTGAGGTGTTCTTCTTTTGAATGCCTCAGGTTCAGGGCAGTAGTCGGTTGAGTGGCTTGGTTGGTGCTGCTAGTGGGCTACTGTGTTGCAGAGGTTTACCTCACCCATATGAGGTAGGTTTTGGTTGCTTCTTGTTGGTACAGACATACATGCTCTACTGTGGGTTCGTGTCAGGTTGTTGACGTCCACGAGTGGTTTTCTTTTGAAATGCTAATTACTTTGCTAAGCTGCTTAGTTTGCCGTTTTTGTGGTTGTTTATACTTGCTCTCTGGGAATGTTTTTTGCTAGGTTGCATGTTAGATATTTTAACTTATAAATGCATTACTACTAGTATTTCATATATGCCGTCTTTTTAAAACTAATATACTATTTTCTAAGCTAACGTAAAAACTATTTCTATACTTATAATAAATCTAGAGTCTTGCATGTCACGGGTTATCGTTCGGGGATGTTTATGCTCGCGTAAGATGTTAAATCAACATAATCAAAGTATTTTCGCAGCACAAAACTATATTTTTACTCGTGGACTAGTTGATCCACCGTACCGAGAGATATGACCATCTTAACTTAAAACTGGATTTCTTTATAATAACATTTGAATTTCATTTAAATAGTAGAGTTTGGAGTCTTGCTTGAGCATCTGCAGTTATCCCCTGCATGGTGTGACATCACGTCACTATTTTCCCTTACTCTGATATAACTTTAATGTGGGGAAAATGCGGGTTGTGATAGATGACGTGACACCAGATTAGCTTCTGACACTAACTCAATTGAGAAATCGATCTCCCGTCGAGGAGGTGCTCTAGGAAGTCCCTCAGGAAACACATCATTGAATTCTGCCACTACCGGCACTTATCCAATTGATAACTTGGAAAGTTGATCTTCCAATATTGCTACGAAAACTGCTCCTCCCTGGCTAACTGCCCACACCAATTGTATGGCTGAAATCAGGGAGCAAGCCACTCCACTAAGGCCCTCAAACTTGACTTCTTCCTTTCCTTCGCTTCTCAGGGTCACCACCTTTGATAGACAATTAATACCAGTCCGCTACTCTGCAAGCCAGTCCATGCCCAAGATTATATCGAACTCGGTTAACGTTAGTACCACTGCTACCAAAATAAATTCAACTACGCATAAACTCCAACCAATGTGCCCTTTCGTCTCGGTGGTCAATAAAGACCCATTGGGCATGCACACCCTAATCTCTGCATTCTCCAAAAAGGGCTCGACTCCAATTCTCCGGATAAAGCTTTCCACAAGAAAGGAGTGCGACGCTCCCTTGTCGAACAATACCCTAGCGGGGTAACCAAAAACCAGCACGAAGCCTAATACACAGACAACATACATAAAAGTCTCGAAAGTCTAAATCCAATAAACAAACTTAAACTTTCCCATACTTGTCACCACATTGGGTTGTCGAAACGCTTCTTGTTGCCCAAGATTGTAAGCCCTTGGCTGCACAGATTGGAAATGTGAAGAGCTCGACACTGCCATTTTCCCTTTCTCCGTGATGTTGGGACCGGAACACACTGACTGCTCCTACCTTGGCTCTTGTTCAACACCACCCTCAGTACAAAATTGAGCTATGTGGCCTGACTTACCACACTTAAAGCACGTTGGTGGTCCCTTGAAGCGAGATCCCCCCAACGTTGTACTGCTCTTCTCCCCTAACCTGAAGGGATGAGGCTTCTTCTTCTACTTACTCCCTTCAGACTTCCCCTGCGATTGAGAAGACTTTCCCTCTCTCTTCTTGATCGCGAGTCCCTTATGACGTTGGGTTCGCTCCATATAACTTTCCATCGTCCTGGCAGCCTCAATCAACTGGTTGAAACATACATTCTTCATAGCTATAAGGGGTTGTCTCAAATTCTCTCTCAACACATGGTAGAATAGGTTGTCCCTCTCCTCATCATCAACTATTGTTGTTCCCGCATAACGACCAAAATGAGTACATTCCTGTACGTACTCATCGACAGTCTTATTACGCTGTACCAAGTGTAGAAATTGACTCTGAAGGGAAACCTCGTCGACGAAGGGATATACTTCTTTAAGAAGGCAATCCCGAACTATTCCATAGACAGGGTGCGTCCAGGAAACTGGCTTCCGCTATTGCTCACCCACCACAGCTTGGCGTCACCTTCTAACATGAGGTCATGAAATGAGATTACTTATCCTATGACATCTCTACCGCCCTCAAAAGTTCCTGAATCCCCGGTAACCAGTCCTCCGCATCAGTCGGTGTGCCAACTCCCTTGAACGTTGAAGGATGGAAACGTAAAAAATACTTCATCTGTCGGTCTCCCTGCCCAACAACCACTCTCTCAGCCAACGGCTCTGCATGCTTGGCTCCTCTGCCCGTTATGGACGGTGCCACATTCGGGGTAATGGGAGTCGTTACCTATGCAACATGAGTCACAACTTGCGCTGATGTTGTAGCTTGGGCCGCTACCATTGCCTCTGCAAGCAGGCGACAAAAATCGGTCAGGGTTACACCCATGCCCATAGGACCCGGAGCGATAACACTCTCACCCCTAGATCTGTCATCATTGCCTCAACTAGCATATGACAGAAATCTGTCAGGGACACACATTCTCAATCAGGAGGCCTAGGGCAGTACCACTACTAGCTGATAGGGTCCTCACGCCGCATTGATGTCCCCATATTGTCGTTACCACCCTAGCATATACAAGACAACAAACGAATCAATTTCTATTTGCAAGATTCAAACACAAGGACACTTATGGTCCCGCAAAATACTCCTATGTGGACAACTCCTTTACGCAATCCAATTACACTAAATCCATTACAAATGGTCTAGAACCCCCAAAACGACCAAACCTAAACCTAACCTTGTACAACCTTGGGCTCGCGGAAGGCAACTCTCGGAGGAGTGTTGAGTTAGGGGTGAGAGGGGCAAAGGCCAATAGGAGCGAGTGGGACCATAGGGTCAACTCGCTGGTATCCTAAAAAGGGGTAGAATATGATGGGCGAGACGAGAACAACGGAACGACGAGATGGCTCTCGCGACGCGCGCTGGCCCTTTATGGCGAGACGCCTCTCGCAAGGCAGGGGACTCGCGAGACGAGTATATAGGCTCATCTCGCCCGCATGTTATTTTCTCACTCGCCATATAAGAAAAAAGGTGTTTTTACTTTCTTACCCCCAAGGGGGGGGATTTTACTCTTTTACCCCATGTAATTTTACCCTTTTGCCCTCTGTGGTCTGCGTATAATCCTCAAGAACAGTGGAGTTTGGCTGTTGGCAGACCCAACCCAGGATATTTTGGTAATTTCAGGTCGGTTCAGTTTGGTTATTGGCAGCTCAAACTCAGAGGCCTATAAATAGACCGATAAGGTGCCTTGGAAAGGTTGTTGAACTCTTTTTATCTTCTTCCTCCAAGACACCTAGCTCAGCACTGGCTAGGGAGGGGAAGAGATTCTGATTCTTTTGGGTAAGAGGTGGGACCTCCAAGCTGAGGCCCTCGGTTTGTTTCTGATTCCGAGACTCACGTCAAGAGAGTGGTTCGAGAAGACTAGGTGCGGGTTGCAACTTCAAGTCCGAACTCTAGGTGAGGACAGGTTACTGGCTTCAACATTTTTGGTGCGGTGAGCGTGGACCGCAGCCTGCATAGAAGAATATTGAGCCACCTCCTGGTGAGAGGTCATGGAGAAGGAGACATGGACAGATCTGATAACCCGGGAGGATTTGTAGGAAGGGAGGAATTAATGGCGTCCATCAAGGGCATCATGGACATGTTACGGGTGATCTCTCGGCAGGGCGACTGTTTGACTCCTTTACCTCAGGCGCCCGCTCTCGCGCAATAGGATGAGCTCGTCTCGGCAAGATTTGGAGAGAACGTCCCCGGGAGGCAACCCAGAAAGGAAGTTCTGATAGAGGGAGGTGGGCGAGACCTGGCGGGAAGGGAGTTGTTCCCAAGCCTTGCGAGTGCCATCTCACCAGGAGACGTTGTCGCGCGAGTGGGAGCGGCGAGACCCATGGCGAGAGGGTCCCCATTCTGCGAGTTGATCCTTTCAGCTCCAGTCCCAGAAGGGTTCAGAGAGCCCGAGATGAACTACTATGTGGGGGAAAGACGACCCTCTCCAGCACCTGCAATGGTTCGAAGATGTGGTCTCCATCAGGCCAATGACGAACGCGTTCAAGTGTCGTCTTTTCGTCATCTCCTTGAAAGATAAAGCTAGGGACTAGTTTCATCAACTCCTAACAGGCTCGATATACAGCTTTGAAGACCTAAGTAGAAGCTTCCAGTTGCGTTTCTCAACCTCAAAGAAAAATAAGAAGAATTCGGAGTCGATTTTTCTGATTCGGCAGAGGGCGGATGAGTCCTTGGCCCAGTACGTAGACAGGTTCCAGGAAGGGATTTTGGATATTCAGGAGGTGCCTGGATTTTATCTCCAGATGGCCTTCACCGTTGGACTACGAGAAGGTTTCTTTAAGATGGGCCTAACTCGGAAGGCTCCACTGTCGTTTGAAGGACTGATGGAGAAGGCCATGAAAGAGATAACGATGGAGGCGGCAAACCCGGCCTTCGCTAGAAAACTGGCAAGGTTGACAGAGATCAAGTCAAGAGAACCAGGAGGGGAAGACAGCAAGAAGGGAGAAGGATGGAAGAGCCGAGGGCGCCGACGTACCAAGAGTTGGGTTGGAGGCAGCAAGGAGGCAGTGCCCAAGGGCAAGGAAGAGGTTTTCCCCAGGGGAGGGAACCATAAAGGAGGACCAGGAAGGTTCAACCAGTAAGGGTGGGGATATGGTCCTAGACCACCCCTACCCCCGCCTCAGCAAGCTATGTCCATCAGTTGAGGGAGAGGTAGAGGCAGAGAAAGAGGAAGAGCAGGTGCGGGAGTTAGAAGAATGAGGAATCCTGAAGAGGGAAGATGAGGGAGGAGGTAGCGTTGCCATATTGTGATTTTCATGAGGAGGAGGGTCACGCAACGGCTACCTGCCCGAAATTCTTGGAGATGAAGAGAGCCAGGGGAGCCGGGGAACAACAGCTATCAGTGCGAATAGTGGATGTGACAGGGACCAGTGAGGAGGACTGGTGTGCGGACCGAGCAAATATAAGAGATCGAGGTGGGATCAGAGTGATCCATGGGAGAGTTGGGATTGAGGCTGCCCATAAGGCGAGCCTTCATACCATGTATCATCAGAGCGTAGACTCGACGTCACAAGCCGCTCCCCCGAACGAAATGATCACCTTCTCCCGGAAAGACATGCCGGACTAGGAAGATCCCTTTTGTGATGCGCCGGTGATCCGGACTGCCATCGAAAACTTCACGGTGTCGCGGATCTTTGTCGATAATGGGAGTTCGGTGAATGTTATCTTCAAAAAGGCGTTTAATGAGATGTGGGTGGAGGCTAAAAGGGTGCTGACAGCGGATGGGCCGTTGTTCGAATTCTCGGGAGAAAGGAAGGAAGTCGAGGGGGGAGTGAGACTCCAGGTAACTCTGGGGGGGGGGGAGGCGGGGGGTGGGGGGGGTGGGGGGGGGGGGGGGCTATCCAGGAATTGTTGTTTTGTCATAGTGGATGCCCACAGTAGTTACAACGTCATTTTCGGGCACCCCTTGATCAGTGCCTTTAGGTGTGTCCCGTCATCTTTCCACCAATGCCTGAAACTCAATGTCGGGGGGACCCAGATCAGAGTGCGGGGAGATCCAAAGGCCGCCCGAGAGTGCTATGTGACAACAGTGAATACCATTTCTTGGCAAGGAGAGGCCGATGAAATGGAGAAGAGGATGGAACACTAGGAACAGTAGTTCAGAGGCGAAGTAGAGGAGGAGAAAGGAGAAAGGGAGGTCGAAGGGGAAGGAGAAGTAGAGATGGAGAGAGGCATTGAGGTGGAGCCGGAAACAGCAGGAGAGAAAGAAGGAGAGATGGAGGTAGAGGAGGAGAAAGGAGAAATGGAGGTCGAAGGGGAAGGAGAAGTAGAGATGGAGAGAGGCATTGCGGTGGAATCAAAAATGGCAGGAGAGAAAGAAGGAGAGATGGAGGTAGAGGAGGAGAAAGGAGAAAGGGAGGTCGAAGGGGAAGGAGAAGTAGAGATGGAGAGAGGCATTACGGTGGAGCTGGAAATGTCATGAGAGAAAGAAGGAGAGATGGGAGTAGAGAAGGAGAAAGGAGAAAGGGAGGTCGAAGGGGAAGGATAAGTAGAGATGGAGAGAGGCATTGCGGTGGAGCCGAAAGCGACAGGAGGGAAAGAAGGAGAGATGGAGGTAGAGAAGGAGAAAGAAGAAAGGGAGGTCGAAGGGGAAGGAGAAGTAGAGATGGAGAGAGGCATTGTGGTGGAATCGGAAATGGCAGGAGAGAAAGAAGGAGAGATGGAGGTAGAGGAGGAGAAAGGGGAAAGGGAGGTCAAAGGGGAAGGAGAAGTAGAGATGGAGAGAGGCATTGTGGTGGAGTCAGAAATGGCAGGAAAGAAAGAAGGAGAGATGGGGGTAGGGGAGGAGAAAGGAGAAGTGGAGTCGAAGGAAAGTGGAGGGGGAGGAAAGAAAAAAGAGAGATGGAAGAAATGGGGGAGTCGTCCAGGGTGGAAGCCCGACTGAGGAAGAGGGGAAGTTCACTGCAGGAAGAAGGAACCCCAAGCGAAGAAGAGATGGAGAAGTTTATGAAGGAAATGGTTGTGGCCATTGCGGAGCACAACGCAGCAGATTGTGAGGTTAGAGAACATGAGGGTATGCTGGGGGAGCAGGAGAAAGAGGAAGAGCCGTCGAGGTTGAAGGTGGCAGGGGAGGTGCTGGAGATGGAAGTCCTCACTAAGGAAGGGAGGAAAGAGAAGGTAAAAATCAGCGGATAGCTCGGTCCCGAGGACCAGGAGGAGATCAGGGCGTGCGTACAGAGGAACATTAACATCTTTGCCTGGAGTGTAGCTGACATGCTGGGGGTTGACGCGGACATGGCGTGCCACCGTCTCAACCTCGACCCCAATGCTCGCCCTATACAACAAAAGAAGAGAGCCATCGCCACTAAGATGGTCGGACCCATCAGAGAAGAGGTAGATAAGCTGCTTAAGGCGGGGTTCATATCTTCATGTAAATATTCGGGGTGGGTGAGTAATGTTGTAATGGTGAAAAAGGGAGAGGAGAAATGGAGGATGTGTGTGGATTTTTCTCTTTTGAATAAAGTGTGCCCTAAGTATTGTTATCCTCTGCCTCGAATCGACGCGCTGGTTGACTCAGCCGTTGGTTTTTCGCTAATGAGTTTTCTAGATGCATTTTCAGGGTATCACCAAATACACATGCACCCGCCGGACGTCAAAGATGTCACCTTCATCACGGAGGACGAGTGCTTTTGTTTTAACATGATGCCCTTTGGATTGAAGAATGTGGGGACAACTTATCAACGAATGATGGATCGAATCTTCCGGGAGCAGAAGGGGCGGAACCTCGAAGTTTATGTAGACGACCTGATGATTAAGAGCCGAGACCTCAGGTCTCACATCTTAGATCTAGAGGAGACCTTTGGAACCTTAATGAAATACAAGATGAGACTTAACCCCTTAAAATGTGTCTTTGGAGCCAACATGGGAAACTTTTTAGGGCACCTCCTTACCCCATCCAGAGTAGAACCCAATACAGATAAGGTGAAAGCTGTAACATCCCGACTTTTATTGAGTCACTAGAACCCTAGTGGACCCAATAAAAGTGACCCGAAAATCTACCCGAGACTCATAATGGGTAGGAGATGACCCTATTTCGGGGATTTTGAGCCAATGTGCTCTGATTCGAGTTCTGTTTGTTGCTTTGGACTTGTATAACCGGTACGGGTGCAACCAAGCTCGGTTCATTGCAAACCGAAGTCATACGGTGAATATAACCGATCCTCGTAGAACGTTGCAAATACGAGAAATTTGGATATTGAGCTAGTGAACTCTGATTTGAGTTCCGTCAGTTTCTATGACCTCGTATAGTCAATACGAGTGCATTAGAATTCATTCCATTGAACTATGAGGTCATATGGTGGATATGACCGTTTCTCGCAAAACGTCACAAGAACGAGATTTTTGAATAATTACCTAGAGAACTCTGATTTTAGTTCTGTCAGATCCTATGGCTTCGTCGATACAAACGTATCGAAGCTCGTTGCGTCGCAATTTGAAGCCTAACGATGATTATGAGCGTTTTGACCATTTTAGCGCGCCACGACGCGCAGATTTTGAATATTTACCAAACGAACTCCGATTTGACCCCGGTCAGTGGCATTGGATTCGTATGGTCAATACGAAGTTAATGGAATTGGTCCAGATCAGCTTCGATGACGGGAGGTCAAACCGTGATCAAATCAAGCATAATTGTGCACTGAAAAACGTGCGCACGCAAGTTATGACACGACACCCCAACTTTGATCCGACTTCCAATGACATGGACTATTTTTGACTATGACCAGTAAGGGGGACCCACACTATGGTTGACTTTGGTCAACCCCCTCTAAAAAAGCCATTTTTTTGCAAGTTTCTTCCAAGAGGGTGCACACCCCCTCTTTATATGTAGAAAAGGCCCTACCCCCTCACCCTTGGGCCACCCAAAACCAGTCCATACAAGAGGCTAGGTGGGCCATGGGTCAAGTTAGGCTCAACTCCCCTTTCCCTCCCCTCTTTCCTAAGCACAAAAGCCCACTAAGGCCCAACCCACCAAGTAATCCCCTTAGATGGATCCATGTGGCATGTACTATGGCCCCTGGATGGGTGCCAAGTGTCCCAGCCAGCTAGAGGAGAGAAGAGCTCTTCTCCCTCTAGTGGGATTAATCCCACACCTCCCCCAAGCCAAATGGCTCCTCCCACCTTGCCTATATAAGACCATGACCCCTTAGCCCTTCCTCACAGCAGCTCAGAACGAGCTTCCCCCACCTGTCCGGAGCTCCAGCTCGCCGGAAACAGTCCACCCGAGCTCCACCACCTTCCACCGCCATTAATGACAGAACTCACCGGAGGCCACCGGAGACCCAAATAAGGTAGAAACCTTCCCCTCTCCTTCCTCCCTATCTTCTGGACGGGTTGCATGCAAGCTCCGGTGGCCGGAGGGCCGCCGCCGTCAACCTCTCCCCTCCAAATATATAAAAAAATTTTAGCTCCGGCCGCAGGCCGCCAGACCACCGCCGGAGGGAGCGCTCAGCCCCGGCCAGTCGGCTGGGGGCGGAGCCACGGCCGGCCGGGGACGGAGAAGACCCGCAATATGCAGTTTTTTGTGCAGGTATCGGGATGGGGGGAGAAGATGAAAAAAATATAAATATATATACTATTATTATTATAATATTTAAAATATTATAATGTTATAATTGGTATTCTATTTTCTAGTGACTAATTTAGGCTCCTAGGAAAAAAGTTTTGAACATGAAAGTTGTTCCCCTTGATCGGGGAAATCTACATAAATTTTGGGAATTTTTGGAATTGATTTGGTATTTTTAAAAGCATAAATAAGAATTATTTGGCCAATTTAGAGGCCCAAAATAGCTCAAAAAATTAAAAAAAAATTACTAGGCTCTTTTTAGGTCCTCTTAAAGGTTGTGTTAAAATTTGGGAACCTTAAGATAAAAATTGAATATTTTCCAATTTTTGGAGCCTTGGGTCGCGCTCGGAAATTTACGCGCTCAAATTATTTGAAAATGAAAATCGAAGCACGCGACAACTTTATATTGGATGTTAAGTTCAACTTATTGAGCGACAAGTGTTATCGAGGTAAGATTTCCAGCTCCGAGTATTTTGAAGTTTTTGCTAAAACCACCTAGCGCCTTGTTCTTAAAATAACTCTCGGGTATTTTGGGTAAACTCGGAAGATGAAAGTATGAGCTTCGAGTAATATATTCTCCAACCTCATTTCGGGTAAAGAATTTCTCCATGTGTTGGGAACGATTTTCAAGGTTGAAATTCGAGGAAGAATGTGTCCTCTGACGAGATTCTCAGATTCGATCTGATGCAAGAAATCGAGTTGATATTTATTCTCAGATGAATAATAAAAATATAACTCATGATAAGCTTCTCCCGATCTGATTAAGCCGTGATTAAAAAGTGCACAACTGAATTGATATCAGATCTTAATAATGGGTGTAACCCAAAGAAATCTTGAAAAATGAAAAGGGAGTGAATACTCCTGAGAACGGAGATAGAACTGAAGCCTCCTGAATGGAGTGATTGGACTACTAACCATTTTTCTATATGATTATTCCAGACTTGCACTTGTCCAGTTCCTTTATGTATTTCAGTTCAGTACTTTCAATTCAGTACTACTCCAGTCTCATACTGGTCAAGTTCATTTCAGTTCAGTACCTTTAATTCAGTACTACTTCAGTCTCTTATCGGTCAAGTTCAATTCAGTACTTTCAATTCAGTACTACTCCAGTCTCGTACTGGTCAAGTTCATTACAGTTCAGTACTTCCATTTCAGTACTACTTCAGTCTCGTACTGGTCAAGTTCATTTCAGTTCAGTAGCTTTAATTCAGTACTACTTCAGTCTCGTACTGGTCAAGTTCAATTCAGTACTTTCAATTCAGTACTACTCCAGTCTTGTACTGGTAAAGTTCATTACAGTTCAAAACTTCTGTTTCAGTACTACTTCAATTTTGTACTGGTCACATCTCATTATGCAGCATTTATTATCAGCTGTTTTAATTACTATATTTTCGTTATTGCAATTTACTATTATAAGCACGGGTCCTACTTTGACGAGTAGTTGTTTGTTAAGGTTGAGCCTTAGTTAGGGATAATCGGAGTTGAGGTGTTCCTCCAGGTTTAGCTTCAAATAAAGTGCTCCCACGCTCATTGTCGAAAGTTGAGCTGAGCATTGTTGTCTGAAGGTTAATGTATAGTAGGGCAAGCCGTCGTAGACCCGGTGTGTATTAGCATGATGGTTTGATTGATTGCTTGTGAATTGCTTATGGTGAATTGTGGCGGGTCAGTCCCTTCCATAGACCGTTCGTACCGGTACGGAAAGGTCGATGACTCAAGGTGACAGGGGAGATGGGTAACACGGGTGACCGACCATTATCTTTCTCTGTTGGGTTTTCCTCCACTGGTCGGCCAAAATATTGAATCGCTGGATGTCGCTCACATCCAAGAGTACACGGGGATGTACGTTAAGGCCTGGGCTGTGTGGTACGACCACCCCCAAAAGTGGTAGGACTGGCCACTGTCACCGACGACCACATCGGTGAGGCCTGCGGGGCTCGCTACCTTGCTGGAACAAAATGGTCCATACTATATCGACATAGGGTTGTGTGAGCGGCTGTGAATGCCTGCGGTGTGTGTGCGGCTGTGAATGCCTGCGGTGTGTGCGCGGCTGTGAATGCCTGCCGTGTGTGCATAACTATGAATGCCTGCGGTGTATACGTGGTTGTGAATGCCTGCGATGTGTAAGCAGCTATAAATGCCCATGTTGTTTGTACTGGTTATGAATATCTGTTATGCTACTGTGCTAGTGGAGCCTAAATTATAACTGACGTATATTACTACTGCTAGTCTAGTTATATCATGCTACGCCTCTTTTTGGTTGCTCCTAGCTTATTCATGAAATATTGTACTAACCCTCTCATGCTTCAGCTATCTACTTTTGTTGGGTGCGTGAGCTCGTCCCCAGGATATGGATCCGGGGAGGAGATTTGTTTCCACTTAGCTCTATGACTAACGGTTATTTAAATAACCATTCACAGGAGATGGTGCACCGTAGCGACCAGTTACTACAGGACGTTACGCCAGCTGATAGGACTACTCGAGCAGAGGCATCCCCGTCATCTTTAGAGTTTCGAGACGTGAACACTAGCAAGCAAATAGTACGCAGAGACTCTAGAGTGCACCTAGGACGTGTACAGAGGCGTATGAGAGGTCTAGGCCTAGTAGTGTGTATCCCCCAGGAGTGGAGACGCCCGCACCACTGTTGCCGTAGCCACAACAGTGATACCAGAGAGTGATGCTAGCTCCAAAAAGTGGGAACTAAAGGTCTGTGATCACAGAGTCGTGTGTGTGAGTTGCACTTGCATGAACCATAAAACACATGCATATCATACATTCATATCTAAGTCATACACACCATATATCCTTATCATATAAATTAGTATGAGCTCTTTTATATGATAAGTTATATTTCTGGAAACCTTAACTTATAAGTTTGTATGGACATTCATATAAGTTAAGGTACTTCGGTGATGGTAGTAGTAGCTTATTTTACTTGTTGTCTTTACTCAGCTTACTTTCAGTACTTGCTTACTTACTGCACTTACTTGTTTCTGTTCAGTTCTTCTTACTTTTCATGTACCATATATATATAGAACTGCTAGAGTAGAAATATTGGATACATATATACTTGTTAGTATAGTTCCGCTGTCACCTGTTTCCTTTGGTATACCCCTTGTTGTCCTCCGCTTCGTCCTCCCGCCCGGTGCCTAGGAGTTGTGGGGGCGAGGTGTGGAGCTGGCTACCCCCATCACCTTTTTGGCCTCGGGACAACTTCCAGAAGGGGATCTCGATAAGAAGCGGGTCAGGTATAAATCAGCATACTACACGCTGAAGGATGGGGCATTATACTATAAGACACTATCAGGTTTACTGGCTCGATGCGTATCTGAGGGGGAGGTTCCAAGGGTCCTAGAAGAAATTCATTCGGGAGAGTCTGGGAGTCACTCAGGGAGTCAGACCTTGGAGGGGAGAGTGTTGAGGCAAGGATACTTCTGGCCAACCCTCAGGAAGGATGCACTAAAAGATGACAAAATTGTTAGGATTTCGCCCCTCTCCAACTCCTTCCCGCCTAAAGATTATGCACGATCACGGCTCCCTAGCCCTTCACAATATGGGGGCTAGATTTGGTGGGTCCTTTTCCCAACTAGTGGCCAAAGGAAGTTTCTGCTGGTCATGGTTGATTACTTCTCAAAGTGGCTGGAGGTGAAGGCGTTGGCTAAGGTGACGTCGCAAGTGGTCAGAAATTTCATATGGGGAGAGATCATCTGCAGACATGGGCTTCCGTTGGCCATTGTCACTGATAATGGACCGCAATTCGTTAGCAGAGAATTCATGGATTTATGTATCTGACTGGGCAAAGACCTCTGTTTCGCCTCGGTTCATCATCCTCAGAGCAATGGGTAGGTGGAAGAGGCAAAAAAGATTATCGTGAATCTCCTGAAGAAGAAAGTGGAGAACTTGAGGGGAAGTTGGGTGGAGCAGCTTCCTTCAGTTCTCTGGGCCTTGAGGACTACACCAACTACCGCCACGTGAGAAACTCTATTTAAACTCTCTCATGACTCGGAGGCCATCATACCGATAGAGTTCGAGGTCACATCTTCAAGAGTAGCTGCTGCAAAGAAGGGAGACGAAGGATGGAGGGCAGAGAACAAGGAGGAGCAAAAACTCTCTCTTGATCTGGTGGAAGAACTCAGAGATTTGGCATTGATCCGACAGGAAGAAATCAAGCGCCGGATGGCAAGATACTTTGATAAACATATAAGGGTCAAACAGTTCCAGAAGGGCGACTTGGTCCTCAAAAAGGTGGACACAGCGGGCAGAGGAGCCTCGGTAGGGAAACTCAATCCCAACTGGGAAGGTCCCTTTGTGGTGAAGGAGGTCCTGAAGTCAGGAAGGTACCACCTCCAGGATATGGACGGGGTACCCCTCGATCATGCCCGAAGCGGCGACGACTTAAAAAGATTATATCCATAACCTTTTTCCAACTTTAAATACTTGTAAATTTGTGCTGACCTTTTGACATAATGGAATCTCAGGTGTCTTCTTTCATGGCATGAGAGTGAAACGGATGGAGGGCAAGACCCCAAGCAGATCTGCTGACCAGGCTCTCACCTAGCTGGCAGGACTGTAGGCTCACTTGGTGGTTGGAGATTGTTTGGAGAGGAGACCCCGAGCAGACCCACGGACTAGGCTCTCACCTAGCTTGCAGGATTGTAGTCTCACTCAGTGGTTGGAGATTGTTTGGAGAGAAGACCCCGAACAGACCCGCTGACCAGGCTCTCACCTAGCTGGCAGGGCTGTAGACTCATTCGGTGGTTGGAGGTTGTTTGGAGAGGAGACCCCGAGCAGACCCGCTGACCAGGCTCTCACCTAGCTGGCAGGACTATAGGCTCACTCGGTGGTTGGAGGTTGTTTGGAGAGGAGACCCCGAGAAGACCCGTTGACCAGGCTCTCACCTAGCTGGCAGGGCTATAGGCTCACTCAGTGGTTGGAGGTTGTTTGGAGAGGAGACCCCGAGCAGACCCGCTGACCAGACTCTCACCTAGCTGGCAGGGCTGTAGGCTCACTCGGTGGTTGGAGGATGTTTGGAGAGGAGACCCCGAGCAAACCCACAGACCAGGCTCTCACCTAGCTGGCAGGACTGTAGGCCCACTCAGTGGTTGAAGATAGCTTGGAAGGGAGACCCCGAGCAAACCCACTGACCAGGCTCTCACCTAGCTGACAGGACTGTAGTCTCACTCGATGGTTGGAGGTTGTTTGGAGAGGAGACCCCGAGCAGACCCGCTGACAAGGCTCTCACCTAGCTGGCAGGGTTATAAGCTCACTCGATGGTTGGAGGTTGTTTGGAGAGGAGACCCCGAGCAGACCCGCTGATCAGGCTCTCACCAAGCTGGCAGGGCTATAAGCTCACTCGGTGGTTGGAGATAACTTGGAAAGTGGTTGGAGATAGCTTGGAAGGGAGACCTCGGGAAGACCCGCTGACCAGGATCTCATCAAGCTGGCAGGGGGTGTAGGCTCACTCGGTGTCAGAATGAACGGTAAGATCCCTCAAATAAAAATGTCTATACTTACCAGAGAATGAGGGAAGTTTGCAGAAGATGAAGGACCCCTATGATAAGAAGAGATTAGTGTAATGCAAATAAGGAGGGGCATCCCCAATCGGCACTCAGCACAGAGGGTCTCGCCGGTAGAGAGTAGGCACTCATGGACAAAGGGCGAGTCTCGCATAAAAGGTTAAAGATGGGTGACTTATCATAAAAGCATGTCGGTCTCTTGGGTCTACTCGCGCTAGATTCGTCTCGAGGCGAGACGGGGGGAAAAGGCCAAACGGTCTCGCGCATGGAACGGGAGAGGAGAAGTCTAAGGACTCGTGCCCTAAACTAATTCTCAAGCGAGACGATAGTAGATAAAACAAAATAAAATAAGAGGAACATAGAGCGAAGGGTTATAACTAAAATTTCCTTATTTATTACAGAAAAAAGAGGGAAACATTCTCCCACGAAACATTTTCGCATCTCAAAAAGAAAAATTTAGTGTCTCAAAAAACAAGTAAAAAGTACAAGTGAATGAGGGAAGCAAAAAAAGAGGAGGGGAGAAGTCTCAGGTATCGCTGGCGCCCCTTCATTCCTCTTCACTGGAGGCTGAACCCTCATCCGTCTCGCCATAGAGTTGTGGCACCAGGTCGCGGGCGGTGACCATCTCGACATCTTCTCTAACAACCCACAACTCCTTCATCATCTTCAAAACGAGCTCGAGCGTCTTAATATTCTAGTCCTGGCAGATCTCGTCGACCTCATCAAAAGAATAATGAGGAGGTGGAGGTGCTTGAAGCGGATCCGGGTGAGAGGCAGACAGGGTACTATTCTGGAGATGAGCGTTCTGGGCCTTTAGGTTTTTATTTTCCTCCTCCAGGGCAGCTATGCGTGAACGCATCCGATCTGCCGTCTCGGCATCCTGCGAAGAGCCCATCATTCAACAAAAGCTTACGCAAGAGTGAAACTAATCAGGGATAAAGTTTAAAAGCTTACCACGCCGCCCTGGCTCTTGGCGAGAAGATTGTCAGCAACCGCTAGCCTCTTCTCGAGACCATCCGACTTCTCTCGCTCTGTCGCTAGGCGCGCCTCGACATCCTTCCATTTCTTGCTATTGAAAACAAGGCGACACGAGACTCGGTGCGAGAGCTCCAGGGCACGAAGTTGAGCTTGGGCGGTCTTCAGGACGAGGTCTCGCGATGATTCCTTATCGAGGGGTTCCGTCCCAAGACCGTCATAGAGGCCATAACCTAGGGAGAAGGCGTGGCTGGTGGGAGGGTCCTGCTCCATCCATGAGGGAAGGAGGGTAGATATCGACACCCAGTTTGAGTCCTTTTCCCACAGTAGGATTGGGTTGCCGGCAGCATCATTTACCATGGGCCCCATGTTGTAGTTTTGATGCAAGGAGGGGACTGGGCGACTGGAGGAGCCAGTCTCACGAGACGGCAGCTCAGCGGATTGGGCCGAAGTGTTGGTGGCGCCGGTCGAATAGTACCTCCTCGCGAGACGGCGAGGAGGCTTGCAGGCGTGGTGGCTGCGAATCCGCCACAGAGATGGGGCTCAGGGACCCCAACATCTCTTTCCTCTCCTTCCTGGCAATCTCCTTTCCCCCTTCGGGAACATCACGACTTTCTTGATTTTCTTTTTGGGGCTATGCCGAGGAGCAGCAGCATCATCCCCAGATCTTTTCTTGGGGGCGGGGGCCAACGATTCCTTCGCCGCCTCCGCCGCCATGCTGGCGAGTGCGAGACCCTTAGACGGCCCCGCGTTGCTCAAGTAGGGGGGATGGACTGGAATGTTCCTCTCTCCTAAACGAGTAAATGGTTAGAGCAAAATAAGGGAAAGGTAAACATAGGACCAAGGGAGCGCGAGTGCACCTTCACCGGGAAAGACGGGAAGGAGCGAGTCGAGGTCTCACCTTAGGTAGTTGACCTCGAAATTCTTCTCGTCGAAGAACTCGCAGAGGTCTTTATCCGCACCCCCGACCTTGGGGGTCGCATAGTGTATTTCAGCGGGCGACACGGGGGCGAGCGGAACGCCTCCCAGATTCTTGCGGATGAAGACGAAACGGGTGAGCTAGTGATGATTCTTGTTGGGGGTCTCGCACACCTTCACTTAATGACCTGTGAAGTACGAGACCCCATCATGGTTGGCGTGGTAGATGAACAATTTGCGGAAGGCGTTGAGACTATTTTTGATGCGCTCGCGACGCATGTAGCTGGCGAATGCAACTAAAACCGAGATGACATTTAGATTTAGTTGCGCAGGGACGGCTCCAAAGTATTTTAGAACTTGTTTTACCTTTGACCAGAGGGGGAGCCTCAGCCCCAAATCGAAGTGCAAGACAGGGAAGGCGAGTTCGCCGAGATAAAAAGTATTGATTGACTCACCAACCTTCGACGGCCGAGACTCAAAACCCTCCGCCAGGAATTCGCGGGTGAAGAGGCTGTAGTCCTCCTTCGAGATCTTGCCAGGGGGAAAGTCATGGTCGGCGAATCTTCTGCCACAATGGCTGCGACCCTCGCCACCTTCAGTCCTTTTCTTTCCCATGGCAGGCAAGACGACGAGAGCGAGAGGTGGAAAAAAGAGTGACGAGAGTAAGCCGCGAGGAAAAGTAGGTGAGAAACTTGGATCTAAGACGCACCGGGAGGGGGCTGCGCGGGTGTAAAAGCATTTTGATCTTAGGAGGGGGGAGGTATTTATAGCGGATGCTGAGAGTGGAAAAATGAGCGGGAAAATATGAAGGGGGAAGTGGAAGGGGAAGTCCGACGGTTTGTCTTCTCTCTCTCTCTCTCTCTCTCTCTCTCTCTCCTGACCTCAAAGCGCGGCATTCCGCGATGATCATTCTGATGAGCCAAAACAAAAAGAAAAATGCAGATCAATTAACACAGCTATAATAAAAGCGCAGCATGAGAAAAGTCAACGAAATAACATCATTAATTAATTTGTTTCGCACGAGGCAGGCATCATGTCCACGGGGCTTAAATAACAAGTTATAATTAAATATAATTAAATAGGCAGCAGCAGAATTACAAAGCATAATCAAAGGAGCGAGACGATTGAACAAGCGAGAGGGGATGAAGGGTCTTCAGTTCTTGTGCCACCTCCAACGACCACCGCGAGACCCCGCGCATGGAGGCCGACCAGGGATATGAAAGGCGTCAACGACATCAAGGTTGCGGCGCGCGAGGCGAAGCTGCTGGTTGACCTCACTTATGATGGCCTGGGGGTCGGTCTCGTCTATTTCGATCCCGACATCAATCTCGGAGGAAAGGCGAGCGCACTCAATTTCCAGCCAGTCGATGTGCTGATCGGTGGTCTGCTTGTCCCGTTCCATCTCGCGGATAATGTGTGTACACTTTAGAAGCATCCCAGCCGTCCTGCGCTTCATCTCCAGTGGATCCATAGGATTGCCCAGCTAGTCTTCAATCTCATCTGGGTGTGAAAGAGGCGAGAGGGGGGGGGGGGGGGCAGAGAAGTCCTCCGCTGCCGAGTCGATCTAGATACCTACACAAGAAAAATCGAAGATCATAATGAAGGGTGGTCTCGCAAGAAGGCTTGGAGGCCGCGAGCTGTACATAAAAAGTTTAACCCGGTGGTCTCGAATACACCTGGTGAGGGAATGGAAATCTATACGAAGCAAAATGGAAAGATTAGTGCATTTACTTGGGATGCGAGAAGTCCCCACAAGCCGCGAGAGGTCGTCATTCTTCGTAGTAGGGGGCGTGGATCGCTGAGGGGAGTCAGAGTCTTGATGATGGATGTCGGTAGCGTCAGGTGGGTTCGCAGGCAGGGGAATAGGAGAGATTTCCCTGATTAAAGCAGGAAGTCAATATGAGAGACAAAAAAAGAAAAGGGGAAAGAGGCGAAGGAAGGAGTCGAGAATCACCTCTCTCTCCAGAGGACGCGGGGGGAGGTTCATTGACTCCCAAGGATGCGGGAGTAGTCGCATCGGCCAAGAAGGGAGGGTCAGCGGTTTTTGCCTTCTTCAGGGGAGACGACGAGGGTAAAGAAGCGGCGGTGTGAACCAGAGAGGGGGCCAGGGTGTCCACATTGGCCTTTTTTGCTTGCGGACCATCGCGAGATGCTCGCGGAAACTCTGGCTATGAGACATGTTGACGGTAGAAGGGATGAGGAAATGAGGAGGACAATCTCCAAGATGGGGATAAGTGTCGCATATTTATAGACCCCGGAGGGGGGCCCGCCAAAGATTCTCTCATAAATGAATCTCAATGTCGTGAGCCTCGGTTGGACTTTCTTTTCGTGCTTGGGGCAACCACGCAAAGAGAGAGGATTGTGTACAACCTTGGTCTCGCGGAAGGCAACTCTAAGAGGAGTGTTGAGTTACGGGCGAGAGGGGAGAAAGGACTACAGGGGTGAGTGGGACCATAGGGTCAACCCGCTGGTATCCTAAAAAGGGGCAGAATAGGATGGGCGAGACGGGAACATCAGAGCGGCGAGACGGCTCTCGCGACGCACGTTGGCCCTTTATGGCGAGACACCTCTCGCAAAGCAGGGGACTCACGAGACGAGTAGATAGGCTCGTCTCGCCAACAAGATATTTTCTCACTTGCCATATGAGAAAAATGTGTTTTTACTTTCTTACCCACAAGGGGGGATTTTACTTTTTTACCCCAGGTAATTTTACCCTTTTGCCCTCTGTGGTCTGCGTATAACCCTCCAGAACATCGGAGTTTGGCTATTGGCAGACCCAACCCAGGGTATTTTGGTAATTTCAGGTCAGTTTAGTTTGGTTATTGGCAGGTCAAACTCAGAGGCCTATAAATAGACCGATATGGTGCCTTGGAAAGATTGTTGAACCCTTTTTTATCTTCTTCCTGCAAGGCACCTAGCTCAGCACTGGCTAGGGATGGGAAGAGCTTTTGATTCTTCCAGGTAAGAGGTGGGACCTCCAAGTTGAGGCCCTCGGTCTGTTTCTGATTTTGAGACTCACGTCAAGAGGGTGGTTCGAGAAGAGTAGGTACGGGCTGCAACTTCAAGTCCAAACTCTAGGTGAGGCCGAGTTACTGGCTTCAACAAACCTAGCTCTGATACCAAATTGTAACACCTCCCCTGTAATGACCATATAATATGGGTCCGACTGGGACCCCACAACATATAGACGCCACAACTTCGGTATTATAAAATGATATAAGAATACCACCCATCTCAAAACACAGTAAAATAGCGAAAACACTAACTCAAGACTAGAAGTTGTCCACAAGTATATAGAAATTCAAAATGACATTATAGCCTTACATCAACAAATATCCAAATCATTGTTAACATTAAATATAACAATGTGCACCAACACTCCTAGACTACCTCGACATGAAAGCCGGATCACAATGAAAGAGAACATAACATACAAGCAAACAAGCACAATAGAAGCAGATACACTTCATGAGGCTTAGGACTTTTTAACCGGGGAGCTAGCTCTAGTGTGCAATCCTTTCCCTGTAAAAAATTGATGTAATGTGGGTCAGCTAAGACTGACCGCAACTATGTGACCAACACTCCTCCCGACCATCACTAGCGGACCTCGGGGCACTCCATCACACTACAAGTCAGCACTTTGTTTGCATATGTAATAAAAGGGAAAACTAACATAAAAATAATAGGAGTGGGTGTCACAAACATCAAAGACGTTTCTATGTTGAGCATTTACATAAAAGAGGCGTACCAATGCAATATGTAAGGAAACCTAGGTTTCACCTAAGACACCCTAAGCATGTACGATTCTAACACATCAACACACATCATCACATCACATCAATCACATGGGTACTTCCACTTCCCTAATGGTTTTAAGTTGCATATGGAAGTCTTGCTTAGGCCCCACCTGCTCATGGGTCTCAACATTCAGTCTTGCCTGTAAGCTTTGACACTCTTGTCAATTCTACCAAAACATCTCAACCAATGCTGAGAACCCTTGCTTTGACTCTGCCTGCTCATGGGTTACATCACCAGGGCTTGTATAAAAGCTTTGGCTTTCTCGTACGTTTTCACAAAAGAGGACTTGTCTTTCCGGGGCACCCTCCGCACGTGACTTGCAACATCACGGGGTTAGTCTGCCAACAACAAAGACAAAGCCAAACTTTCATATAACATTCAAGATGCATATCCTTTCCTGCACTAAGCCACCATTTGTTCTCACACGAAACTAAGGGCACAATAACGGTATCCTCGCCACAATCAGATTTCTAACAAAATTCCTAAAATTAACGTCAAACAACATCACCGAATCAGACCACTGGTCGCGATTATGACTTCACCCACAATGACTAATCCATTAACGAGGTGGATTTCTAATGCAAAGAATGTTATAGATTGACTCAATCCACCCGGTGGATTCTCTTGAACCAAGGCGACCCGAACCCCTCTCATTTGAGAGATCTGGTGCCAAAATGCATAAAATAAAGGCATAAATGAAAGGGATGTCATGCACACATCCTAAAACTGGGAGGTGAGATGTCGATACCTTGTAGAATCTCTTCCTAGCCATGGAGATCTTGATTTGCACGGATGGAAATGTGCGCCTTCAAATTCTCTCTTTAAGCGATGTCAGTCTCAGATCGTGAATTGGAGCTCCGAACCTCTATTAATGGAGGGTGAGAGCTCCTCCTCCTCTCTACCCTAAGAGAGAGAAAGGTAGTATGAAAAATGAGGATGAACCAGCCCCAATCTGACCTAAACCCCTTCAGATTTGATGTCCTTTGTCGAATCTACCAACATCAGATTGGATGGCTTAGAAAATAGACTTTAAAAATGAATCTGGGCTCAGAACACGGCCTGTGACACACCCGTGTCCAAGGTTGTGCACCTGCACTCAAAGAAAATGTCCAACCATAGATCTCTATACAGCTTTGCACACAACCATATGCCAGGCCATGTAGCTCTACGCAGCTTTGGACACAGCTATGTCGCAAGATGTGTTCCTCTCTGATTTCAAACTGCTTCAGAAAAACTGCACACAAATTTAAATACAGTCATGTTCCAGGCTGTGTACAACCTTAAAGGTTCCAAAAAGGCTCTCAAGCACTCCCAAATCATCCCCAATCTTCGCGGGACTTCAATAAGGCTCTAAGGCTATGCATGACACACTAGTATTCAGGTTTTGGGGTGTTATATAACACAACTTTAGGATTTTTCTCACTACTTCCTGCTCGACTTGCTAGTACCTATACCATCCACAAATAAGCACCAAAAAAGGTCAGCTTTGAGCTAAACACAAACCATGTAATGATCCCACCACGACCATTCTAGTAGATTCCAGGGTGGCGGTACAACACTCTTGCAAGTAAGTCGTAACAAGCAAGAAGTATGTATAACAAAAGAGAAAGTGCAACTACTGTAAATAGAGTGAGGTCTCAACAATAATCAATCATCTAAGTTGAGCATCAAAGTAAGGTGAACCTAGATAAGTGCATGATATTGATTTGTTTACCCAGAGGTTCCTTCAACTACCTAAGCATGTGTCTAATACGAATCACATCATAAACATTGGTTCACATGACCACACGTGCTTATGGAGCACTCTCTCCCGAGTCCCACCTCCATCTTAAGTTATGCAAACTTAGATGGTCATCAAGCAACTGCCGATCACAGACTATTACGCCTCCCGGACTTAGCCCATATTTATATGGTGAACACGAGGGGCGGCCTCTCACCGACATGCATGGAATGGGTACAGATCAGCTTTGCCTATGCTCAAGTCACCAAAATCCATCATCGTGGTGCAGGTACGACTTCATCTTAGCCCATAAATATGATAACTTATGTTATCTCACAATAAGCTAGGCACTAAAGGCCTTTATGTAATGCCCTCATCCGTCGTATAACATATGATAGAAGGTTCGGCCGGGGCCTGCCGCCATATACTACGGATATGTGAGAAGATTACGTATTGTTTCCAAATTCAAATTCCTTTATGAGCGCTTCCTAACTTAGAGCATTCTAGCGGAAGCATTTAGGTTAAGAACCCATAATAGTAGGAATGTCCACTACCACAGATTGAACATGAATGATATATATAATACATAACACATGTTTTGGCCTTTCAGTCTTACAACTGTTTCATTTACATCAAGTGACTTCAGACATCGGCACGCCGGCCGACCACACATGAAAATAGTAAAAAGTTTGCCTTTTGGGCCTTCAAGGGCCTGCCAATTGCCGCACAATAGCCTTAGCCCACTATTTTCCACTTGGCTCTCCAGTACCTGCACAAACAGCCCACATAAATGTGGCAAACAAAACAACGATCAGCATTTTGCTGACCAATTTATAACTACCTCACCCCTTGCTCGGGGCGGCAGTTCTCCATCCCTGCAAACAACAACATTTATATATGGTGGCAATAATAACGTGCATTTAAGCACCATTCACCACAGACGTAGGCTCAACAGCCACACGCCCCGTGCACTCAGGGCACATTTTCGGTGTACTGGACCTCCCATGTAACACCACCATTCAGAGGTACTTAACTTGACGACAATGTCGTTCAGAGGTACTTAACTTGACGGTAACCTTTGTCGTTCAGAGGTACTTAACTTGACGACCACGTCGTTCAGAGGTACTTAACTTGACGACCGACTGCCAATTCAGAGGTACTTAACTTGACGACCCAGTCATTCAGATGTACTTAACTTGATGGCGCAGTAGTTGGCCTCCACGGCTCAACTCAAACACAAGCCACACGGCTTCGTACCATTTCAGGATGGCACCCGCCATAGCTGGGCAACTTAAGCTCACAACTTCACATACAATGGCCCCCCAGGTCTCTTAGAGAAAGACCTCATAACATTTTAGCTCACAGGGAGATATCGTCGATGACACTCACTGTCGCTCAGCGACATCAACAGTTCTCCAAACTGTGATCGTTTTTGAGTATTTTCCTGAAGCTGAACTCCAGTACTTCCTGTCACTCTCCTTTCACAGGTACAAACCTCATATTTCATACAATTACTCATTTATACTTGAAGTCTTCTCCGACACGCAAAATAAACATCACCAATCCAGACCAACCCATCCAGATGGGTTTCACACTGCATGTATTTTCTGTACTCTATATTTACGGATCTAAATGCACGTCCGGTGTTTTCTTGGACTTGCGGGTTACTATAGGCGTTTCGTAGAGAACTTCTCATGGATAGCCTTGCCTATCACCACACTAACGAGAAAAGATCAGAAGTTTGTTTGGATGCCGGAGTGCGTGAGATCTTTTGAGGGGCTGAAAGGTCGTCTGCCTACGACGCCAATCCTGACGACGACATATGGTTCGGACGGCTATGAAATTTATAGTGATGCATCAGGGAGCGGCTTAGGCTGCGTTGTTCTTTAGTTTGGTAAAGTGATAGCTTATGGCTCACGCTAGTTGAAAGTGCATGAGCGGAACTATCCCGTCCACGACTTGGAGTTGGCGGCGGTGATATTCGCACTCAAACTGTGGCGTCACTACTTATATAGCGCGAAAGTTGACATCTTTATGGACCATAAGAGCCTTAAGTACATGCTGGATCAGAAGAATATAAATATTCAACAACGGAGGTGGATGAAGTTCCTCTGGGACTACACCTTCCAAATTCATTATACTCCCGGGAAGGAAAATGTGGTCGCAGATGCCTTGAGTCGTAGGACTCCGACAAGGGCATGTTGGTTGCAGATGCATGATGAACATCTAATCCAAGAATTGGAGGCCTTAGACATCTCTTGTGTGGACAAGAATGCTACTGCAAATGCGTGTTTGAACTGGACGAAGTTACATAATGACCTTGCGGACAGAGTTCGGCGAGCAACGGAACTCGATGAGAGTCTACAACGCTATGCAGCAGATGGGTCAAATGCCCAATTTTCCTGGGATGATGTCCTTTTGTGAAAAGGTGATCGTTTGTGCATCCCGAATGTGGGTAAATTACGTGAAGAATTGTTGTATGAGACACACTTTACAAAGTATTCAATTCACCCATGGAATACAAAAATGTATAAGGACATGAAGAAAGTTTTCTGGTGTCCAGGTATAAAGAAAGATATAGCTCATTACGTGGCAAAATGTCAAACTTGTGCCTTAGTGAAAGCTGAATGCCAGAAACCTGACGGTTTCCTGAAGTCGTTGCCAATCTCGGTGTGGAAGTTCAACGACATTTATATGGATTTCGTGCATGGACTGTCGAGGTCTCAGAACAGAAACATTGCCGTGTGGGTAATCGTTGACCGGTTAACCAAAGTGTCGCACTTCACACCTAATCGAAAGGATGATTCAGTTGAGAAATTGGCTAAGTTGTACGTGGATAATATCATACGATTGCACGGGGTGCCCCATAATATCGTAAGTGATCGAGATGGACGTTTTACTTCAAATGATTGGAGGCTAATCCATCAGTTGTTGGAGACTAAACTAAAGTTCAGTACGGCCTTTCATCCGCAAATGGATGACCAGACTGAGAGAACCAACAAAACAATGAAGGATATGCTCCGTATGTGCGTCCTGGATTTCGGGAAAAGGTGGGAAGATCACCTCTATATGATTGAGTTCACCTTAAATAATAGCTATCAAGTTAGTATACAGATGACTCCCTTTGAAGCTTTATACGGTAGGAAGTGTCGTACATCGTTAGCTTGGGCGGAAACAGGCGAATCAAAGCTCTATAAACATAAGGAGGTCGAAGATGCAAATTTGACCATACGTACTATTTGAGAGCGGCTAGTGATGCCCCAAGATAGGCAGGTGAAATACTACAATTTCAAACACCGAAATGTGGAGTTTGCGGTGAGCGATTGGGTATACTTAAAGATCAAACCATTCAAAGGCGTGTACAGGGTTCGACGCTTGAAAAAGTTAAGTCTTAGATATCTTGGTCCGTTTGAAGTGGTGGAGTGATTGGAGAAGGACCAATCGGTTAGCTCTGTCTGCAGAGCTAAGTGGTTTGCACGTGTGTTTCACATATCGGTTCTGCGAAAAGCTGTGAAAGAGCCAAATCAAGTAGTTGTTGCGGATCAAGTACCGATCGATCGCAGGCTAACGACGAAAGTTAAGCCCATTCGAATTGAGGATACAAAGATCAAACAGCTATGAAACAAGACAATCAGGATGGTCAAAGTCCGGTCGACAGTGGGTATCGCCGGATGGCGATCACGATAATTTGTCGTGACGACACTCGACACACTCGACGCTCTCGACGCTGTCGACGAATCGTCGAAATGATATCCCCAAGTGGCGACAGTGGATGTCACCGGGCGATAGTGCCACACGACATGTGTCAGATTAGCAGTTAAGCAGTCAAATCGATCAAAGTGGTTAAGTCGATGTCGTCGAGTGGCGACAGTCGATATCGCCAGGCGATAATGCCAAAGTTGACCAGTCAACCCAAATCTTGGCCTTTGCTTCGTTTTGATGGAGAGATCATGTGGCTGGTGTTACTCCCGCGTTCACTTAACCAGAGAAGAATAGGATTGAGAATTCATTCTCTTTCTATATCTCTCTCTCTTCATTTCATCATTTCCTTAAGTGCAAAGGAAGAAGAAGGGCTGGAGCTTAAGCTTACATAGCTTGTTGAACGAGATCTTGTGGTCAGAAGCAGGATCTGAGACTAGATCTGTGAAGAGGAAAGTGAGGTGTTCATTTCCATCCATATAGAAAAGCATCGACATTGCTCCGAAGAAAACTACAAGGGTAACGATTTTCTCCTTAGACCAGTGAAGTCCTTAATATGCATACTTGCATGGAACCCCTCATCAAAAGGTGAAGAAAATGTGGTTTCTAATGGGTAGATCGGTATGATCTCCGTTTAATATTGCATATAGATTCAAAAATATAGAGTACATAATAGGCATGCTGTGTGAAGCCCATCCAGACGGGTTGGTCTGGATTGGTGATGTTTATTTTGTGTGCCAGAGAAGACTCCGAGTATAAATGAGTAATTGTATGAAATATAAGGGTTGTACCTGTGAAAGGAGAGTAACAGGAAGTACTGGAGTTCAGCTTCAGTAAAATACCCAGAAAAGATCATAGTTTAGAGAACTGTTGATGTCATCGAGCGACAGTGAGTGTCGCCAACGATAGCTCCCTGTGAGCTAAAATGTTGTGAGGCCTGTCTCTAAGAGACCTGGGGGCCATTGTATGCGAAGCTGTGAGCTTAAGTTGCCCAGCTATGGTGGGTGCCAACCTGAAATGGTACGAAGCTGTGTGGCTTGTGTTTGAGTTGAGCCGTGGAGGCCAACTACTGTACCATCAAGTTAAGTACCTCTGAACGACTGGTCGTCAAGTTAAGTACCTCTGAATGGGCTGTCGGTTGTCAAGTTAAGTACCTCAGAATGACGTGGTTGTCAAGTTAAGTACCTCTAAACGACAAAGGTTACCGTCAAGTTAAGTACCTCTGAATGACATTATCGTCAAGTTAAGTACACCTCTGAACAGTGGTGTTATATGGGAGGTCCAGTACACTGAAAATGTGCCCTGGATGCACGGGTGAAAGAAATTGTACCTAATCACCTAGAGGGGGGGGGGTGAATAGGTGACTTAATCTTTTTGAAACTTTTTAGGCAGATTGTAGATTATATCACAGATTTATAACTAATTCTACACAGCAGTCAATCAGCAATCACAGCAATCAATCAAGCACACAGTGAACACACAAATTTATAGTGGTTCCCCAAGGTTTGGGTACATCCACTTTCCCCCTTCGCCTATCTAGTAGTATACTAGATTCGGCCAAACTCCTCCACTATCTCAGATCCTCATATCTTACACTCAGAACCCCAAAACAGGTTCCTACAGCTCAGACCCAAGGCCCTACAACTCAATCTTCTTCAAAGACCTACACTCAGCTTCTTCACAAAGCCTACACTCAGCCACAACAGGCCAACACTTAGCCACAACAGGCCTACACTCAGAGATAAGAATCTCCTACACTCAGGCACACAGGCCCTACCACTCAGCCTTTATAATTACAGGCTTACAAACTCAGATCCCTAAGGATCCTACAAGAAAATAAGAATACAAAGTGTATATACCTACAACTCTGAATAGAGAGATGAGTTGATAGGTTCTTGATGAGTTCTTGAATGAACTCTGCTGAGATCAATCTGACTTGGCTTTCTTCAAAGCTTCTTGAATGTAGAACACAATAGGATTGATCTTCTGCAGCTGATCTTCAATCACTGCAACTTAAGATTCAGAACTAGGTCTGAACCCTTCTTCACAGCCTGGTTCTAACGGCTGTGTTCTTGGATGGAGCTCTCTCTCTCCAACTACTTAGAACTTCACTTGAAAGTCTTTAATGAATTGCTTTTCAACAACTTGATCATCTTTTTCTGTAGACAGTATAAGCCTATTTATAGGCCTTCTTCATGGTGACCGGCTGATCCGGTTCCTAACAGCTTTCTGACAACCCTGACAGGTGCAGTAGACCGGCTGGAATGACAGCTGTCAAGTCAGCCAGTCAGTTCTTGAAATAACTGTAACTGTCTGAAAGTGTCGAGACAGTCTGTCTTTAAGTGTCGACACTTATAGACCAAGTGTCGACACAAGTAGACTAAGTGTCGACACTAGCCTTCAAGGTATCGATACAACTCCTTGTGTTGTAGAATTCACTTCTTGACACAGCTTCTTCATCATGTGTCGACACTGATAATGTGTGTCGACACAACTTCTTGTTCTTCAGTACATTGCTGAATTCTTGTAAGTGTCGACACAACTCCTTTGTGTCGACACATCTTCTTGTGTTGAACTTGTTCAGTATCGACACTTCTTCTTGGTGTCGACACATGCCTTCTGTGTTGATACTTGCTGAGTGTCGACACTTCTCCTTGTGTCGACACATCCTCCTTCTGTTGAGACTTTGGCTGAGTGTCGACACATCTCCTTTGTGTCGACACTTGTACTTAGAATTTTGTTGAACTTTGCTAAGTGTCGACACAGCTCCTTGTGTCGACACTTTCTTCATGTACTGAGTCTTCTGCTGAGTGTCGACACATTCTTTCTAGTGTCGACACTTTCTTCAAGTGCTGAGTCTTCTGCTGAGTGTCGACACATTCCTCATTATGTCGACACTTATACTTAGACTCTGCTGACTTTTGCTGAGTGTCGACATAGCCTCCAAGTGTCGACACTTTCTGATGTAGACACAGTTCCTCTGGGTGTCGACACAACTGCTAAGTGTCGACACTGCTTCACTGCACTTTTCTTCATTGAGTGTCGACACAGCTTCTTGTGTCGACACTTTCTGTCTGGTGTCGACTCTGCATCACTGGTGTCGACACAAGTACTCCAAGTGTCAACACTGCTTGCCAGGGTGTCGACACAAGTCTTCTTAAGTGTCGACATATTTCTTCTGGGTGTCGACACATGTCTTCTTAAGTGTCGACACATTTCCTCTGGGTGTCGACACATGAACTTAGAAACTTTTCATCTTTCCCTGCAAATACTTAACCTGCACAAGGCAACTCAAAAATACATCAAATACATTTTGATGTATATCATTGAGTAGGGTGAGGCTTCTTCAAATCAGGTACATTTAAACCAATGTACCCAACAACGGGGCGTGTTCCCGTTGAGCCTACGTCTGTGGTGAATGGTGCTTAAATGCATGTTGTTATTGCCACCATATATAAATGTAACTGTTTGCAGGGAAGGAGAACTGCCGCCCCGAGTAAGGGGTGAGGTCGTTATAAATTGGTCAGTAAAATGCTGACCGTTGCTTTGTTTACCACATTTGTTGGGGCCGTTTGTGCAGGTGCTGGAGAGCCAAGTGGAAAATAGCGGGCTAAGGCCCTTGTGTTGCAATTGCGGGCCCTTGAAGGCCCAAAAGGCAAACTTTTTACTGTTTTCATGTGTGTTCGGCCTGCGTGCTGATGTATGAAGTCACTTGATGTAAATGAAACAGTTGTAAAGCTGAAAGGCCAAAACATGTGTTGTGTAATATATATATATATATATATATATATATATATATATATATATATATATATATATATATATATATATATATATATATATATATATCATTCCTATTCAATCCGTGGTATTGGACATTGCTACTGTTATGGGTTCTTAACCTAATGTTTCTGCTAGAATGCTATGAGTTAGGACACGTTCATAAAGGAATTTGAATTTGGAAACAATACGTAATCTTCTCACCTGTCCGTTGTATATGACGTCGGGCCCCGGCCGGACCTTCTGTCATATGCTATACGATGGATGGGGGCGTTACACTTTAAGCGTTTAAACACTATCGTGTTACACACCTAATCCACTCGAGAGGACATAGGATTCACGATCACGATTGTCGTAAGGGGTTTTCACCGCCATACCACTATAGAATTATGGTGAAGGTTTGTGTTCACCCAGATCAAAAGTATGGGTCTTTCGCCAAGCAATCCATAAGCCACTTGAATCTCAAGCCCCACATCAAAAGGACGCATTTCACAGAGTCATTATCTGACACACATAGTAGGCTTAACATAAATGCAAATGTCAAATCAAGCATCACCAATTTGGGTCAACGACCATGAGTAGGCTTTACATAGAATGCACAAATCTGCACGGCTATCGAATTTTTACATGAAATAAATGTCGAGGACGGACGCAATCAACCTGGAGGTTTGTATGAACCCAAGGAGGTCATTCTGCCCGCTAATTAGTAGAAGACACTCTTTCTATACAGTATAATAATACAATAATGGACAAGAACACCCTAAGACCGGGGAAAAGAATTATTACTCTTGACAATATTTTCGACGCCATGAAGTAGAAATCTAGCCAGATGAAAAGGATCACAACAGACTTACCCTCATGGATTTGAAATTGACTTTCAATTCAGAGCTTCAGAACTCCTTTAATAGCGGAAACTCTATTCTCTCTCTTCTTTATTCTTTTTCTTTACACCAAGATAAAGCAAAGCTCTTAAGTCAAAATGGACAAGAAATGAAGAAGAACTTATGTCAGCTGTATATACCGTAATTCGTTGAGATCAGAAGTACCCAATAAGAAGGCTATCCGCGGACCATTGAGCGAGCTTGGGCAAACAGAAGCGAGCTTGGGTGAGCAGAGGTGAGCATATGCAAGCTTGGGCGAGTACCACGCAAGTATGGGCAAAGATACTTGCATAAACCCCCTACCCCCAAGATTTCGCTATAAATAGACCCACATGGTTAGTAGAAATGACACTTTTGGAAGATGTTGAGGTCCCCCTAAGTGGATACTCACCAAGTCCATGCCTGCCTAGTACCTCGCCCAGATTCTTGGTTGCGGAGAAGTTTCTCCCAAACTTTCGGGTACGTGGTTAGACCTCCTTGCTGGAACACTTGGAGTGTGCTTATAGGTAGTTTTCTCTCTCCCATGCTAGCCACTTGAATTGTGGCATCAGACCGCAGAATCAGTAACCTTAGGCTGCCTTGATCTGAATTTTGGAGTAGAAATTTTCACGGCTTCAACACTTTGGTGCGGGGAGTGTGGATCGTAGTCAAGGATGATATTTTTGCGAGAAGACTTCATAGCTTAAGACGGCGAGCTGGAGACCAAAGGCAGCAAACCGCGAGTTCTCGGCAAGGTGGGAGAGTTTCCTGGTTACTAGCTCACCCATAGACAACTTCATGATGGAGAATTTCAAGCTCGGTGGCTTTGTGAGGCGACTTTCAAGCTCGATGGCTTTGTGAGGCGAGCTTCCCTGTTACTCGCTCATAAGCGAGTTTCAGATTGTGATCTCCTTAGGAGGGCTCCAGATGACGACTTCAGTTGGCAAGTATATGAAGGCGAGTTCATAGAGGAGAGTTGAAGATGGCGACATACTTTGACGATTTCTAGACAACGAGCTCCAAATCAATTCGTAGATGTCCTACTCACAGGTTGGCGAGTTCCTTTGTTGCTTGCCCATAGGCGAGTTCCATATGACGACAACCCTAGGAGAGAATATGCAGAAGAGTTCGTGGAGGATAGTTGCACATGGAGATATACCGACGAGTATATGCGGGATTTGCGACTTTGAAGAGAGGAGCATCCTTCGTACTCGCCCATAGGTGAGTATATGAGGGATTGGTGACTTCAAAGAGGCAAGTATCTTTGTTACTCTCTCATAGGCGAGTTCTGCAAGTGACTTACTCGCAAGGCCGGAAGAGCTCAGAATCTGGGTGAGTTGGGAGTGGAAAATGAAAAATTTCAAGAAAACTCTGCTTATGGGGTTCTAATGTCAAAAGTGACACTTACCCTCCATCTAGTTTATCTTCTTTTTCAATAGTGGTTCTTTTCATACTTTCGGGTGCATTGGTAAAGTCCGTGAGTACTTTTTGTATGACTACCAAACAAGGCGAATCACGTCGAGTTCACCACCAGTGAAAAACATACGAGGTGCTCTGCGAGCTCCTACTTACGCTGATCTCCTTTGACAACCTAAATTCCATGAGACGGCTTACTCATGACATATTCAAGTTAGTATTCTACGAGCTCCTACTCGTGATGATCTTCTTCCTTGCTGGGTGCTCTCTTTAATTTCGCGAGTTTCATACTCGCGAGGTCATCTCTTCAACAACTATGGTACTCTCCTTCAAATCCGCGAGTTTCATACTTGCGAGGTGATCTCTTCAACGGATAGAGTGCTCTCCTTTAATTCCGCAAGTTCCATACTCGTGAGGTGATCTCTTTTACAACTATGGTGTTCTCCTTTAATTCGTGAGTCCATACTCGCGAGATCACTACTTCAGCAATTATGGCGTTCGCTTCAATTCTGCGAGTTTTTATGTGTGTGGTTATCACTTTAGCAACCAGGCCTCTATGTCATTCATTTCATCTCCTCAAACACCTGGAGTTATGATAACTGATGCATGCTAGTCCTTTTGGGCGTTATGGTGATCGACGTAACTAACGCAACGCTCTCCGCTAACTCTCATGTCACGCTCAAGCAATCAAAACGCAGCAACCTCCCAACTCGGATATTCATTAAACATAGACGACAGAGGGTTCGAAAAGCCCTTCAAGATAGTACCAAGGCGATAGGCCAAGGTCATCTCAAGCGAAAGGAACCCACATGGTTCGGTCGAGCGTTGTTGTACCAAAAGAGAATCCACCGAAAACAAAAGATTCGGACAAGGGTGGTTCTCTCCCAACAAAATAAAACGAGGGCCGCCACGCCTCACAAACTTAAACGGAAAAAGAAAAACACCAACAATATTAATGAAAATTTAACCACGAAATTTCAAACATTTCACAAGCCACGCAACACGCATATGCCACAAGATCTATCAAGAGGAGAAAACACACAACGGTAGAGATTTTCGTTACCCAAACCAGAATAGGTGATTCCGGTTATCTCGCTTGAATCGCTCTTCCACGGTTCCACCGGAGTTACGCAGGATGGAGAGGAAACTCGCCCTCCTTCATCGCGTCACACCTTGACTGAAATCCACGAGAGATTACCACAAGCACCTTGCTCTAACCACCAAGAGAGAGGGGTGGCCGGATTCTTCCTTGAAGGGGGAAGGGGTTGGTCGGGTTGTGCTTGAGAGAGGTTGGCGGCTAGGAGAGGGAGAGAAGGCTAGGATTGAGAGGGAGCCGAAATTAGAATAGGAGGGAGAGGGGGGAGATTCCTTTTGGAGGTAGGATTTCAAATTCTCATTCAACTTAACCATATGAAAACAATCCATGCCTATATATAGGCTACACCACTCAATCTCCACCTTAGAAAATTAACACCCTCATGACAGTTATATGCACCCATCATGAATTAAATAAAGCATAGAGTTTGCATGAAGAATAAAAAATGCAAGATGGTTATAAACACTCATCATGCAATACAAAATTAAAATGCTTGAAATAAGATTGCTTAAAATAACAATCGATAAAATAACAATTTAATAAAATATATAATTATAATTATTTTATTCATAATTATATATTTTATTTAATAGTGGCGGCGGCGTTGGCGTTGAGGTAGAAATCCCATCCGTGAGCTTGCGGCCACAACCGTCCCAATCCACGAACGCTTTGGCGGCGGTGTTGGCGTCGAGGTAGAAATCCCATCCGTGAGCTTGCGGCAACAAGCGTCCCAATCCACGAACGCTTTCAGACGGGGATCCATGACGCCATCAATCCTCCCCCTCTCAAAAATACTCATCACTGATGAGTAGACATGTGAGTACTCGCATGGAAGATCGTCGATGAGGAAGAAGAACCTGCAAGGCAAAAAGTGGTCTTGGGGGGGACCTCAAAAACGCATTAGCCAACGAAGGAAAAATAGTTTCCATAACATCAACCAACATACCTCCGATGGAGACCGAGAAAGAGAATGATCCTGGAAATCTTGCACCACCCAACCCGATAGAATTCAAAGTGGAATATATATACGGAGAGGTAGACATTTCAAGTGGCATAAAAGCATGAAGCGTAAAATATGAAACGATGAAAATAGAAGCTAGGCCCCAATCAGTGGAAAATTCTAATAGAAAAGTGATGTAACCAAACTCCCTTAAGGTTCGCAAAGGATGGACTTGCCGATTCGTTAATATTTTTAAGGTGCCCGGGGGCATCCGTTCAGGGGTGAGACAAACCAAACCCAAATGATCCACATAACGGTAGGAGACCCTCCGACACGAACTAGCAAGTGATTTAACATACGCTTCTTGATTGATTAAGATGTTAAGAATGCGCCTAATTAAATTAAAACCGTGAGGGGTGAACCCATGTGCAACATGACTTGAGTTAACAGTAGAAAATAATGGGACTAAGTCTGGTGGCACGGGTGCTCTACATTCATTAACGATTTCCAGGGAGTCCAACGTCGTAGTTTTAAATTTAGATTTAAATTTAGATTTAAAAATTTCACAAAGAAATGCCTCCGAAAAACGCTCATCACCAACTATAGAGTTGGATGCTCTCGGAGTTGAAAGGTAGTGCGGGAGACACAACTCCACATACCCAACTACGTTCACTAACGTGTGCATGCACGGATCATCAAAAGGTGGAGGATAAATGCAAGCGACCGGGCTTGACAAATAATTGTGTCTGGGGGACACCACATCAAAACGTACCATCGTCATGGAATTACTAGCGGTCCAAAACGAAGCCTTACCCAACGCCGAGCGGTCAGATGAACGGTCCATCCTAGGAATATCATAGTCAGATCTATGAACAGTAGTGGAAAGACCGAACGCGACAACTAACAAATCGCTCACACACATCCGTCTGGGTAAGTCTAATTGGGAAGCTGGATAAATAAACATCTCCAGATATCTCGGGCTAGAAATGACAGGCTCGTTCCCTAACAAGTCATCTAATCGAGTCAAGTGAACCGGAGGAGTAGTCGACATGGGCGATTCCGGAGGAAGAACTAAATCATACTCACCGTCAAAACATGGATTTAACGTCCAAGAAAAATCCTCCGGGTGCAAGCCTTCAAAATCAAAGGAAAAATCAAACAGTAGATTCGTCCTTACCGAAAACTCAGCTGGATCGTCATCATCTAACTCACTATCAGATAAACATTCATCATGGGGTGACTCTACCAACTCAGCCGACATGTCTTCCAACCCACTAGATAATTCGTCCAAATCAGAATCAGTATTGGTCTCAAAAGTAGGCAAAATCGTACTCGACAAAATTTCAAATCCATTTCGGGCTTCTGGCGAAGGAGATAACATCAAAGAAATGTCTATCGGGTCCTCAGGGCTACTGTCATCCACAAATAGCCTTCCCACACAGGGTAAATCTTCCAAAACATCACATCCTTCGCTAACCAAATCTTCCCACGAAGTATGTACATTGTCTAAATCATGATGGAGGGTTGGACAAATCGAATCCCGGGGAGAATCTAAATTAGTATGACCCTCAAGCAACGATGATAATATCAATGAACTATCTCTCGGATGTGCACCACTAAGATTATCCCAAGATAAACATCCATCCCAAGGTGACTCTTCCGACACCGTTGAAACATCTACCAATCCTGGATCAATCATTATAATATTGTGATCCTCACTCGCACTTATCCGACTGGATTGATCTAACGGGGAGGCTAAATAAATGGGCACCTCAATATGTTCCGGGCTAGAAGGAACTAGCTCGTGTTCTAGCAGGTCATCACCTAAATCAGTAACAGGTAAGCTCTCAACATAGGGTGACTCAGCCGGAATGTCTTCTGACTCATGGTCATCAGAAGACTCCATAACTATCAAGGGAGACGCCTCAAAAACATCGCCAAAAGGAAGAGGAGACGATTCCTAGAGGAGAAATCCTCGTCCAGGTCACTAGGGTAACCAATCTCCTCATCATCACTCAAATCGCCAACGTATTCAGCCTCGCTCTCAGTGACGGACACAGTCCTAGTCACGACCTTAGACTCATCAGGGGAGTCTACAACTAAATCAGGCAACTCAGGGGGAGACTCAAAATGGTCTACGGGCGTAATCAGGGTAGGACGCACAATAGAGCCAAGACCAAATTCGCCACTAGACTCACCTATAGTAATCGTCTGATATGAGGGAGCTTTACTCCTAGGAATCTGGTGCTTCTCAATTTCTAATGCCGTGGTAAAAGTGGAGTCTAGATCTGTGTGCCAATAACGCAGTAATTTACCCTAGATGTAGGGGTTTAATCCCCTACGAAACCTAGAGAGGGTGATCTCTGGCAACTCCTTCACACCACTTCTAACCATCATATTCTTAAAAAGACTCATATAATCCGAGACCGACTTGTTCCCTTGTTTAAGGTTAGTCAAATCATCAGTTATCTGTCGCTTGGTTTGGACGTTAGGTTTATAGTCATTCTTAAAGATCGGTATGGAACTAGCGCCGTCCGTAGGATAACTAGGGTGTTGCCTTGGGAGAAATAGTACTACTTGGCTAGCCTTTAATTGGGCAGTCAACGCCTTAATCTCATCCACTACCGGACATTGGAATGGCTTTCTAACGTCCCTAATGGAACCTAATGATTTTCCTCGGGAAACATTGACGTCGTAGGTCATATTGTGATAACCGGAGAGAAAACTCGATCCGAAATTTGTGCACATACAATGAGAAACGCTTCTGGCCCAATTAAAATAGGTTTGTCGGAATTGTTCCCGCTTAACCACTAGGGTAATATTAATATAAAATAGATTTTCTTGCCGAATAAAATATGAAGATTATTAATTAATTTTTTTTTGATTTTTTTGCTGAAAAATAAGAATTTTAAGCCGTTATTGACAGACCAGAAATTTTTTTTTTTGATTATTTTGACTCTGAACGTGCATACAAAGTGCGTGTTAACGTGCTAAATAAAAGGGGGGGGGTGTCAATTAAGAAATTGACGTGAACCTCCCTCTGATACCAAATTGATGCAGGCTAGTCCTTTTGGGCGTTATGGTGATCGACGTAACTAACGCAACGCTCTCCGCTAACTCTCACGTCACGCTCAAGCAACCAAAACGCAGCAAGCTCCCAACTCGGATATTCATTAAACATAGACGACGGAGGGTTCGAAAAGCCTTCAAGATAGTACCAAGGCGATAGGACAAGGTCCTCTCAAGCGAAAGGAACCCACACAGTTCGGTCGAGCGTTGTTGTACCAAAAGAGAATCCACCGAAAATAAAAGATTCGGACAAGGGTGGTTCTCTCCCAACAAAATAAAACGAGGGTCACCACGCCTCACAAACTTAAACGGAAAAAGGAAAACACCAACACTATCAATGAAAATTTAACCACGAAATTTCAAACGCTTCACAAGCCACGCAACACGCATATACCACAAGATCTATCAAGAGGAGAAAACACACAACAGTAGAGATTTTCGTTACCCTAAACCGGAATAGGTGATTCCGGTTATCTCGCTTGAATCGCTCTTCCACGGTTCCGCCAGAGTTACGCAGGATGGAGAGGAAACTCGTCCTCCTTCTTCGCGTCACGTCTTGACCGAGATCCACGAGAGATTACCACAAGCACCTTGCTCTAACCACCAAGAGAGAGGGGTGGCCAGATTCTTCCTTGAAGGGGGAAGGGGTTGGTCGGGTTGTGCTTGAGAGAGGTTGGCGGCTAGGAGAGGGAGAGAAGGCTAGGATTGAGAGGGAGCCAAAATTAGAATAGGAGGGAGAGGGGGGAGATTCTTTTTGGAGGTAGGATTTCAAATTCTCATTCAACTTAACCATATGAAAACAATTCATGCCTATATATAGGCTACACCACTCAATCTCCACCTTAGAAAATTAACACCCTCATGATGTTTATATGCACCCATCATGAATTAAATAAATCATAGAGTTTGCATGAAAAATAAAAAAATGCAAGATAGTTATAAACACTCATCATGCAATACAAAATTAAAATGCTTGAAATAAGATTACTTAAAATAACAATCGATAAAATAACAATTTAATAAAATATATAATTATAATTATTTTATTCATAATTATATATTTTATTTAATAGTGGCGGCGGCGTTGACGTTGAGGTAGAAATCCCATCCGTGAGCTTGCGGCCACAACCGTCCCAATCCACGAACGCTTTGGCGGCGGCGTTGGCGTCGAGGTAGAAATCTCATCCATGAGCTTGCGGCAACGAGCGTCCCAATCCACGAACGCTTTCAGACGGGGATCCATGGCGCCATCAATAACCTGAAAGGGTTTTATCCATATGAGGGAATGATATGCTTGTTCACACTTATACAATGATGATATTTCTCTAACACCCTGAAATATGAGGCTTTAGCTTCTCTTCTTGAAAGTATCTCAAGCAGGCATAGTAAGCAGAAAATGATATCCATGATCGAGTTTGGAAACGAGCCTTGACTTGATTCCCCTAAAAAGTCCAAAGCGGATGATGGGATGGTGTGTCAGCATTAAAAGCATTCTTTTAAGACCAAGCCACTACATTGATGGTCGAGATCAGCTCCCCCTTGTACGTTGGCCTAGCTACCTCATGATAGTACTTCTCATCCAACTGGAGGGACTATCAGGAACAAGTCTAGACGCGAACCTCCCCAACTTGAAGAAGAAAATGTCATAGTGCTTTGAGGAAGGATCCTTCGCCATTAATAGCGTCGTTGAGACCGCAAAAGAGCTATAAACTCGGCGTGTGATCAGAAACTATCTTCGAAGTTTAAATGCTTAACATCACTTTTTGGTTTATGATAGCACACATAACTAACTCTCTTTTGATTATTAAGTAACAAGGTGGGGAACCTCCCCGAGTGGAGCAGGAAAGGTGGACCAAAGGGTAGGATGGAGGCCTCGAGCGTGTGCATCCTATAGGACCCCCTTAGAGCCATTTCCCTTCACTTGTACCTTGGCCTTTGTAGCCAGATGGTAGAACAAGAGTTCATAGAGGTGGGTAGGAAGCGATCTCCATGATTGGGTTGGGAAACGAGCCATCGACCTGATTCTCCTAAAAAGCCCAGAACAGATGATGGGACGGTGTGTATGGTCTTAAAAGCATTCTTGTAAGACCAAGACCCTACATTGACGGTCGAGATTAGCTCCCTCTTGTATGTTGGCCTAGCTACCTACCCGATCACACTTCTCATCCGACTGGAGGAACTATCAGGAATAGACCTGGATATCAATCTCCCAACTTGACAAAGAGAAGATGGTCATCTACTTAGAAAGATCCTTCATCATCAAAGAAGTTGATACATCTTATTAGAGCTTGACGGTTAGGTACTCTAGTCGGGAGGCTAGCAGGTTGGGCGGTCTGGTAGTTAGTCCAGGCGGTCTTGTTCTCTGGGAGCAAATCCTAGCAGATGTGGTCTGAGGGCAACCCGCATCTGCGGTTTGGTGGATTACCGCTACAGTCGGTCTGGCAGCTAGTTATGCAGTTTGGAAGATTGTCCAGCGGACTGGTCTGGTGGCTTGTCTTTGCAGTTGCGGTATGAGGGCTTCCCGCAACTGCGATCTGGTGGTTTACCACAACAACGGTCTGGCGATGAGTGGCATAGCGGAAAGGATGGTAACCGCTGCTGTGGAAAAGCAACTTGTTGGCGGGCTGGCGGACTGGTGGTTAGCAAGGGCGATCTGGCGGTTAGCTGGCGGTCAGGCGGATAGAATTGGCAGATCTTTTTTTAGTCTCACATCTCTTATTGTATTCTCTCATTTCCCCCATTTCATATAAATATGAGGTCATACCTATGTATTATCTATCTTTTTAGAGTAATAAAATTTGCGGTTTATTTACTTTTTGCCGTCTTCTCGCTCATTTATCACATGGTATCGGAGGAAACCGATCCATTGCTTCAATCAGATTGCAGCTTGTTTTTTTTAACTGCACGGTTTGCTTCTCGCGTGGCTTCTTCCGACTTGCTGCTCAAGGACACTCGTCTTTGCTGCTTAAGGACACTCTTTATGTCCCAACTTTATCGTGTAATTTACTCTCTGTTCTCGCTCTCTGCACTCAGATGAATTGCACAGTTAATTTTACTGGCACCACTTGTTTTTTCTCTAATGTTGTCTCCAAAGCTACGATTGCTACTGGGACTGCAAGTGGTGGTCTCTTTTTTCTTGACCAAGACATTGCTCTTTCTGCTTCTTCATCTGTTCAACTATGACATCGTCGTCTTGGTCATCCTCCTTCTCGTATTATTCATCAACATTTTCCAGACCTGCCTTGAGAGGATCTTTCTTTGAATTGTGAGGCTTGTCAGCTTGGTAAACAACATCGATCTTCTTTCCCAGCTCAGAAGGGACGTAGTTCTTCGCGTCCTTTTCAACTTGTTCACTCTGACATCTGGGGTCCTTCTCCAACTGCCACTATTGGTAGAGGCAGTTTGTACTTTGTTACGTTCATTGATGATTTCTCCAGAAGTACTTGACTATATCTCTTAAAAGACCGTTCTGAGCTGTACTCTGTGTTTGTTACCTTCTATAATGAGATTTCCACACAATTTCATGTGCCTATTCAGGTTATTCATACTGATAATGCCAAGGAATATATCAGCCGTCAGTTCTCTGACTTCTGTGCGAACAAGGGTTTGGTTCATCAAACAAGTTGTCCATATATATCTCAACAGAATGGCGTTGCTGAACACAAGAATTGTGATCTTCCGGACGACTTCCTGCCAATGTCTACGGACATATTACACTTTCCAGCAGACTGCACCTCCGATCCGTCTAGGAGTCAGACTAACCTGAGGAGTCCGGGGAAATGTTGGCATCTATCAAAATCCTTCGCAAAATCTTCTGAGATGAAAGAGTGTGATGCTCTCGTGTCAAATAATGTGAGGGAGGGCATACCACACACATGCACTATGCTTGAGGTGGGTTGTTTCGATTTTTGTCAACTATCTATATAAAGGGTTGCTAAGGTATTATCCAAACAATTCTAAGTACAAAATTGTAAAGTACCTGTGATGACCTTCTCAGGGTTCCTAGGCTAGGCAAGATCCCGGGCATACATTTGCTGCGTTGCAGTCTTTCCTTGCAAATGAATGTCCTTCGGTCTTATAGGGGTCATGCGGTTCTTCTCTCTTGCTATCTTATTAACCGTATTCCCTAATATGTTGTTCATGGAAAGACTCTATTTTCTATTTTATATCCAGAGGCCGAACCATTTCCTTTGCCACTTAAAACTTTTGGGTGTACAACATTTGCCCACGTCCCTTCTCCTGGACGTGACAAACTTTCTCCCCATTCAGTTAAATACATATTCCTTGGCTATTGTCCTACTCAAAAGGGGTATCGATGTATTGATCCACTTCTGCGCAAATAGTATGTTTCAGTAGATGTTACCTTTTTTGAAGATACTCTATATTTCTCTCATACTGCATCTCTCTTGCTTCAGCGCCTCCATGAGGTCATGTAGGCCTTGATGCCCCTCTTCCAGTGTCGTGAGACGCGTGTCGTGGGTTTCCATGTCTGACGACGGAGGATGACTCCTCTGATACCCGTTGATATGTTACGACTACTCCTACGGAAGAAAAGAGAGAGTACCTGTGAATAGTTCTTGATTTCCTAGGGGGCGCCCCCCCCCCCCCCCCCCCAATACCTAGCCGCAAATTGGCTGGGCCCGCACGGTTTGCTTAAGAGGATGGAGAGACTGAACTGGTTGGTTCGGTCTCCTTATTCTTGGCCCCTTTCAATGATAGACCACTCTAAAACGGCTCTGGGACATATCAAATTCCTTCACGGAGAACTCATGGTTGGGGGAGGAAGGTTGACGACACCGAAAACAAAGACCCTTGCAGTGATGCTCATTGTAATCACAGTTCGAGATGCATTGAGGGGTCGATGGGCAGCCTGGCCGGTTTCCCCAAGGCGGGGGTCATGGTGGAGGAGTCGTGGTTGGTGGTTGCCAAGGCGGCCAAGGATGGTGGTGGTCGGCCGTAGGAGCAGGTGGCCAGGGGGGAGTGGTCGGCTTCAACCAGACGCGCCAAGTCCATGACATCAAAAATTGTCATTCAGGTCGGTTGTCATGCATGTAGAGACAAAAGAGGATATGTGATAGTAGACCGTAAATGAAGAAGCACATGTAGTGATCGAGCAGTAGCTCGGGGACGTGGGAGACCTGGGCAACGAACTCATTAACATAGTCGTTCAGGTCGGTTGTCTAGCAGACGCCGCAAAGATGCTTAATAGCGGAGGATCCAGAGTAGCAGGTGTCAGACCACCGAATCATCTCCTGCTTGAGCTCAGGCCAGGAGAGGCACGTGTTGGATTTGCGAAGCCACCAAACCCAGTGGAGGGTCGAGCCGTCCAGGCCAACCACAGTTGTAGACACCTTGGCATGCTCCTGACTATAATTTAGGTCGAAATATTGCTCCGTTTTGGCGATCCAACCCATCGGGTCAACGCCGACAAAGGAGGGAATGTTGAGGGAGAGGGCAGACCGGCCCGAAATGGGCGAAGGAGTGGTCCTGGAGGGAATGGGTGGTGGCCCAAAGCCGAGAAGAGAGCCATCGTCCGCGGGTGAACCAGAGCCGGGCGCGGCGGAAACGACAGTGGACACCTGAAGGGAGTCAATCTTCGTGTGGAAGGCGAGGAGGTAAGCATGCATGGAGGCAACAAGTTGCACTTGATCCTCCACGCGATGGCTAAGGACTTTGAAGGCGGTATCTAGAGCGGGGTCACCGGACGAGCGAGTGTTGGGAGCCATGGGGCTGGAGACATTGGACGAAGGACGGAAGGGGCCGATCTAGCTGAGATCGGCCAAAATAGAGGGTCGATGACCTTCATGTGATAGATCGGGCGGAAAACTGTAGATCGACAGTCGCACAGGATCTGGAAGCGCAAGCGCGGAAGGGGCAAATTAGAGGCCCGACGCTTGGAGCTGATCGGATCGGGAAGCGGTTCGCGTACGCAGGAGGAATCGGGACGCGACTCGGTATGTGGTAGGCAGCAGACGTGTAGAAGCGGAATTGCACTGTAGGCAGAATCGAAAAACGGAGGAAGCGAACAACGCGTTATTAAGCATCGACGACAAGATGACAGGCAGTGAGACAGGTCAGACCAAATTGATATGATCTCAAAGAGGAATCTGGCAAGGGAGAGGGTCGGCGGTGGTGAGGGAGAGGAAGGAACAAGAAGAAAAACTAGAGAGCAACCCTAAATCTCATACATCCACGCATAATGAAAAGAGTACACCACAATCCCTTATAGGTGTGAGGTGCGGATAACAAAAAAATAGTGTGAATAATAAAGCATACACATAACATAATGCAAATAAGATAATCGTGTCGGCAACGCGTCTTTGGTCTCTCCTCCTCCACACAGACCCATCATCCACTTCCTCCGCGTGTGGACTCGCCGCAGTGACTCGTCGGCATGTGCGTGTCTCGTCAGCATGCGCAACCGTAACAACATGACTTTATAGCTTTGATTTTGGATTGATCAACGAAGATTACTTCTTTGAACACCACATCTACAAGAAAACAACACTAGAAGAGAAGAGCTCGCACTTATTCATCTTAGGAAATAATTTGAGGCATCATGGGACTTCAAAGACGCTCATCAAATAAATGAGATGCTCCTGTTCATTGTCATAACATCTGAGAATATCGTAAGAATATACAACAACATATTGCCCACCAAATATCAAAGGATCTCATTGATAAGCATCATTAAAGTACTTGGTACGTTAGAGAGTCAAAAAGGCATGACTGTCAATTCATAGAGATCTCCCATTGTTTTGAAATCGGTTTTCCACTCACTTCTTTCCCGCATTCGGATTTGATGATAACCACTCCACAAATCCATTTTTGAAAAATTAGATGAACCATACAACTCCTACAATGTCATTGAGTAGAGGTATAGGATACATGTATTTGACTGTGATATTGTTGACGGTGCAGCTATCCACACAAATTCAGAAGGATTCATCCTTCTTCAAGACGAGGAGCCAGAATGGAACACATACTCATACTTTCTCCAACAAGTCCCTTTTTAACAAATTCATCAACTTGTCTTCATAATTCTTGTGTTGCTTCCCAACTGCTCCTGTATTCGGCTTTGTTTGGAAGAGAGGCACCCAACACATCCATCTACCAACTTCTCACGAATGTCAATTTCCATCACGTCATCTCGTAAATATTGGGGGCTTGCAACACTAAAGTCACTATGAAAACTGGAGCACCATATGTCAAAAGCAGATCGGCAGGGATATTTTCTTTTTGGTGGATTACAATGAATTGAAAACATTAAACATTTTGATCTCTCCTTTGACACTAAACATCTATTTTTTAAGAATTGCGTCTTTGGTATCATATTCTCCTCAAATTTGTAGTATCACCCGATTCATCTCCCTTATACAGAGAAGAGCACCCTAACAACTAAATTACTCTAATAACCCCTTAGTGAGCAATTTACATTGATGCATAATCATACCATCATGTTAAGAGTAAAAGGTAACAAGGAGACGCTCTAAGTCATTGCTCGTCATGAGGGAATGCACGTTCTGGACAGGGTTACATTAGTAGATAAAATAGGTCCTAAGACTATGATGACTGAATTGCTCATCGTCATGTGATGGCCTCTCTTTTATTGACCCGTCAATAAGTTTGTCTTTGTAGGTCCATTTTCAATTATAGAACTTTGTTTAAGTAATATAATCATTCCAAGCTATTTATTCTAACATAATCACACATACTACCATTCTCAATTCAGTCACACTCAATTTGAATATCAACGATTTTTTAACTGTGCAACGCTCTGACCCACAAAATATTGTGGATTTTCTATTTCATAAATTGTACCATTAGATCTCTAAGATATCCTCTTATTGTAAAATAAGATGCATCTACATTTTATCCACTTGAGCTTGACTCTAGAGGTTATATTCTCATTCATATCTCTATTCTTTTGAAAAATCAACTCAAGACACTAAAGCTAATCAAACATAAGTATATTTTTAACTTAAAAAAGTAGATTGACAATTAATTTAATCACCCACTAAAATTGTATATATTGTACTTGATCCTGGACCTACTAATTTGAAATTATCAACCCACTAAATAATATCTTCAAACTTTTAAATTTTGCTAAACTATGCAAGGCTTTCCTTCGAACTTCAAATCTATGATGTATTACTAGGGGTGCAACTCAGATCGGTTCGATTTGGTTCGGTTCCACCAAAATCAATACCCGACCCATATAGGTTTGGTTCCAAATTTTTGGAACCGGAACGGACCCACGGTCCTAAAGCATAGCACCGGATCAGAAGCATTCACTTCGGTTCGGTTCCGATTTGGTTCTCGGTCCTATCTATATCTCAAAATAATTGAAAAAGTAGCCCTTTCAACTCATGATTTTTTTCCATATAACTATCTATATCTCAAAATAATAGAATCACGTCTCTCTATAATATTGATTCTATACGACTACAAGGCTACAAATGAAGTTAAAAGTTAAGATAAAATAATAAATTTAGAAACTTTAAAATTTTATAAAGTTGTAAATAATAATTATTATACTTTATACAACCATTTCTCTTCACGTTCTCTCCTTCTCGGCTCTCGGATTGAAAAGATTTGCAGGTAATGCCGTAATAACAATTGATATTTGACTTATATATGCCTTGATTAAATAAACTTATACTAAGTAGGTAATGTAATAAGCATTGATTCTCAATTTTCGGATCAGTTCTGGGTACCCGACCTGTGGAACCAGGAACTGAACCGAATTGTCGGTTCTGGTATTTTGAGAACTTGATGCAAACCAAGCATAGTTGGAACTAACCCAAACCATTTGTTTTGGTTCCTATCCGGTTCTCCGGTTATTTTTGCACACCCTTAGGTTTCACCATATAAATATTGTATTCCCTATCACGACATATATGTAATAGTTTTTTTAGATTAATATTTGTATTTTATATAATAAAAGAATGGAGATTTATTTAAACAGGGTGCAAAGCCCCGTGAAATTTTTGTTATTCTTTTTTCAGTTTTGTACTAGTCTAACTAATAAACTTACATACAAATGCAGATATGTGACTGTGTTCACTGTATATTTAACCACAAATTGGCCATCATTTGACTGTTTATGAATGTTTTTCACTATTTCACAGGCTGCTATAGCTTGACTAATATATGTTTGTTATCACAAAAAATGGGAGGAATAAGATTACATTACAACTTGACAAATTTATGTACATATACAATTTTCTCTACATATGAAAGTGAAGTCCAAGACTAATATATTAGTTTTTCTTCTTGCATATGTAAGCAGGGGAGTCGGCTCCATACAGCCGACGTCACAATAGTGAGATAAATGCTTGAGTGTTATTGTTGTTTTTAATACTACATATTGCAGGATTCACGGGGGAGGGGCAGACCAATAAAGACTTGGAATAAAACTTTAAGGAAAGACATGATGTACTTAGGCATTAGTGAGACTATCACACAAGATAGGGCACAATGGCGACAAAAGATCCATATAGACGCCCCCACTATAGTGAGATAAAGGATTGAGTGTTGTTGTTGTTGTATATGTAAGCAGGGGAGTAAAGATGAGTAATTGACAGCATTAGATAAAGAAAACAAACACAAGTTTTCTTTAAAAAATGGAGTAAGTTCTAATTTATAAATTTAAAACAGTTAACAACTCATTAAGATCATACATTAAGTACATTATAGGTTCAAGGTAGCACCGTCCTTGAGAGATTTGATTTACAGTGAGTCCTCCAATTCATCAGGCAAGTTCAGTTTCTCGATCGCCGACTTTATGACCGCCACGTCGGTTGCAGGAGGCCTTAGATCCAAAGCAGTTCCAAAATAAAACATTGCCTTGTCAGGCTTGTTCAACATCTTGTAGATCCTTCCCATCAATGCATAAACACTACTCTCACGCGGAGAAAACTCTATTAGCTGCTTCAAAACCTTCAGTGCGTCCTCATATCTTTCTAGACTTACAAGCACGTTAGCCTTCTCATACATCGGAAGCGGATTCTTCTTATCAGCTACAATAGCCCTGTCAATCAACACGAGTGCCTCATCATCTCTCTTCAAAGAATGTAAAGCCATTCCCAAATAGGACATGATGATGGAAGACCGTGCATTTATGTTGTAAGCTTCGCGAAAATTATGAGCTGCAAACTCGAATTTCTCCTGGCGCAGGAAGACAATGCCTAGGCCATACCAGGAATTGTAATGCCTTTCATTTACTCGAAGCGCATTGTGGAAGCACCTTATGCCATTGTCATAGTCCTCCAGGGCAATATATTCATGGCCACAAAGAGTATGAGCATAAGCGAATCTCGAATCAAGTTGAACAGCACGTTGGAAATTCTTTAATGCCGTTTCGTGATCTCTTTGTAAACTGTAGCAGTTACCCATGGCACACCACGCTTGTGGGGATAGCCTATCAATTGAGATAAGTTCTTGAGCAAGGTAACTTAGTTTCATATCCTCCTTCAGATGATACAGAACAGTTGAGTAGGCATCCATTCCATCCAACGTGCATGGCGATACACGTCGGGTTAAGTCAAAGATCCGGTCAGCCTCAAAATACTCCACCAATTCAAAGTATAGTTTTCCTACTTGGGATAACACCCAACCAGTATTATAATGATGCTGTGGAAGTTTAAGATAAACGTCTAACGCATCCTGGCATCTGTATAGACATGAAAGCCTATATCCTTCTCCAAGAATTCGTAGGAGTAATAATAGCTCCTTGGCACCATTTACACCAGCTTCATGAGATAAAGCTCCACTACTCTGCGGAAATCCTTTTTCTTGTTCTGTATTTCCACCATCCAACAATAGAGAAGGTGCATTAGAAGCCTGAAACCAGGGGGCATCTAGAGCACTTGAGTTTCTCAGATTTGCTCCAGTTTGTGAAACATGAAGACTGGCATTAGTCATTGCATCCCCTGAAAGTCTTGTACTTCGTCTCGTTCCGAAGTCCGAACCAGAAAAAAGCCTCCCTGAAACCTTTCTCAGCTTCCCTTCATCCATGAACTTTCTTCTTGGGGCCTGAATGGTGGCATGAGGATTGGGTTTGGAAGGACCATCACCACCTATAGCGGGTAAGTATGCATTTCTATATACTGGTGGTGGAACAGTACCAGATAGCTGTGTTACTGGGGGAGAAGGTGTGTTATAGAGTGATAAATTGGAAGGCACGCAGTTAGATGACTGAGGATAAGAAGGGATGTTGTTGATCGTATGTAATTGCTTCGATTGTCTTGGACTAGAATCCTGTTTCAAAGGAAGGTTATGATCCTCACTTGCTCCATCGAATCCCTGAGAACTTGAATCAAACGAAGAATTCAGATGAATCCGAACAGAAACTGCGTCGTTGAAGCATTCATTTGCATCTTCAGCGTCACCTAGGGCACACAGTTCCTCGTACGCGGCCCAAAAAAGAGGATCTATCACCAATGCCTGCATAAAGTGATCTTTAGCCAATTTTCTTCTGCTAGTGTACCTGTAAACGAGTCCAAGAAGATGGTGACCAGATGCACCATTAGGAATCTCCGAGTTCGGTTCGTTGGCCGGACAAAGGGCTGTTTCCGCTTCCCGCAAGAGATTCATCTGGAAGCATGATTGTGCGAATAAATAGCGCGATAGAGCCATCTGTTTCCCTTTCAGAATATGGTAGGCGAAATAAGGTTGGTTGTTCCTCAAATAACAAGTGGCCATTAGTTGCAGGTTCATCTCAGAAGGGAACTCAGCGCAGAGGCGTTCGCAGAGGAAGATGGCGTTCCGGTGCATGAATTGGCTCAGGCTGCTCTGTACTCGGTCAACCATTAGGGTTTCCATGACCGAATTTCCCTTTCCGCTCGCTCGCCCGGCCGGCAGCCAGCCAATTCTCTTCTTCGCTTTTCCTTGCAGTTCACTACTCTAAACTCTAAAGTCTAGGGTTCCTCGCAGGGTGCTTGTTTAGGATAAACGCAAAGTTGAACATCTTTTTTTGTCTGCTTCTCGGCATCTATTCCGATTTTGTTATAAGCAGTGTCTGAACGACTGCCGGGCAAGACATGCTGTTTGCACGCAGCTAGGTCTATAAATTACAAAACAAATCCAATAAAAAATTGATGACAAAAATGTTAAATCAGTCCTTAAAATATGATTCCTTTTTGAAATCAGTTCTTGAACTTTCAAAGGGTTAAAATCAGTACTTGAACTTTTAAAACCAAATCAATTTGATCCTAACGTTGTTCGTTTTTAATTTTCTGATTTCTCATTACCCAATTTACTATTTCGGTTGTTAACCCTTTTATATTTTTATTGTTAAATCTTTTATATTTTCAATGGTAGCTTGTAAAGCCGTCGATGGATGAAAATAATAAATTGGGGTAGTAGGAAACTAGAAAATCAAAAATGAAACAGCTATGTGATCAAATTGCCCTGGTTTTAAAAATTAAGGACTGATTTCAAACTTTTGGAAGTTCATCACCGCCGCCGTCATCGCCGGCGCCGCCGGCGCCGCGGCGACCGCTTTCATCGCCGCGACAACCGTCGTCGTTGCTCTTCTCATCCATCTACGCCGCTGTCATCGCCCATCTTGTCCATCGACGCCGTTGTCATTGACCATCTCATCCAATGACACCGCCGCAGTCGCCCTTCTCTTCCCTCGCCGCCTCCGCCGTCACTCCTCTCTTCCGCTGCTGTCACCGCCGTCGCTCCTCTCTTTCTCGGCCGCCGCCGCCGCCGCCGCCGTCGCTCCTCTCTTTCTCGGCTGCCGCTGCCGTCGCTCCTCTCTCCCGCGGCCGCCGCCTCTGTCGCTCCTCTAATCCTCGGGCGCCGCCGCCGTCGCCGACTGAATTCCGACTCTGGTCTGCCTCCATCCGCCGGATTCTTGAACGTCGTCAATTATCCACCATTCTATCATGCTCCCGTCATCGTGCCCTTTCTTACAAAAAAAATGAAATATATATTATTACAAGCTACCATTGAAAATATAAAAGATTTAACAATAAAAATATAAAAGGGTTAGCAACGGAAATAGTAAATTGGGTAATGAAAATCAGAAAATTAAAAACGAAACAGCTTTATGATCAAATTGTTTTGGTTTTAAAAGTTCAAAGACTGATTTCAACCCTTTGAAAGTTCATGAACTGATTTCAAAAAACTATCATAGTTTAGGGACTGATTTAACATTTTTGCCAAAATTGATTTCAATTGATGCACGAATTGGAATTGAATTGGAATTGAATTGAATTGAGTTCATGAACTGATTTCAATTCCAATTCTGTTATTCGACTGAATGCATGAATTATGTCGCAGTAATTGAAATTAATAATTTCACTTTTCGGATGCATGTTAGAATTTTTTGTTTGGGCGCACATTTTTTGCCCGGGCACGAATTATTCGCCAGGGCGCGCATTTTTCGCCGGGGGATGCATTTTTCGCCCGGGCGCGCATTTTTCGCTTGGGGACTCATTTTTTGACCGGGCGCGCATTTTTCGCCCGAGGTCAAATTTTTTGACCGGGCGCGCATTTTTCGCCCGAGGGCGCATTTTTCACCCGGGCGCATTATAAGACCCCCCCTCCCGGAATACAAGACACGTCCGAGGGAATTTTTATGCCAAGAACAACCGTCTTGCGGTAGTGTTAGCACACGGGCTAACCTGTACCACAATATGCATATTCTACAGGATAAATTCCAATATCAAATTGGCAACTCATCAATAAAAAAACACAGAAGTCATGTTCCACAGGAGTAAAAGTCCAAGATAATACAACGATCGGGAAGTTACACAAGGTCATGTAAATATCAGAGTACAAAATTTGTCTGAAGGGCTACAACAAAACGCTCAAAATCTTACATCTGTCATTAAGGGGTGTGAAGGTATCGTAGTGTCAGGCCCTGTCTCCCTGGCCTAGCTGCCCTCCTGCACGGGGTGTTGTTGCTGCTCCATCTACTGGGTGTCCTAAAAAAGTGGGTGTAGCGACTGTTAGTCATAAAGACTACGTGGTTTCACATCATCTCACCCCGGTGACTCTCAGGTACCGGGCAGGAGGAGGAAAGAGGCGACACAATATAATCAGTAATATAACAAGCAGGTGACATGATGTTATTATTAATCTAGCAGTTAAAATATCAACAGTTCAATAAGTAAACAGGTAATCACAGAAGACATATACAGCTATACTATCTATACTATTTTATAAAAGAAAACTTCTCTTTGGTGCAACATTCTTAATACCCGTTTTACCCCTCTTTTTTTAATTTAATGATTATTATTTCTTTTGTTCATTTCAAAAAAATTCAAAATTGAATACCCATGTATGTAATTTACTCAATCCCGCCAAAATAATTGATCTCCCGCCTCCACCGAAATCTTTTCTATTTTGTTCTTCGGCACAGCTTCCCACCAAATTAAATCACGCAATCCCACATGTTTTGCTCGACGATCGGCGAAAGTAGCACTTCGCCCTAAAATCGTGCTTCGCTGAAACAGGTGATTCCTTCATCACATCGCGCTTCACCCTAAAATCGGATACACAAACCCGGTGATTCCTTCATAATTTGCGCAATCCCGCAGGTTCTGCTCGACATCGCGCAATCCCACAGGTTCTGCTCGACGATCGACCTTCGCGCAAACCCGGTGATTTCTTCACCCCGGTGTTTCGCTATGCTCCCCATTCTTCACTTCTGAAACCCTCGCTTCTTTCTTCAACCCGACGACATCAACGAAGAGTCCCTCTGGCGTTCTTTCTTCTGCGAGTCGCACTCAGGAAATCTCTGACCTAAAATCGCATCGCGTTTCGCTGAAACAAGTGATTCCTTCATCACACCGCGCTTCGCCCTAAAATTGGATGCACAAACCCAGTGATTCCTTCATCCTTCACGCAATCCCGCAGGTTCTTCTCGACATCGCTCAATCCCGCAGGTTCTGCTCGACGATCGACCTTCGCGCAAACCCGGTGATTTCTTCAACCCGGCGCTTCGCTATGATCCTCATTCTTCGCTTCTAAAACCCTCGCTTCTTTCTTCAACCTGACGACATCAACGAAGAGTCCCTCCCACGTTCTTTCTTCTGCGAGTCGCACTCAGGAAATCTCTGCCCCTCGAGCTGAACATCACTGCTCCTCAGCGCAAATTTGATCGACGAACCTCAGGTCCAGCGTTCGACTTTTAGGTATCTCCTTTTTCAGTCTTTGGGGGCTTTGATCTCAAGCTTTCGGGTGCTTTTGTGTCAAGTTTCAGGTGTTTTGATCTCAACCTCAAGATTTCGAATTTAGGCTATATGCTGCTCGAGATTTCGACTGTTTTGACGTTCACCTCAAGAAATCAGTAGCTTCGACTTTCAGGTAACTGTGCAGGCCTTCAAGGCCTTCAATCTTGATTCAATGGACTACCTCTTAAATGTTCGTTTAATCAACATATGCTTTACTTATGTCTACATTCCGATTGTTGAGATCTGACATGGTTTAATCAACATATGCTTTAATCAACATATGCTTTGCAAGTTATTGAACAAAACATTGCTTTGTTTGCTGTATGTTAATCAACATATGCTCGCAAAGCAATGGTTCCATATGTCAGGTCTACATTTCAAAAATTATCAACATATGGAGGGATAGTTGAGACCTGACATGGTTTAATCAACATATGCTTTAATCAACATATGCTTTACATAAAAATGCCATGTGCTGCATCTGAGATCTTCATTTTCATTGATTAAGCTTGCCTCTATTTCAGGAATTTGGATCTTATTTCATTATCATCGATTAAGTCAGGCAAATTTGATTTTCTTTCAGGTAATTTCATTTCAGCCAACATTCTACGATAAACATATTATTTTTCCTTGCACAGTAAGCCCTTCCCTGAATCTGATTTACATTATCACTTAGGTAGAAATTGTGAGTTATTGAAATACGAAGGAAATAATTCACATTTTGTTAGCATAACTTAGTGGGATAATGACAGTGCTGCTGTTGTTCACATTATATTCACCAACAACAAATTGTTTTAATTTTTGCGGTTTTGCCACTGCATACTTCTGAGATGTTCTCATGTATGTTTTCCCCTTTTAGTACCACAATATTTGAGGTTCGTTGATGCTCAGTTTGTTATTGCCCAGTGTTTTTGCCAATTAATTTGACATCAGTTTGTTGATGCATTCTTAGTTTTATTTTGGGGATATTAGCTGCATTCTTAGTTGTATTTGGTGGATATTGGTTCAATTGTTAGTTGTATTTTGGGGATATCGCTTCGAGAGGCTTTATTTTCTTGCATATCCGAGCAGGTAAACAAAACATTTGAAATATTTGTTGAGATATCCAACTATGAAGCAAATGAACATTTCAATTATTTTATGTTAGGAACAAAAATTATTATAGGCGCAAAAATCTGTTCAAATGATTAAAAGTAGGCCTAAACTTCTGACATTTTACTAGAATCGTAGACAACGTCAGTGATGGACCACCAACCAAATGAGCCTGAGGTAATTGGCCGCAAACGTATTAGGGCTTCCGCATTCGGGTCTTCGACTGCAGATGGTATTAACCAGTTTTTCTCTTCAGTGTTCTTCTTTAATGTAACATGTAAATTCTACAGATTCAGTATGTGTGAACATTCCTTACAACATAGATCCATCATTACACCTTCCTGCACAGTCTCGATCAACCGCATACCGACATTCACTGACGGATGTTCAACGAACAACCCAAAATACAAGAAGACGACAACATCGACTTAATCAACAATCCAATATACAAAATGAATTAAGTCATGACTCAACGTCTTCGTAGATACGAGAACAAGGTAATTTCTTAACACCTTCATCTCATGCATCTTTGTAACCCACTTCATAAATGTGTTTCAATTACTTGACTTTCTAATATAAATGCTTGATCTATTGAATATAGGACATGCCAGGTGAATCAACCGAAGAAGAACTTCAATTACCAGTCGTGGTCCCAAATCTTCAAGCACCCGTGAGAAACTCTGCAAGAATTTCTTCTCAATCTACATACGTTCCTAGGATGGCACTTCCACCAGCGACATTTTATCGTCATTGCAATGCAAAATTATTTTATAAGGAATCAAAGAATTTGTGCTGTAGCAATGAGAGTGTTGTGATTCCTGGTATTCCTGCTCCCCTCGAACTACTTGATCTATTCACTCAGCAGGGTAGCCTAGGATGTCATTTCCGACAAAATGTGCGTACGTACAATCACGTTTTTTCATTCACATCGATGGGCGTGACATTGGATGAATCTGTGTAACACCCCGAAGTCAAGTGGATCATTTTGAGCAAAATCGGGTTCAGGCTTGGGTGACACGGCCTGGGACACGGGCGTGTCCCAGGGCGTGTCAGGCCTGAGTAGTGTCGAGTCGGGCAGTCGACGAAATTCAGAGTCGACACAGCGGACACGGCCTGCGACACGGGCGTGTCGCAGGGCGTGTCGGGGCCGTGTCAACGATCGACCGTGATGTCGATGAATTTATCTCGATGATCGTCGAGTGTCGAGTGTCGAGAGGACACAGCCTGTGACACGGGCGTGTCACAGGGCGTGTCAGTGGACGTCGAGCTCAACTCGACGGTTCGAGATAGGGCGTGTTTGCGGGACACGGGTGTGTCCTGGTGCACACGGCCAGGAACACGGGCGTGTGCCAAGCCGTGTGCCAGGCCGTGTGAAGTCTCGGGTTGGTTTGGGATTATTTTCGTTGAGGCACACGGCCTCAGACACGGGCGTGTCCGAGGGCGTGTCGGGTACACGACACGCGACACGGGCGTGTCACACGACCGTGTACTGGCTGGATTGAGTCGGTTGTCTGCCGCTTAGAGGGACACGGCCTGTGACACGGGCGTGTCACAGGGCGTGTCAGGCCGTGTTCAAGCTTTTCTAGCCAGATCTGAGCCGTTTGTTTCCCTCTTCCTGGATCCAGTGGCTGGGCTTTGTCCAGGTGTTGTGAAGGCCGAGAAAAAGGGGATTTAAACCCTCTTTTCTCTTCTTCTTCTTCTTCTTCATCTTCATTCCAAGAGAGAGAGAGAGAAGAAAGGCCTAAGGGAGAGAGAAGGGAGGAGTCTACCAGCTGCTGTAGGAGCTGCGGAGTGCGGAGCGAAGATCCGAGAGCGGATTCGTGAAGGCAGAGCCGAGGCGGTGATTTCCATCCGGCTACTTCATGGCGCCGAAGCGATCTTCAAGGGTAACGATCCCCTTCTTGGACATCGAAGTCCTTTCTTTATGCATGTGCTTGGAATCCTCCACCAAGAGGTGGATATTCGTGAAGTGATTCCTTTGTTGTGTCTGCATCTAGAGCCAGAAATATGGAGTACGACATAGGCATGCTGTGTGAAGCCCATCTGGACCGGTAGTCTGGATTGGTGATGTTCATGGGTAAACCGGAGATGACTCCGTGGATTTGATGAGATGCAAATGGTTTTCTCTTGTGATGAATGTATGGATGTGATGCTGACTGTGAGGAGGCTTTGACAAAGCTCCTGGTTGTGATATGATCAATTGGTAACATGCCTGGGGAGCTCGTGATAAACCCGACTGTTACACCACTAGGGTGGGTTGATCTAGTTAGGAAGGGATCGATGGGTGGCAATGCTTGGGGAGCCGAGTTAAACCCGGCTTGCTGCACCACATAGTGTGGGTCGATCGGATTAGGAGGGGGGTCGATGGGTAGACATTGCTTGGGGAGCTTAGATAAACCTGGCGTGCTACACCACATGTTGTGGGTCGACCTACTCTGGTTGTTGGATGCTGTGAGGTTGGACCTCTGAGTGGTTTGGGCGGGATGTCGCCAGCTTGCGAGACTGGTGGACTAGGTCCGGTCAACCAACAAGTTAACACCTCGGATCGGCGGTGTACGACTGGTGGATTCCGGTACACCAAGAAGGTGCCCTGAGTGCACAGAACGTCTGGTGGATTCCAGCGTTTGTGATGGAATGTGTTTGCTAGTGGAATAAAGAGTATGATAGATGATGATTGATGTTATTTGATGATACTTGATGAGCATTGTATACAGGGAAGGAACCACTACCCCGGGTAGGGGGTAGGGTCGTTATAATGGGTCAGCCAAATGCTGATCGTTACTTTGTTTTCTGTGTTGGCTTGGATGTGGAATTGCAGGTGTTGCGGCTTAAATGGAATAAGTGGAATAGCTAGCTTGCTGAGATAGGCCCTTGAAGGCCATGTGAAGAGCTGTGTTTGGATTTCATGTGTGGCCGGCCTGCGTGCCGATGTACGAAATTGTTGTTGTGTAAAGAGGAACCTGTAAGGCCATAAGGCCAGGGTGTGTGAGTTGTATACATTCCTGGTATTGTTATATAAATGTGGTATTTATATATGGGTGGACATTCTGGTTTGAGTTCATGCTAACAAGAAAAATACTGCGCTAGAATGGAATGAGTTAAGGATACATATAGATTTTGATTTCCACACGTAATTCCTTCGCTTGTCTGTGCTATATGGCATGGGGCCCCGGCCGGACCCACCGTTATATGTCATGTGACGGGTGGGGGCGTTACAAAGTGGTATCAGAGCCAGGTTTAGATTGTTTGGGAGGAGAGAACATAAATGAACTCATGAATGTCCACTAGGAATGTATGTCATGCACATGATGTGCATGCGTGTGTAGTCAATGTAGCAGTACTGTTATGATTTGAAGGATTAATGGTCTTCTGTACATTGATAGGTGGCGAGGGATGGAGCTGGGCCGTCTGAACCACAGCGGTCGGATGAGAGTGCAGCACCCATGGAAGCGCCTATGCCTCCCTCGGCAGAGGCCATACGGGTGGTGACGGAGACAGTGCTTGCAGTGTTACAAGCGCAGCCAACTAGACAGGCAAGACCTGGTGGAAGGAAAGAGCATGCTGCAGTGGTGATGGAAGCGCAAGCAAGTGACGACTCATTGTCACGTTTTATGCACTTCCATCCACCTACGTTTGGTGGAGCGCTTTCCCCAACGCAGGCAGAAGATTGGTTGGCAAGAGTAAAAAGGATCTTAACTGTAATCAGGACGGGAGAGGAGCAGAAAGTGACGTTGGCCACTTTTCTGTTAGAAGGCGATGCGAGATTATGGTGGGATGAAATTGAAGTGCACCACTTGGCAGGTCGAGGTTTAACGGAGATTTCAATGGAGGAATTCTCCCAAATATTTTTAGCCAAGTATGTGCCAGTGTCGCAGAGGATTGCGATGGAAAATGAGTTTCTCCGTCTGGTGCAGGGTGAGCGAGATATTGATACTTACCTGCATGAGTTTACAAGATTGGGGAGATATGCGGGATCTACCTTTGCGGAGGAAGCGCGAAAGACAAATCGGTTTTATGGAGGATTGCGGGATGAATTAAGATTGGCACTTTCGAGTTCAGTGAGCCAAGGCTTCCAAGCGTTGGTCGATACAGCCCGTGCCTTGGAGAAGGATATGAAGCGAGTACAGGCGAATAAGAGACGGGCAACGGAGAAGTCAGAGTTTAAAATGTCACCATCGGATCAATCGGAGTTTCGACGACAAGAGAAGAAAAGATTTAGGCCGGCATAATCGGCTCCGTCGACTGTTTCTTCAGGGGCGACTTATGGGTCAGGACGTGTGGATACACATATCTGCTATAAATGTGGGCAGCAAGGACATATAACAAGATTTTGTCGGAATGCCCCTCCAGGGAGTGAGAAAAAGATGGGTGCGTCCTATGAAGAAAAAGGAAAAGCAGTGGCCGAATCATCTGCACCCCGGACGCAATCTCGATTTCATGCGATGGAAGTACAAGAGCCGTAAAGTTCAGTTGGTGAAATTCAGCCTCGGGCGTTTAAGTTGTCTCTTAATCATGAATTTCAAAATCGGGAGGCTGAGCGAAAGTGACGTGTGATGCGAATTATTTTTGACTGAATTGAAACTTGATGGATCATCCATAGTGGTGTATGTACATGATGTTTATATATATAGTTGTATGTAAACTAGATTGATAGATGATGAATAAAATCGTGATGGTGACAATCTTGATTAAAATGTGGTGCACGTGTGATGGTAAGGCGATACGAAATCATGTTGTTTTGTTTTGAGGTCTTCTGTGGTTGAATGTGCACAAGGGGAAGATAGGGATGTTTATTTGTAATGTATGTTTGTTAGTTTGTGCGGCGGCTTGGGGTGTATGCTTTGATGATGTTGTGGCTGATTGGAGTCAAATTTCGAGGCCGAAATTATTTGAAGGGGGGAGGATTGTAACACCCCGAAGTCAAGTGGATCATTTTGAGCAAAATCGGGTTCAGGCTTGGGTGACACGGCCTGGGACACGGGTGTGTCCCAGGGCGTGTCAGGCCTGGATAGTGTCGAGTCGGGCAGTCGACGAAATTCGGAGTCGACACAGCGGACACGGCCTGTGACACGGGCGTGTCGCAGGGCGTGTCGGGGCCGTGTCGACGATTGACCGTGATGTCGACGAATTTATCTCGACGATCGTCGAGTGTCGAGAGGACACGGCCTGTGACACGGGCGTGTCACAGGGCGTGTCAGTGGTCGTCGAGCTCAACTCGACGGTTCGAGCTAGGGCGTGTTTGCGGGACACGGGTGTGTCCTGGTGCACACGGCCAAGAACACGGGCGTGTGCCAAGCCGTATGCCAGGCCGTGTGAAGTCTCGGGTTGGTTTGGGATTATTTTCGTTGAGGCACACGGCCTCAGACACGGGCGTGTCTGAGGGCGTGTCGGGTACACGGCACGCGACACGGGCGTGTCACACGACCGTGTACTGGCTGGATTGAGTCAGTTGTCTGCCGCTTAGAGGGACACGGCCTGTGACACGGGCGTGTCACAGGGCGTGCCAGGCCGTGTTCAAGCTTTTCTGGCCAGATCTGAGCCGTTTGTTTCCCTCTTCCTGGATCCAGTGGCTGGGCTTTGTCCAGGTGTTGTGAAGGCCGAGAAAAAGGGGATTTAAACCCTCTTTTCTCTTCTTCTTCTTCTTCATCTTCATTCCAAGAGAGAGAGAGAAGAAAGGCCTAAGGGAGAGAGAAGGGAGGAGTCTACCAGCTGCTGTAGGAGCTGCGGAGTGCGGAGCGAAGATCCGAGAGCGGATTCGTGAAGGCAGAGCCGAGGTGGTGATTTCCATCTGGCTACTTCATGGCGCCGAAGCGATCTTCAAGGGTAACGATCCCCTTCTTGGACATCGAAGTCCTTTCTTTATGCATGTGCTTGGAATCCTCCACCAAGAGGTGGATATTCGTGAAGTGATTCCTTTGTTGTGTCTGCATCTAGAGCCGTAAATATGGAGTACGACATAAGCATGCTGTGTGAAGACCATCTGGACCGGTAGTCTGGATTGGTGATGTTCATGGGTAAACCGGAGATGACTCCGTGGATTTGATGAGATGCAAATGGTTTTCTCTTATGATGAATGTATGGATGTGATGCTGACTGTGAGGAGGCTATGGCAAAGCTCCTGGTTGTGATATGATCAATTGGTAACATGCCTGGGGAGCTCGTGATAAACCCGACTGGTACACCACTAGGGTGGGTTGATCTAGTTAGGAAGGGATCGATGGGTGGCAATGCTTGGGGAGCCGAGTTAAACCCGGCTTGCTGCACCACATAGTGTGGGTCGATCGGATTAGGAGGGGGGTCGATGGGTAGACATTGCCTGGGGAGCTTAGATAAACCCGGCGTGCTACACCACATGTTGTGGGTCGACCTACTCTGGTTGTTGGATGCTGTGAGGTTGGACCTCTGAGTGGTTTGGGCGGGATGTCGCCAGCTTGCGAGACTGGTGGATTAGGTCCGGTCAACCAACAAGTTAACACCTCGGATCGGCGGTGTACGACTGGTGGATTCCGGTACACCAAGAAGGTGCCCTGAGTGCACAGAACGTCTGGTGGATTCCAGCGTTTGTGATGGAATGTGTTTGCTAGTGGAATAAAGAGTATGATAGATGATGATTGATGCTATTTGATGATACTTGATGAGCACTGTATACAGGGAAGGAACCACTACCCCGGGTATGGGGTAGGGTCGTTATAATGGGTCAGCCAAATGCTGACCGTTACTTTGTTTTCTGTGTTGGCTTGGATGTGGAATTGCAGGTGTTGCGGCTTAAATGGAATAAGTGGAATAACTAGCTTGCTGAGATAGGCCCTTGAAGGCCATGTGAAGAGCTGTGTTTGGATTTCATGTGTGGCCGGCCTGCGTGCCGATGTACGAAATTGTTGTTGTGTAAAGAGGAACCTGTAAGGCCATAAGGCCAGGGTGTGTGAGTTGTATACATTCCTGGTGTTGTTATATAAATGTGGTATTTATATATGGGTGGACATTCTGGTTTGAGTTCATGCTAACAAGAAAAATGCTGCGCTAGAATGGAATGAGTTAAGGATACGTATAGATTTTGATTTCCACACGTAATTCCTTCGCTTGTCTGTGCTATATGGCGTGGGGCCCCGGCCGGACCCACCGTTATATGTCATGTGACGGGTGGGGGCATTACAATCTGTACCGTCCTTTGCGTGAGGAATCTATACCTTCAGAGCACATGGTGCACAATACCATAGAATTGGCTCTCTTTTGCCCAATCCAGGCAATAGACTGAGATTTCTACAGATGTTCATCTACGACATGGACCTTGAAACTGAACATCGCATGGAAGAGGGTCATGGACTTGACGTGGATGTGCTACATAAAATTAAAACAATACTTGATATATATAATCCATTTGTCCATCGCTTTCGACAGCTATCACAACATCCTCAAATACAATCTTGCCGGCTTCTTATTCGAGACAGACTAGCTACAGAATGACAATACATTCTTCCAACAGCATCACAAGTTGCAACAGTCTTGGTAGGTGCTGAGGATTTCATGGAGTCAGATGATAGAGACATGTTAATATGTACCACAGCTGGAAATTTACTTACTCTCAAAGAATATACTGGATACTATGATCCAATGCAATACCAGCTATTACATCCACACAGAACCTATGGATGGGAAAAATGCTTTGAATCAAACCAAGGCATACGAATAAGCTGTTGCGATTACTATGGCTCTTTGTTGCAGGTTTGACTGTATCATCTTTAAATCAACAATATCTAAGTTATACTATAATCTTATTTTGTCTAAATTTTACAAAATTTGTAATCATGCAGATACACAATGGTGATCAGTCTATTCTTCTTCATGCGGGGAGATTATTACAACAATTTGTTGTCGATAATTACATCAAAATCGAAACACAGAAGTTGCGTTGGATTAAACTTAACCAAAACAAGATACGTGTGGAGTTGTACCAAGGATTGCAAGATAGCTTCGAAGTGGGTGAGAATGATGCAGGTACATTATTTTTCTTCATTTTGCATACTAAATATTTCAAGTGATAACAACAAATTATACGCGGGTAAACTATCTATATCATTTACTTTAGGTGTTGTTGGCCGCCGTACAGTTCATCCTTATTCATTTATTGGGAGCCCGCGTGACATGTACCAACGCTACCAAGATGCAATGGCCATCGTACAACAATACGGGAAACCTGATGTCTTCTTAACAATGACATGCAATTCTAATTAGAAAGAGATAAAAGATGAACTATATCCTGGACAAGCAACACATGAACGACCAGATTTGTTGGCTAGGGTTTTCAATTCAAAATGCGAAAGTTTAAAAGATGATATATTTCATAAAGGGGTTCTGGGGAAAGCAATTGGTCACGTTCATGTCATCGAGTTTCAGAAACGTGGTTTGCCACACGTACATATGTTGATAATTTTTGAAGAGGAGGACAAATTAATTAGCCCTGATGAATATGATTGTATCGTCAGAGCTGAGATACCACAAGCAGATGTAGAGCCTGAGTTACACGAGGCTGTGCGAAGACATATGATACATGGGTCGTGTGGACGTTACAAACCTAATGCACCTTGCATGAAAAACTTTATGTGCAAAAAGGGTTATACAAAGCCATATGCAGAATGTACCGCACAAGTATTGATTCATACCCAGTATACAGGCGACAGAGAAGCACCATTAATGTTCAAAACAACCTCACCGATCAATGTGTTCTCGACAACAGTTGGGTGGTTCCTTATAATCGTCATTTACTTCTAAAGTACGATTGTCATATAAATGTTGAAATCTGCAGTAGTATCAAGAGCATCAAGTATCTATATAAATATATTCATAAAGGGTCAGAACGCGTTGCATTTGAAGTCCGACCAGCGCCAATTTATGATGAAGTAAGCAAGTACGTCGATGGTAGGTGGATATGCGCACCTGAAGCAATGTGGAAGATATTTAAATTTTAGATGACTAGAATATACCCTTCTGTTTCCAGATTGCAAATACATTTACCAAACCTGCATCAAGTTCAATACAATAGCTGCCAAACAATTGCTCACGTACTTGCAAATGATCGAAATTCAAGGACAATGATAACAGAATTCTTTCACATATATTATGAAAATCAAGAGAATGAGAAATATTTTTACAGAGACTTTCCAAGGCACTACAGATGGCTTATACCTTAGTGCAAATGGATATTGAGATGTACTAATACTAAGGCCATTGGAAGGATTTATTCAGTTTCTCCTTCTGAGGGTGAGAAATTCTATCTACGCTTGCTTTTAAATCATATTACAGGGCCCAGCTCATTCCAATATCTAAAAATAATCGACGGCGTTACATATTCAACATTTAAAGAGGCTGCCAAAGAATTTGATCTACTTGAGCAAGATAACAACATTCGTGATTGTCTGTCTGAAGCAAGGACCTTCAGCATGCCTACGGGGCTCAGAAGGTTGTTCACAACTATTCTGTTATACTGCACCCCAAGCTCAGTAAGGGAACTGTGGGATGAAAACTTTCAAAGCATGATTAAAGATTACACACGCTCAAGCACTGCCAGTGAAACACACATGATGAATAAGTTATTAACTGAATTGAACGGGATTCTCCAGCAACAAAATAAGAGAATAACTGATTTTGACCTTTCGCGCATATCTGAAGGCTACACAAATTTACATGATTTTTCAAGCCTAATTGAACATGAATTGTCGATTCCAATTTCAGACGATGATTTAAGTTCAATTGGTTGTCTTAATAGTGCCCAGCTTTCTGTGTTCAACAATTAGTGCATCGATACGAGGAAAGAAAAGTGCAATTTACTTTGTTGATGGTCCAGGGGGAACTGGGAAGACATTCCTTTATCGATCATTATTAGCCCACTTTCGAAAAAATTGCTATATTATTCTTGCCACCACTACTTCGGGTATTACAGCTAACTTACTTCCAGGTGGATGGACAACCCATTCTAAATTTAGAATTCCAATTGACTTTGATTCGGTGTCCTCTTGCGGTATTGGGAAGCAATCTGATTCACGTGTATTAATAGAACAATCATGTGCAATAATTTGGGATGAAGCACCAATGGCACACAGGAAGGCATTTGAAGCTATGGATCGTACATTTAGAGATGTGCTTGGGGTCAGTTTGCCATTTGGTGGGAAGGTATTGATCATGGGTGGTGATTTTTGACAGGTCACACCTGTATTACTGCACGGAACAAAAGCACAAATAATTAATTCAAGCATTGTTGAATCATACTTATGGTCGTATGCAAAAATACTTCATTTGACTGAAAATATGAGAGCATAAGAAGATACAGGTTTCTCAGATTTTTTGTTGAGGGTTGGCAATGGAGAAGAGGCAACCATTGGAGATGATAAAATTCGAATTCCGAATTCAATGGTCGTCCCTTGGGAAGGAGAAAACTCCCTTGATGCTTTAGTTGCATTGATTTTTCCAAATTTATGTGCTAAAAATCATGATGATCGTTACATGGATGGTCGAGCAATATTAACTCCACTAAATGAAGATGTAAATAAACTAAATGAAAAGTGTCTCACATCTTCTCCTGGTGAAAAAGTTACTTACTATTCCTTTGATTCCATGACGGATGACGTGCGGAATTTGTACTTACCGGAGTTTTTGAATTCGCTCAATCCTGGCAATCTACCACCACATGAACTCACTTTAATGATAGGATGCCCCGTCATGCTTCTTCGAAACATAGACCCTGAAATTGGATTGTGCAATGGAACACGCCTTAAATGTGTTTGTTTCTCAAGGAATGTCATCGAAGCTGAAATATTAAATGGCCAGTTCAATAACTTGAGGGTATTTATACCACGCATACCGTTAAATAATGCTGAGGATGCAAGAATGCCATTCGAACTCATTCGAAAACAATTCCCTATCCGTTTGAGTTATGCACTAACAATAAACAAGTCACAGGGCCAAACCATCAGGAATGTTGGGATATATCTTCCAAATCCAGTGTTTAGTCAAGGGCAGCTTTACGTCGCATTATCTAGAGGTGTTTCAAAGAAAAATACGAAGGTCTTGGTAAAAATGGAGCAATTGAAGGCCATGAAGGAGTCTACACTACAAATGTGGTGTACAAGGAAATATTTGCTAAACTCATGTCATACAACGTAGAAGCGTAAATGTAGTTCATCTTTTAAAATTGTAAGGGGTTTCTTGCCTCCAAGATGTATTTCTTTGTCTCTTCTGACAATCAATATTGTTTCTTGATTCAATCCGTTAACTCAATTGTTTGATGTAGTAAGTTGACGTTGGCCCAAACCCACGATCACATGGACGGTTAATGGGTTTCTGAAGTGGAGATAGGAAATGACTCTCACTCATTGGTGGGTCTGAATATTATTTTATATTCCCCTTTTCATATACATGTAGTTCTTTATTTGATAAAATCTAATCAGCAGCTCTCAATTCGTATTTTACTATCTCTATCACACTAACAATTGTATTCTCATTTTGCTTCCAGTATTTTCATGAATGCAGTCAAAATGATGGTGACCTCCAAATTGTCATAAGCTACTTGCGAATTTACTAAAGCTAAAGCTATTTGTTGCACTCCTTCTTTGAGCTCCAATAGGAGGAGAAATTGCTTCCTCACCGGTTGATGTCAGAAGTTAGGCAGGTTATAAGTATATTCCTTCTTGAAAAAGCTTTGATTGTTGATGCTCTTTGTAACGCCACCGAATTTTTCGGCAATTATTTAAACCCTCGTTTGGCGTTACGTTGGCGCATTCCCGGCTCGTGCCGTTGTTAGAGTACCTCGTTAGGTGTTCTTAGAGGTTATAACCTGTTGTATGGTTTCCCCAGCTAGCCGGTGTCTGTTTTGGAGGCCCGGCTGAGCCTCTTAGGGAATCCATGTACTTTGGCTTCGGGCAAGGTTTGCCCAAGTGTGTGGTCATCGGAGGTTGTGTCCGACTTCGCCGATGTTTTCGTAGCCCGAGTGTTTAGCTACGGTGCGGATTTGTTCGGAATCCGAGAGCGTTAGTTTTCGCGCCTTTTCGACGGTCGCTAGTTAGCGAGTCGTCATTTGTGCGAGCATATTTTTCATGTTTGCGCATTTAGGGCATAGCGCGTGTTGTAGACATGCAAGATTTTAATAATTTGCGTGTGCGTGCCTGCGATCATGTGTTAGTGTGTATGTATAAATATATATATATATATGTGTGTTAGTGTGTATGTATAAATATATATATATGTGTGTTAGGGTGTATGTATAAATATATATATATGAGTGTTAGTGTGTATATATATAAATATATGTATATAAATAAATAAGTATATATATATATATATATATATATATATATATATATATATATATATATATATATATATATATATAATTTCATTAGGTTAGGAGATTCATGTTCCCCCCCCCCCCCCCCGCCAACCCGAAGGCGGCTTTCAGAACCCGAGCGGAAAACAGGCGGAAGTCCCCGCAGCGCTCCGACCGCCCGTTCGCCGGCCAAATCAGCCCGGATCTCCAGTTCGAGGCCGGATTCGGACTCCTCTAGGCTAGATCTGCGTTCCGAGGTAACTAATTTGGGATTTCACCATCTCTTTTGCCTGATTGGTAGATTAGGTTTGCGTTTTTTTTCTTGGTTTGATGGTGTTGTTCTTCCCCGGTTGGGTTGTCCAGGAAGTTTTGTGGCCTAGGTTGCTTAAGGCCGGCGGTTTTGGAGCTTAGGTGCTGCCCGTTTGTTTTGGTGGCCGGTGGTTTGGAGGGGTTGCGTTGGCCGGCCCTTGCTAGCCCGGTTTTTGTCCAGATTTTCATAAGTTTTCGCTGCGATCTTGTCCTATTGGGAAGATCATTGCCGCCGAACTCCTCCTTAAGCCGAGGCAAGTTTTCCCTTGCCAAAGTAAATTTTCTTCATGCTAGTTTTGTGGCTTGATTCATGAGAAGTTCTTGATATGATTTCAGCACTAGGAAATTTTGATATGATTTCAGCATTTGGAATTTTGATATGATTTCAGCATTTGGAATTTTGATATGATTTCGGCACTAGGAATCTTGATGTGATTTCATTATTATTAATTGCAAGGATTTTATCGTAGTTGCCCCTTGGTTGCCCCCCCAAAAAAAATCGGATTGGCGTCAAAATCCACCCGAGCCTCTTGTCATTTTATTTTTGGTGTCAATTCTCTTGCTTGCATTGGTGTTAAGCCCCTTGCTAATGTAGGTATCGAACCACCCAAGTAAAGTGTTTATGAGATGTATCAAGCTAAATGTGTACGGTGGTAGTAAGTTAACTTTAGGGTTTGGTACCAAGCTAGTCGTATAGGTTTAGTTGGAGGTCAAGCTACTTTGTCGTATTTAATATCACGATATTGGTAGGCGTTTAGTATCAAGCTACTTGCACAAATTCGGTATCGTTTCACTTTTAATTTATTTGTGTCAACCTCCTGTTTGGACAAACTCGATGTTTTGACCCTTGGTATGTTTATAAGGTTATTAGGTGGGTTGTTCTAGATGTTTAGGGTTCAGCGTTGACTTCATGGTGGGTCATGGAACTACCGGTTAGGGTTTTCCCGAGTCACTTAGTGCTGGAGTAGGATGTGGTTTTGAGGTGGGTCGGACCGATGCCGCCACCCTTGTTTTACTTCTTGTCTTATCAAGACAATGTGAGCTGTTGGGTTGAGATGGACTGATGCCACCACCACAGCACCTTGATATGTTTAGGCCTATGAGACGTGGTTGGACCGTTGCCACTAGTCTAGGCCCTTATTTCTGATTTTTTTGTCCATCTAGAGTACTAGGTGACTCTTTCTGCTCTAGCTTTATACCTGGATTTATTATTTTGCTAATCCTTCCTGCAGAGATTTGAGAGGTTTGACCTCACCCGTGCACTTGGTGCACCCCTTTTTACTCACTCATGGCGAGTATTATTCCTTCGTTTGTTTACTTTAGCTCCCACCTGTTTCACTTTTTCCTTACACTATTGTTTCATTTTCCTATTGATATATATTGCTTTGCTGAGGTGTTCTCTTCTTTGAATGCGTCAGGTTCAGGATTATAGACGACTGTGCGGCTAGGGATCTTCTGGAGTTTGCTAGTGTTATAGCTGCTGCTGAGTCTCTTTTCCTCACTCCTGGGAGGTAGTTTCTTTATACTTGTAGTACAGACATGCCTACTCACCAGTGGGTTCGTGTCAGTTGTTGGCGCCCACTGGTGGTTTCTCTTTTAGATACTTTGTACCTTGCTTATACTGCTAGATTTTTCCTGTTTTGGAGTTTATTAAACTTGCTTCTGGGATGATTTATGTTAGGTTGCTAGTTACTTTAAAACCTATAAAGAAAATAATTATTATATCAAAAACATAGACAACATGTTTTCCTTTCTAAAAAGCTTAATCACTATTTTCAAACCACGTAGAAGGGCATTTCCTATATATAATATATAAATTAAATCTAGGGTCTTGCATAGCCTTAAGCGCCCCCTGGGGATGCTTAAGCATTCTCTTAGGGTGTTAAAAAAATTAAATAAAGTATTTTCAGCTACGTATAAGTATAATTTTGAAGGGTGGACTAGTTGATCCACGAAGCCGAGAGATACGACCTCAAAAATATAATTGATTTCCACATCATTAAAGCTTTTGAACTTTCATAGTCTTAGTAGTTGGTGGTTGCCTGAGCGTCGACAGTTATCCCCTGTCCGACGTGGCATCACAACGCGCGTTTTCTTCTACTCTGATATTTCTTAAATTTCGGAGAAAATGCGGGTTGTGACACTCTTCTCATTTTAAGTTCTTCCCTCATTTTTTGGATCTCGATTATATCTCCTTAGCATAAGGGCACTGGGTCTGAAAAGAGCAGAATGCGTCGGGCTTATGACGCTTCATCATTTAGCTTTCTCAGTAAGCATTTTTTCTCAAAATTATGTTGATATTTCATGTTTTTGTTCAAAAATAAGGTAGACATAAATGTTGGTCAAATATGTGTGCGTCTCGGATGGGTGCCGCTACAACCATTGCTACACTTTTTTTGCTACAAACATTTTATGATTTTTAGGAATTGTAGTTACAAACATTTTATGATTTTTTGCTACAAACATTTTATGTGTGCGTCTCAGATGGATTTGAAAATTGAAGGTTTTTGTATGTTCAATTGACTTTGGTCATAATAGTTTAGCAAAATTTGACTTTTTTGCACCTTCCAGACGTACACTTTTTTCACACATGGTTACATCTTTGATACAAACAAAGATGATAGAGAGAACTACATTAACTTCCAGACGTACACTTTTTTCACATTTGCAGAATTTACTCTAAGAGTTTGAAGTCACAAATAATGCACTTCAAAGTGTATATGTTGAGAGTACACATCCCTTCCAAGACACTACGTCGAAATAAAGGCCTTGATAATCCATGTTAGTGCATCTTTCTTTATTGCTTTTACATGCAAATGTCGCCGCCCACGACAAATGACATCGCCCACAACAAATGTCACCCCTACGACATTTGTCTCCCCCACAACATTTGACTCCCCCATAACAAATGTCGCCCCCCACGACAAATGTTGTCGCCCACGACAAATGTCGCCGCCCACGATAAATGCCGCCGCCCACGATAAATGTTGCCGCTCACCACAAATGTCGCCGCCCACGACAAATGTCGCAGTCCACGACAACTGCTGCCACCCACGAGAAATGTCGCAGCCCACGACAACTGTCGCCGCCCACGACAAATGTCGCCGCCCACGATAATTGTCGCCGCCCACGACAATTGTCGCACCACCGGCGAATGCCGCTCTCCGATGAATGTCACACCACGCCTAATGTCGCACGCCGCCGATTGTCGGACCCCCGCCGAATGCCCCCAGGGCCGAAGACCCGTGCCTGTCACTTGTATGCATAAGAACTGTTGGGTACAGTGGAATATATGTACCTGATTTGAAGAAGCCTCACCCTACTCAATGATATACATCAAGGTGTATTTGATGTACTTTGAGTTTATTTGTGCAGGTTAAGTAATTGCAAGGAAAGCAAAAAAGTTTCTAAGTCCATGTGTCGACACCTAGAATAAAAATGTCGACACTTAAGGAGGCTTGTGTCGACACCTAGAGAAGCTGTGTCGACACTTGGAGTAATTGTGTCGACACCAGGAAGGCATAGTCGACACCGGAAGGAAAGTGTCGACACATACAGGTTGTGTCGACATACAATGAAGAATTGTCTACATAATCAGTGTCGACACTTAGAAGAACTGTCGACACCCAGAGAAACTTTGTCGACAGCAAAAGTGTCAACACTAGGAGGCTGTGTCGACACTCAGCAAACTTCAACAAAGTTTAAGTACAAGTGTCGACACTAGGAGGCTGTGTCGACACTCAACAAAACTTCAACAAAGTTCACGTACATGTGTCGACACTAGGAGGTTGTGTCGACACTCAGTAAACTTCAACAAAGTTTAAGTACAAGTGTCGACACAAAGGAGATGTGTCGATACTCAGCAAAGTCTCAACACATGAAGAATGTGTCGACACAAAGGAGATGTGTCGACACTCAGCAAAAGTTTCAACACATAAGGCATGTGTCGACACAAAGAAGATGTGTCGACACTTAACAAGTTTCAACACAAGAAGATGTGTCGACACAAAGGAGTTGTGTCGACACTTATCAGAAATCAACTAAGTATTGAAGAAGAAGGACTTGTGTCGACACACAGGATCAGTGTCGACACATTCTGAAGAAGCAGTGTCGAGAAGCTGTTACAACAACACAAGGAGTTGTGTCGACACCATAAAGGCTAGTGTCGACACTTAGTCTACTTGTGTCGACACTTAGTCTATTTGTGTCGACACATAAAGACTATCTGTCTCGACATTTTCAGACAGTGACAGAGATTTTAAGAAGTAACTGGATGACTTGACAGCTGTCATTTCAACCGGTCAACTGCTACTGTCAGAGCTGTCAGAAGGTTGTTAGAAACCGGATCAGCCGGTCACCGTGAAGAAAGCTTATATAAAGGCTTATTCCTTCAACAGAAAGTGAATCAATTAAGCAATCAATGAAGTGAAAAAACAACACAATAAGAAGAAGACCTTCAAGTGAAGATCTAAGAAGTTGGAGAGAGAGAGCTCCTTCTAAGAAGTGCAGTTGCTGAACCGGGCTGCTAAGTTAGATTCAGATTGAGAGGAATCTCAAGACAGAAGTTGATTAAAGATCATCTTCAGGAGATTCAACCCTACCGTGTTCTAATTCAAGAAGCTTTGAAGAAAGCCAAGGGAGGTTGATCTCAGTCAAGTTCTTCCAAGAACTCATCAAGAAGCCAGTCAACTCATCTCTCACTATCAGAGTTGTGGTCATATACTTTGTATTTTCTAATTTATGTAGGATCTTGTATAGATCTGAGTTGTAAGCCTATTCTATAAAGGCTGAGTGTAGGATACAGTGTGCTCTGAGTGTAGGCCTTGTTGAAGGCTAAGGTAAGGCTGTTGTGCCTGAGTGTAGGTCTTGTTGAAGACTGAGTGGTAGGGCTTGGTGCCTGAGTTGTAGGAGTGGGATCACTCTGAGTTGTAGGAACCTGTTTGGGGTTCTGAGTTGTAAGATCTGTGGATCTGAGGAGAAGTGGAGAAGTTAGGCCGAATCTAGTACACTACTAGATAGGCGAAGGGGGAAAGTGGATGTACCCAGACCTTGGGGAACCACTATAAATCCCGTGTGCTCTTTGTGATTGTATGCTTGTATGGTTGCTGTGATGTGATACTTGTAGAATTGCAATTACTGTACTGTATTTCTGCCTTTAAAGTTTAAAAAGATATATGTCACCTATTCACCCCCCTCTAGGTGATTAGGCACTGTTTCTTTCAAGTGGTATCAGAGGGAGGTTACTCACAAAGGACATAACAGTTTGAGTAAAGATCCTGCAGGCAGAACAGAATAATCAAGAAAATGGGTTCAATTGAGAATCACAAAGAGCTAGGATCCATGAAATTGCCAATCTGCAAAAAAGAGATTTTTGGCATATGGAAAGAGAGGGTTAGACTCTTTATGGAACCATCTGACCCAAGAATATACATCACAGTCAAAGAAGAGCCATATGTGCCAATGAAGATCTCCATTCTAGATGCAAATCAGAAAACACCTAAGGATTATTCATAAATGACCAAGGATGAAATAATCTTGGCTACTATGGATAAGAGGGCTTAGAACATCATAGTAAGTGCCATTGATGACTCTACCTTCCAGAATTTGATTCATTGCAAGACTTCAAAGGAAATGTGGGATACTTTGATAGTCTATATGGAAGGGTCTGAAGAAGTAAGACAAGACAGGAAGTCTTTGTTAAATCAGGAGTATGAAAGCTTCAAACAAGGAAATTCTGATAGTATTACTGAATGCTACAAGAAATTCTATAGGATTGTTAATGAGCTGATGTCCTATGGGAGAGAATTTAGCAACTATGAGCGGAATGACAAGTTTTTAAGATCCCTGACTAAGGACTGGGATACCAAGATTTGTGCCATTAGGTAAATGGCCAGATTAGCTGATATACCTCCTCCAACCTTGTTTGGAAAACTGATATCTTATGAAATGCAGTTAATGGTTAGAAAGGAGGAAGAGAGTACTACTAAAGTGGAGCACAAGGAAAGATCTGTGGCCTTCAAAACTGAAGCCACTAGGAAGTACAGAAGCAAGTCTCCATCTCCACCACAAACAGTTGCTGAGACTGCTTCAGAAAATTCTGAAAACCAGAACTCAGACAGCAGTGAAAGTGATGAGGATTTTGCTGCCTTTACAAGACAGTTTCAAAAGTTTCTGAAGAAGAAGCAGTGGAGGTCTAAGCCATCCACTTCACAGTCTAAAGATGACTACTATCAGAACAGGAAGTCCTCAAGGAATGACAAAAGAAAGTCCAAGCCATGAAAAAATACATCCTCAAAGATAGTATGCTATTGTTGCAATAGACAAGGACATATAATAGCTGACTGTGCAGAAAAGAGGAAAGTGTCAACTGACAAGAAGAAGACCGAGTTCAAGGGCAAAAAGGAAAGGTCCTTTGTTGCTAAGAAGGACAAGAGTTTGACTGATCAGTCATCTTCAGAAACAGATTCAGAAGCTGAAGCCTATATTGGACTGTTTGCTGAAGAAGAGGAAGATGAGTTCATGCAGTTAATGAACTCAATTTATGAGCATGAGGACAATCAGTGCAATGGACTGATGGCCTTAACAGAAGGAGACAAGATCCATGATCAGCCTGGACCAAGTAAGGTACAATGTTTTTCAAATTATAGTACTGATTTAGAATCAGATACATCTGCATCAAGTGATGTGGGTGGGTCTGAATCTGAGGGAGATATTCATCAGTTGATGGATGAATATAGAGATGTATTGCAGGCACTTAAGAAGAGCAAAAATCTGGTCAAAATACTAACTAAGCAAATTGCTAATCTTAAGTTGGCAGCTGCTGATTCAGATAAAGTATTAGATCAAAAACTAAATGAAATAGCTAGGCTGAAGAACATTACAGTTATTCAGATGGGAACTATTACATTTAAGAATGATCAAATTAAGAATCTAGAGGTTAGACTTCAGAAGGAGAGAGAGATTGTTGCAAGTTTTTCTAAACCAAAATCAGTTTTACCTTTGATAGATGAGTTTATCCCTCAAAAGGGTAAGACTGGATTAGGGTTTACAAAACCTGCCAGGACAGTTAGGTCTAAGTCTAAGGGCAAAGACCCAGTACTCAACAAGAAGCCTGCTGTAGATAAAATAGCCAGGGTTGTACCTAAACAAAGGTACAACAAATTTAAGTGCTGGTGTTATGGCAAGGTAGGCCACTTTGCCATAGATTGTTGGCACAATTCTAGTGTCAAGGAGATTAGCAAACTACCTGCTAGAAGAGCTACAAGTAGTCTTGTTAAAAGTCAAACTAACCTGCACCAAGGACCCAAGAATTATTTAGGTTCTAAGGTTAAGTAATCTGTTTTGCAGGTGAGTCCAAGTGGCCATGCCACTATATGGTACTTGGACAGTGGATGTTCCAGGCACATGACTGGAACTAGGGGATTACTGAAGGACTATACACCAATCAAGGATGGTCCTAAAGTTACCTTTGATGGTTCAGAAAAAGGAATCATCAAATGCTTTGGTAACATTTCTAGCAACCTAATTACAATTACTCAAGTGGCTTATGTTAAGGGTTTGAAACATAACCTCATTAGCATAAGTCAGCTGAGTGATTTAGGATATGACATCTCATTTGTCAAGGATGGTTGTCATATCAGTAGGTCAAGTGATCAAAAGATCATTCTGACAGGATATAGGAAGAGAAATGTCTATTGTCTAGACATTATGTGTGAGAACATTGTTTCTCCTATTTGTCTTGTAGCTGATGAAAAAGTCTCACATTGTGTTAAATGGCACAAGAGGCTGGCTCATCTTAACTATAAGACAATTGGCCAACTCTTTAGCAAAGAGTTAGTGAGGAATGGTCCTCAGGTTAAGTGTATAAAGGTTGGGATATGCTCAGCTTGTCAAAAGGGCAAGCAGACCAAATCCACCTTTCATAGCCTTGAGAACAAAGATGCTGTGAGGTGTCTATAGCTCTTGCATATGGATCTTTTTGGTCCTATGCCAGTTCACAGCCTAGGTAGGAAGGTCTACACATTTGTGGTAGTTGATGACTACTCAAGGTATTCCTGGATGTTCTTCCTAAGGCAAAAATCTGAAACACCAAGTATCTTGTATAGTTTTGTTAAACAAATTCAGAATGAATTGAACAGTACAGTGGTCAAAATCAGAAGTGACTATGGTACCGAATTTCAGTCTGAAAGTATGACAAAACTGTGTGAAGAGTTTGGAATTTTTCGGGAATTTTCCTCACCAAGAACACCTCAGCAAAATGGTATTGCTGAAAGGAAAAATAGAACCTTGAGAGAGGCTGGTAGAACCCTATTGAGTGACACATCTCTCCCAGAATATTTCTGCGCTGAGGCAGTAAACACTGCTTGTCATGTGATCAATAGGGCCACTATCACCAAGAGCCACAAGAAGACCCCCTATGAGATTGTGAACGGCAGAAAACCAAATCTATCCTATTTCAGGATCTTTGGTTGCAAGTGCTATATCCTTAACAATGGTAAGTCTTATCTAACCAAGTTTGCTGCCAAATCCCAAGAGGGAATCTTTGTTGGGTACATCAACAACAGTAAGGCTTATAGGGTCTACAACTTGATTACTCAAGTTGTAGAAGAGTCAGTTCATGTAGTTTTTGATGAAACTAGACTCATTAACAATGAATTGCCTAGAAGTGTTTGCAGCTCTATAGGTGTAACTGAGAAGATGGACAAGCTTACCTTAACAGAAGGTCCTTCTACAAGTCAGCAATTGGAGGATGGTGGATACTGTCCAGGGGGAGTACAAGATACTCTTATTGCTGAAGAAGACCCACATGAGCAGCTGAATGAAGAAGCTGAAGGTGTACAACCAGAAGACAGGCTGCCTCCAGCAAATAGGCATTTAAAAGATCATCCAGCCAATCAAATTATTGGAGATCTCAGACAAGGGGTATAAACAAGGAGCAGGAATCTAAGTTCAGTTCTCTACTCCAGCTTTCTATCCCAAGTAGAGCCAAAGAAATTTGAAGAAGCAATCCTAGACCCTCATTGGATTGAGGCCATGCAAGAGGAGCTGAACCAGTTCAAAAGATGCAAGGTCTGGGAGCTAGTTCCTAAACCAAAGGATCACAACATTATTGGAACTAAGTGGATCTTTAGGAACAAGCTGGATGAGAATGGAATTATTATAAAGAATAAAGCTAGACTAGTTGCTAAAGGATATATGCAAGAAGAAGGTATTGATTTTGATCAAACCATTGCTCTAGTAGCAAGACTGGAAGCAATAAGAATGTTCCTTGCCTATGCAACATATCAAGGATTTAAGGTATATCAAATGGATGTTAAGTCAGATTTTCTGAATGGAAACCTAAAAGAAGAAGTCTATGTAGAGCAGCCATCAGGTTTTGTAGATTCTCTTAAACCTGATTATGTATATAGACTTAGGAAGGCTTTGTATGAGTTAAAACAAGCCCCCAGGGCTTGGTATGAAACCCTGTCTAGTTTCCTCATTGAGAACAAATTCTCAAGGGGGAAAATAGACAAGTCTCTATTCCTTAGGGAATCCAGAGGCAAGATTATCTTGGTCCAAATATATGTAGATGACATAATATTTGGGTCTACAGAAAATAGTCTTTGCAGAAAGTTTGCAAAACTTATGCAAGGATAATTTGAAATGAGCAGTATGGGGGAACTTAAGTTCTTCTTGGGTCTCCAAGTTAGACAGACTGAGGATGGTTTATCCATATGCCAGTCTAAGTTCACCCTAGAATTGATAAGGAAGTATGGTATGTAATCATCCACTACCATGAAAACTCTTATGGGGTCAACAATGTCTCTAAGCAAAGATGATTCAGGGAAACCTGTAAATGAAACTTTGTATAGAGGGATAGTTGGCTCCCTACTGTATTTAACTGTTAGTAGACCAGATATCATGTATGTTATATGTGTCTGTGCTAGGTACCAAGCTTGCCCTAAAGAATCTCATTTGACAGCAGTCAAAAGAATTTTGAGATATCTTAAGGGCACTCCTTATCTAGGCCTTTGGTACCCTAGGAATGGAGATTTTGAACTGACAGGTTATTCAGATGCAGATTTTGCAGGCTGCAAGGAAGATAGAAAGAGTACCACAGGAACCTGTCAATTTCTAGGTGGAAGGCTGGTGTCTTGGAGTAGCAAGAAGTAGACCAGTGTGGCTATCTCCACAGCTGAGTCAGAGTATGTTGCTGCAGGAAGCTGTTGGGCACAACTACTATGGATACAACACCAGCTAGAAGATTATGGTATTCAAGTAAGTAGAACACCTTTATTTTGTGATTCTACTAGTGCCATTTCTATTGCAAATAATCCTGTCTCCCATAGTAGGACTAAACACATAGAAATAAAATACCATTTTCTAAGAGAACATGTAGAAAAAGGAGACATTTCCTTAGAATATATAAATACAGATAATCAGTTAGCTGATATGTATACTAAGCCCTTAGATGAAACCAAATTCAATAAATTTAAAATTGAATTAGGGTTGATAAACTTAGAATGGTTTACAAAATTGGCTAAGTAAAATGGTGTCGACACACATAGTTGTCTGTGTCGACATATAGAAGTGGTGTCGACATTTCAGAGAAATGGTGTCGACACATCTAGGAAGTCTGTGTCGACACTTCAGAGAATTTGTGTCGACACATGCAGTGTAGGTGTCGACACATCCAGGGTGTTGTCGACACTTAGGATTTACACAGAATTAGTCTAGTAGAGTCTCGACTAAGTGTCGAGCTAAGTGGTGTCGACACATATATAAGTGTCGACACATATATTCTGTCGACTATACTTGTGTCGACACATAGTTGTCGAGACATTAGTAGTAAGTGTAGACACTTTTCAACAGTGTCGACACAATTTAAGTATTTTGACGCGCCTTTTCACCTTCGATTCTAGAAAGGTATAAATAGGTTTTCCCCAGTGTTTGTCGACACGCTCACCTTAGTCTTGAGACTAAACTTGTGTGTCGACATCTCTCTTCTCTAAATTCAAAATTTCTTCAAACCCTAATGGCGCCCAAGCTAGAAGAGAACATTAATGAAGGATACGAGCTCGTGCGACACGCCTTTGAAGACGCGGAACCCGAAATCAAAGGTGTGGTAACCCTAATTGCCGAGATTGGATTGGAATACCTTGTATCAGAACCAATCAAGATCTGGAAGAAGGAGGTTCTTGAATTTTTGAGTGCAGCTTCACTTGATGATACTGAACTCAAGATTAAGTCCAGAGTTCATGGAACCAAAGTCAAGGTCACACAGAAAAGTCTAAGGAAGGTACTTCAACTACCAAGAACAAAAGAGGAAGAAGATGTATCTGCTTCTAAGACTAGAGAGGCATTGAGATGGTGTAGACTGGATTCAAACCTGAAAATTGGATCAGTTTTCAATAGAAAAGGGATGAACATCCAAGGAAAGTTTCTGTCTGAAATAGTTGGCAAGGTCATCCTGAGCAAGCCTGGAGGACATGACAGAATTTCAGCTCATATGTTCAGTTTGATGACAAGGATTATCTTCAAACTTAAGACTGACTGGTCAGTAGTTCTGTTTGATAAGATAAAAGAGAGCCTGAAGAAGCCCAATCTGGGTAGAATTCTGAGTCTATACCTAGCTAGAAGTATTCTCGATGTGATGAACCAAGCTGCAGGTTCCAAGATAAACCACATGAGGAGAATGAGTTTGAGAATTTTCTCTAGGTGGGATAGAGTATTGACAAAAGAAATGCCAACTCCAGTAAAGGACACACCTCAGAAGAAGAAGAAGACAGCCATTGTGGCTCAAGAATCCTCTAGCAGCTCTGAAGAGCAAGCGGTGTTTAGTTCTGATGATGAAAGGGTAGAAATGCTGAACAGTCTCCAGGAAGACTAGAAGATGCACAGAGGCATGGGGAGCTACCACCACATAGCCCAATTCACCTGGATCCACTCCAGGGGGAGCCTCTACATGTGGAAGAGCCAACTCCACTAGAGAGTGAAAGGGCTACTCAAACCATACTAGAGGTAATCACTGAAATTAATCAATTAGATTTCACTATTGAGGATGAAGTTTTGACTGATTCATTACCTGATGTTCATCAGTAAACACAGATACAACCTCAACCACAAGATGTTGTCATGGAGGACACATCTGTTGCTGATAAAGTGGTTGATGAGATCAGAGATTCTCCAGCCCATTCTCAACAGGAATTTACATTAGAAGAGCTGTTCCCTGTTCTTCTACAAACTGATTTTGAGAGAGAGAAAGTTGCTGCTGAGGGGGAGAATGTCAATATTGAGGGGGAGCATATGGAGATTATAGAGGAAACTGCAAGCAAGGAGACTGAGGAGCCAAGAGATGCTGAAGGGCTACCTAGGACTGAGAAGGATTCACATCCAAGTCCTAAGGATAGAGTAGATATAGTCAGTACTTCTGTATCAGAAGATGAAGAGGCTGTTAGAGCCAAGAAAAGGAAGTTCCAGGTCTTCAAGAGAAGAAGCCAGAACTATAAGAAAGCCCTACAGACAATTGCTCCACAGCCTGCCACCACTACTGATTATAGTTCACTAATGGTGGCTTTGCAGATTAAGCTGGATGAGCAAAGGCAAGCTCTAGAAAAATATATGGATGAAGGGCATAAATCCCTACAATTTGATGTGGCACAAGACATCAAATAAATCAGATTTGAAGTGAATCTCAATAAGAAAGAAATGACTGATTGTTTCCATAAAGGAGGCAATGCAGTGGTCTATCTGGCTACACATCAAGAGAAGATAAAGACACAGCTTGATGATCTGGCACAAAAACAAGGTTATGTCCTGGAGAATCAGCTGAGAATGAATGATAATCTGACTACTTCTCATAATGCCATAGTCACTGAAATGAATAATATAGCTACTGCCCAGACTGCACACAGTGCTGCTGCCAAAGCTGAGTTTGATAAGCAACTCCAAGAAAGCCTACTTGCAGTTCACACTGCTATTGCAGATTCTCAAAAGGTTATTTCTGACAGGCTACAAAAGTTAAAACCTTTATATAAAGATGGAGTCAACTATTTGAATGCATAGATAAGATTTCAGAAAGATGATCTGAGGGATCACATAGAGAGAGAAGTCATAAAGGGGGAGAGGGTATTAGTCAAGGCAGGATCTGATCATGCCATATGGATTTCAAATTCCATCAGAGCCACCCTTGGATATCCACCTTTATGTGATGATGATAATGTTGCAGAGTCTGGCAACAATCCTGCATACTTTGGAGGAGAGCAAGCTGAAGTGGCTCAAGTGATATATCCTCCAGCAGATTTTGATATGATACATCAGGAGGTACAGTCTATGTATAGTCCTCCTGAGGGTAATCAAAATGTTATTATTGAGAAGGTAGTCCAGCCTGTACCAGAGGCACTACTAAAAGAGCAAGAAGCTTTGTTAAAAGAATAAGAGGCCCAATTATCTAAGAAAAGATTCAGAGAGCAAGCTGAATTAAGGCCAGATTTTGAACAATGGAGCCCCACATCCAGGAATATCATCTTGACTGCTTGGAAGGCTGCTAAGGACAATGTCTTGGATAGAGGCAAGTGGTATTCTGACCTGGAGTGGAGAAAACATGAGAATAGGCAAGAGGCCATAGTACAACATAGAAGGAAGGCTAAACTGGGAAAGCTACCTCCTAATGCACAGGAGCCTAGCAAGTATTTCCCTAAGCCTTATCACTATTTTGAAAGGGAGAAGATAAAGGCTGAAGAGCTGAAAAAGAAAGATCTTAAAGGGAAGAAGCCTGCTGCTGCTGATGACAATGAAGCTCCAGTTCAAGCAAAGATTCAATCTGGAAAGGGGATTGTAATCAAGGAACCAGAGCAGCCATAAGATAGCATTTTCTTAAGTTTACAATTTGAAATCATTTGTATTAAACTCTATGTAAACTTTTGATTAATGAAAATGTTGGAATTTGTAAGAACAATGTTATATGTTCAATCTATATACATTAATTGTTCTGAGATAATTGTCTATACATGTTCTGTTCATACATGTTTAAGTATTTACCCTGTCATATATTACTGTTTTACATCATACTAAGAATTTTTTATGTATGGTGTATATCATTGACTAAGGGTTATGACTTCTCCAAATAGGGGGAGATTGTTGGGTACAGTGGAATATATATACCTGATTTGAAGAAGCCTCACCCTACTCAATGATATACACCAAGGTGTATTTGATGTACTTTGAGTTTATTTGTACAGGTTAAGTAATTGCAAGGAAAGCAAAAAAGTTTCTAAGTCCATGTGTCGACACCCAGAATAAAAGTGTCGACACTTAAGGAGGCTTGTGTCGACACCTAGAGAAGTTGTGTCGGCACTTGGAGTAATTGTGTCGACACCAGGAAGGCAGAGTCGACACCAGAAGGAAAGTGTCGACACATACAGGTAGTGTCGACACACAATGAAGAATTTTCTACATAATCAGTGTCAACACTTAGAAGCAGTGTCGACACCCAGAGAAACTTTGTCGACAGCAAAAGTGTCGACACTAGGAGGCTGTGTCGACACTCAGCAAACTTCAACAAAGTTCAAGTACAAGTGTCGACACTAGGAGGCTGTGTCGACACTCAGCAAAACTTCAACAAAGTTCAAGTACATGTGTCGACACTAGGAGGTTGTGTCGACACTCAGTAAACTTCAACAAAGTTTAAGTACAAGTGTCGACACAAAGGAGATGTGTCGACACTCAGCAAAGTCTCAACACATGAAGAATGTGTCGACACAAAGGAGATGTGTCGACACTCAGCAAAAGTTTCAACACAGAAGGCATGTGTCGACAGAAAAGAGAAGACAAAGCAGGTAAATTTAAAATATAATGCGATTCAAGGGCCTACTGTTTCTTCTGATAGTGCATTTCCTCCTCCGATCAACAGTGACCCCGATCTTCCCATTGACATGTGAAAAGGCATTCAATAGTGTACTCTGCATCCTCTTTATGTTGTTGTATCCTATGCTTAATTTTCACCGAATGGAAAGCATTTTGCTCTTTCTATCTCTTCTACTGTCATCCCAACTACTTATCATAAGGCCCTTGATAGTCCTCAGTGGAAAGATGCTATGGATGAAGAAATGAACAGATTAACTAAAAGATGGACTTAGACTCTTACACCCCCACCTTTGGGCATTGATGTGGTTGGTTGTTGGTGGGTCTTTGTGGTGAAATATATTCCCGATGGCTCGGTTGATCGCTATAAGGCACGACTTGTTGCTAAAGGATTTACTCAGACATATGAGGTGAACGTCTCTGATACCTTTTCTCCTGTTACCCAGATCAGCACTATACGTGTTCTCTTCTCTGTAGCTGTTAATTTCGAACGGGAGATGTCTCAATTAGATGTGAAGAATGCTTTCCTCTATGGAGATTTGCAAGAGGTAGTTTACATGGAGAAACTTCCAGGGTATGTTGCTCATGAGGAGTCTCAAGTGTGCAAGCTGCGGAAGGTAATTTATGGCTTAAAATAGAGTCCACGAGCTAGGTTTGATAAGTTTAGTGGAATTGTTTCTCTTATTGGGTTCAATCGAAACTCTATTGATCATTCTCTGTTTATACGCGAGACTACTAAATGCCTTGTGGTTCTTGCTGTCTATGTTGATAACATTCTTCTGACTGATGATGATAAAGAAGACATTGATCTAGCCAAATGACATCTTTGACAACATTTTGATACTAAGGACATGGGAACTCCGAAGTACTTTTTGGGAATTGAGATTTCACGGAAGAGAAACTTGGTGGTCCTTTCACAACGAAAGTATGAGCTAGATCTCTTAAAGAAAACTGGTCTTCTTGACACAAAACTTGGTCGTTTCCCGATGGCGGTTGGAGATGATAAGGGGTGGACTAAAGATTCTCCTCTTCTTCCAGATTTCACTTTATACAGACGTCTTGTAGGCAAACTCATATATCTGACTATTACTAGACCAGATAACTATTATGCAGTTTGGCAGGTCAGTCAGTTTATGCAGAGTCCTAGAGAGTATCATCTTCGGTCGGCCATGAAGATTCTGGAGTATGTGAAAGAGTCTCCAGGAAAGGGCTTATTATTTCAGAAGAATGGTCATCTGAGGATTGAAGCATACTCTGATACTAGCTATGTTGATAACAAGGAAGATAAAAAGTCTACATTAGGATCTTACACCTTTGTAGAAGGAAACCTTGTTAGCTGGAAATGCAAGAAGCAGACAGTGGTTCCAAGGTCTAGTGCTGAAGCTGAATATAGGAGCATGGCCTCAATCACCTGTGAGTTGAAATGGTTACGAGAGCTTATGCTTGACTTTGGAGAAGTCTACGATCATCCTCTTCCTATGTTCTGTGATAACAAAGCCACCATTTACATATCGAAGAATCCTGCCTTTCATGAGAGGACAAAGCACATTGAGGTGGATTGTCATTTCATTAGGGAAGAAGCATTGAAGAATTGGATCTGTACTCCCTTCGTCACTTCTGATAAAGAACTAACATTCTTTTTTACAAAACCAGTTTCGGCCACAGATGTTTGTAGCAAGCTCGGCATGATTGACATATATGCTCTAGCTTGAAGGGGAGTGTTAGAGCTTCGCGGTTAGGTACTCTAGTCGGGCGGCTAGCAGGTCGGGCAGTCTGGCAGTTAGTCCAGATGATCTTGTTCTCTAGGAGAAAATCCAAGAAGATGCAGTCTGAGGACTTCCCGCATCTACGGTTTGGTGGTTTACTGTTACAGTTGGTCTGGCAGCTAGTTATACGGTTTGGAAGATTGTCGAGCGGACTGGTCTTGTGGCCTGTCTTTGTAATTTCGGTCTGAGGGCTTCCCATAACTGCAGTCTGGTGGTTTACCGTAGCAACGTTCTGGCGATGAGTCGTAGAGCGTAAAGGATGGTAAACACTGCTGCGGACAGGCAACTTACTGACAGTCTGGCGGACTGGCGGTTAGCAAGGGAGATCTGGCGGTTAGCTGACGGTCAGGTGAATAGAATTGGCGGATCCTTTTTTTAGTCCCACACCTCTTATTATATTCTCTCATCTCCCCCGTTTCATATAAATATGGGGGCATACGTACCTATGTATTATATATCATTTTGGAGCAATAAAATTTGCGGTTTATTTACTTTTTGTCGTCTTCTCGCTCATTTCTCACACATCTAACTCTTTGGCAATCTCTTAAGTAACAGGGAGAGTGACCTCAACACAGATAGAAATCCTCAAGTAGTGGAGTTGTTGTAGTCTGAGTCCCTGTATGATCTCCTCTCATGCATATCTGCTCCTAGCCCCCTTGGGTGAGATAAATTCCTCAAGTGTGTTGTCGACGTAGTTCAGGGCCTTGCACGAGCTTTCCTCCTGCATACCGACTACTTGCTCCTCGAGTGGACCTCCTCTCCACCTCTAGTTGAGCTCAGCTCCTGTGAGGTGTCGAATCTATTCTCCGACTCCAATTGAGCTCCTCTCCCGTGAGATGTCGACCTCTCCTCCACCTCCAGTTGAGCTTCCTCCTATGAGGTGTCGACTCTTCTCCAACTCCAGTTAATCTCGGTTCCAACGAGGTGTCGAATCTATTCTCCACCTCCAGTTGAGCTTCCTCCTGTGAGGTGTTGACTCTATTACCACCTCTAGTTGAGACCCTCTCCTGCTAGGTGTCGACCTTCTCTCCACCTCCAGTTGAGCTCCTATCTTGTGAGGTGTCGACCTTTTCTCAACCTCCAGTTGAGCTTGTGTCATGCAAGGGGTCAAATGTCTGGTTCACCTCCAATTGAGCTCGGCTCCTACGAGGTGTCGACCTCTCTCCACCTCTAGTTGAGCTCGACCCCTGTGAGGTATCGGCTCTATTCTCCACCTCCAGTTGAGCTCCTCTCCTGTAAGGTGTCAAGCTCTTCTCTACCTCTAGTTGAGCTTCCTCTTATGAGGTGTCGACTCTTCCCACTACCAGTCAAGCTCCGCTCCTGTGATATATCGACTCTATTCTCCAACTTAGTTGAGCTCGGCTCCTACGAGATGTCGACCTCTTCTCCAACTTAGTTGAGCTCAGTTCCTATGAGGTATCGACCTTCTCTCCACATCCAGGTAAGTTTTGCATGTGAGATGTCAACCCTTTTCCACCTCTTCCAGTTTAGCTTGCCCGCCTAGCGAATGATATGGGAGGTGTCGACTCTTTTCCACCTCATTCAGTTGAGTTTTACCTCTGGGAGGTGTCAACATTTTCTTTCCTCCTTCAGTTGAGCTCCACTCCTAGGAAGGACCTCACGCATCACATCGCATACCGCCATCTCTCCGAACTACTGGTTCAACATTGTTTTTCCAAGCTCGTGTCAAGATCGAAAAAAGCAGGGATTGTGAATAACCCATAATTCGTCGAGATCAGAAGTACCCAAGAAGATGACATCGTAAGACTTTAATGGTATCGTCCTTTTCAACGACAGGGTCGTCTACTCAAAGTACACTTGTGGTGGTGGAACACAATCATAAGGCATTAGTTTGGGAGCATTTCGATAAGGTTCAAGCTGGTGCCGAATTCAAGACGCGATTCAAATTATGCTCAAAGCTGCTGACTCTTATGGGAAACTCGACACTAGCAAGACACCTTAAGTCTTCCGTTTCAAGACAAGCTTCTGAGTCCAGTCAGACCCAAATTTCAGGAGCAGGACAAATTTGGACATACAATCAACTTCGACAACGAGACTTGCAGATGAAACAAATCATCAAACATGAGTTGCCATTCAGCCACTACGACAACGAGGATGCGACATAATACATACATGGAGGGATTCAGCCCAAATATCAACAGGTAAGTAGAACTTCACTTAGGCACGACATCATTAAAACCTATTTAGAATCAAAACAATCGTTAATAAATTTTTTGAAACTTTCGAGTGTCGTATAAGTTTAACGAGTGACGTTTGGAGTAGTTGCATAATAGTAGGATTATCGTATATATATCACGTGTCATTGGATCGATCCCGTTTCATGGGAGCTAAATAAACGCATAATATGTTTTGAAGGTTTTGAATATCCGCACACAGGTAAAGCTATATATAATGTAATTATGAAATGTGTGTGAGAATTTAAATTAAAAGATAAAATAACGAGTATTTCTTTTTATAATGTCTCTAATAATAACGTAGTTATTGATTGATTAAAATGTGATTTAAAACCAATGTTAAGCGATACGTTTTTTCACACTCAGTGTGTTTGTCACGTTTTAAATTTAGTGGTATAATATAGTTTAGCCGTCATGGAACCTTATATTGAAAAAATTCGACTAATGCTTAGAGTCATTTATAGTTCTAGGCAACGATCTCAGGATTTTAGAAACTTTGTAAATGCACATGGTAAAAATTATTTGAAACCTTAATTTGATATGCCTATTAGATGGAACTCAATATATAAAATGTTAAAAAAACGTTTCAACAAAAATCACTTCTTATGGAAAATTATAACATGGTAAATACTCATGATTTTACTGATGCCGATTGAGACGTATTAGCAAATTATATGAATTATTAAAATGTTTTTATAGGACGACTGTTTTTTTATCTGACGTGTACTATCCTACTAGCTTACTAGTAATTGAAAATTTTATAAATATCGCACAAAAATTTGATTATTATAAGCAACATTAAGGATGACTTCCATTAAATGAAATAAGGAAGAATTTTTTAAAAAATATTATAGAGAAATACATGTAATGTTTTCGTGCGTCGCCGCTTTAAATCTGCTATTCGGCATAGACAACGTAGAAAATTTGATAGAAGAAATCAATACAAATTTAAATTTAAATTTTGATGATTGTGGTGACATTAGTATTCAAAATTTTAATTTTTACTGAGTGTTACAATTATTATGATAATTTAGCGCAATAAAAAATAAAGGATACTTTTAAAATTTTTTTTTTAGAATTAGCAGTTAGGAAAAAGGCGTGTGTAACATCCCGACTTTTATTGGGTCACCAGAATACTAGTGGACCCAATAAAAGTGACCCGAACGTCTACCCGTGGCCTGGTAGGAAGCAACCCTAGGCAGGGTATCCGGTTAGAGAACTCTGTTGTGAGTTATGTCAGTTCTTGTGGCCTCGTATAACCAATGTGAGCGCGTCTGAACTCGTTCCGTTGAACTCTGATGTCATGTGGTGGATATGACCGTTCCTCGTAAAACGTCGTGAAAATGAGATTTTTGATTATCGAGCTAGAGAACTCCGGTTTGAGTTCTGTCAGTTCCTGTGGCCTCATGTAGTCAATACGAGTGCGTTGAAACTCGTTCCGTAGAATTTCGAGGTCATATGGTGGATATGACCGTCCCTCATAGAATGTCGTGAAAATGAGATTTTTGGATATTGACATAGATAACTCTGATTTGAGTTCTACCAGTTCTTATGACTTCGTGTAGTTGATACGTAGTCATCGTAACTCGTTGCATCGCTATTCGAAACCTAACGATGATACTGAGCATTTTGATCATTTTAGCGCGCTACGACGTGCAGATTTTGAATACTTAGCAAACGAACATCGATTCGACCCCTTATAGTGGCATTGGATTCGTATGGTCAATAAAAAGTCAACAAAATTGGTCCCGGACAGTTTCGATGACGGGTGGTCAAACCGTGGTCAAATCAATCTCAGTCGTGCACCAAAAAGCGTGCGCACACCAATCGTGACACGACACCCCAACTTTGACCCGACCCCCAATGACTTGGACCTATTTTGACTTTGACCAACATGGGGGACCCACCCCATGGTTGACTTTCGTCAAACCTCTTTACAACCAAAATTTCTTAAGAGAATTTATTTTCAAATGCCCCCAACTTGAGGCCACCATTATAAGGCCATAATGGAGCACTCACAGGCTCAAATTTCTATGTAGGCAGCTAAGGGAGAAGGGCCTTGGGCCAAGTCAAGAGAGAGAGAGAGCCCTTCTCCTTCTCTTCCTCGCTCTTTCTCAATTCCAAAGCCCACCTAAACTATGCTACAAGATGAGGACACATGGTTGTCCTTGTCCATTCAGATGGATGTCACCCGCCATAGCCTTGCTAGGATGAGCCAAAATTCTCTCTCCTTATCTCTCTTTCTATTGGCTAAAAGCAAGCCCCCACATGGTCTAAATAGCCTTTAACCCCAACCCACTCCTAGGGTGTACAATCAGCCACTAAAATGCTGCCAGCTCCCCCCCCCCTTAAACTCACATGGAGTTCGAGTAACCATGGCTCAAACCCTCTCTGGTTGCCATGGCCAAGAAGGAGAAGAGGAGGGAGGGGCTCTCCCATCCCTCTATTTAAAGACCTTAACTCCACCAGAGCATTGCACTCCTCTTCTCAAGCTCAAACGAGCATAGCCACCACCATGCCGGAGTTCTGCTTCGCCGGAAACTGCCCACCCGAGCTCCACCACCTTCCACCGCCATTAGTGTAGGAACTCACCAGAGGCTGCCAGAGACCCCAAACAAGCTGGAAACCTTCTCCTCTCCTTCCTCCCTATCTTTCAGACGCTTTGCATGCAAGATCCGTTGGCCGGAGTGCCGCCTCCGTCACCCCCTCTCCACCGTTCAAAAATTAAACAAAAATAGCTTCGGCGATGGCCGGCTGCGGGAGGCTGCCGGACCACCGCCGGAGTGGAGCGCCCACCCCCAAGGAGTCGGCCGGGGGCAAAGCCACGGCCGGCCGGTGACCGTCCGGCCGCGGGGAAGGCCCGTAAGTGCGGCCATTCAGTACAGGCGATGAAGGAGATGAGTTATTTAATTATAATTTTTATAATATTTATAAACATTATAATTAAAATGTATATTTTTATTTTCTAGAGAGTAATTTAGGCTACTAGGAAAAATGTTTTGAATATGAAATTTGATCCCAGGGCAATCTACACAAAAACTTTTGGAATTTGAATTGATTTGGTATTTATAAAAGCCTAAATAAGAATTATTTGACAAATTTGGAGGCCCAAAATTACTTGGAAAATTTTGGAATAATTATTAGGCTATTTTTAGGCCCTCTAAAAGGCCGTATTAAAATTTAGGAACTTTGGGATAAATATTGAAGATTTTTCAATTACTTGGAGCCTTGGTTCGGGCTCGAAAATTTATGCGCTCAAATTCTTTATAAATGAAAAGTCAAAGGGCGCGACCACCTTATATATTGAATATTAAGTTTAGTTGATTAATTGACGAAAGTTATCGAGGCAAGATTTTCCAGCTCCGAGTATTTCGAGATTTTTGCAAAACCACCTGATTTCCTATTATTGCTTCCGCAATACTCTATGATGTTATGTGAATGTAGTGATTCAAGCCGAGCTAGACGGCCAACTAGTGCTTAGCAGAGTGGGTCATTACCTCTTAAGGAACACTAAGTGGATGAAAAAAACAAATAGCTAATAAAGAAATTACAAAGGCAGAGTACCATGCAAAGTCACATATTCACGCCCATAGAAATGCAGCAGAAAGAATGTTTAATTATACATAATAGTTTAGAATTTTCTAAGAGCGTATCTATATATTATTTTTACACAAAAATGGAATTACGGTGAATCTTCCTGTCATATATAAAGAGAAAGTAGACTGATCGCTGAGGTAAGCATTGCAAAAGAACGGGGCTCGGGACAACCTCCAAAGAAATCCATCATTGTCGGTGACCATAAGCTCACTCGTTCGCATTCTCTCCATGACACTGGTTTGGTTCAAATGCGTGAATCAGTAGGACTTTAGGTTTAAGATGAGGCTTGAGTTATGGTGGGGTAAACGAGGAAAAACACAAAGGCTCAATGCACCTAACCCAAATGAGCTGAGATAAATGAACTATCCACACACAAATAAATACAAACACGCAGGTGCACCACAACCCCAGACTTGGACTTGACCACAAGGGTGTGTGCACCAACTACTCTCAAAACAAATCTACAAAAAAAGATATTCATTTTAACTTTTCACAATCAAGTTTTTTTCACAACATTTTCATTTTCACCTTTTTTTTCTTTTCTAAATTTTTTTCAGCAATTTTTTAGCACATTTTCAATGAAGCACATCCACACATCAACATATAGAACACCACATCAACACCCTCAACAAGATTATTAAGTGCACTAAAACTTGGATTTGGGTGTGTGACTAGGATCAACGTTTTGGCATTAGTGAGATAGTGGTGGAGCAGAATCAAGAGGACGACATGGGCACAAAGGGGCTAGCGAGGAATAGGCGATAGGAATGGGTACCCAAGCTTAACCAGGCCAAAATGATGGCCTACATCACAGTAACACAATTGAACTAATCTATACTCATGCTTTGAGAATAGCTTGGGGAAAGTTCTTAGCTGCCGAGAAATATTGTCCTTCTTCCTGACTCGAGCAATACGAGGCTAGCGACCATCTATACACATCCCTATGCTATCGTCGGATTCACACCGGATTCACCAATTTTGAGTAGAATAAACAATATTTACGCAAATAGAAAATATATAAAACTAAAATTATAATGAAAAACTAATTCTACTCGAATTTCTACACGAGATGTAAGCACTCAACTAAGAGCACTACATGAGTCAACATTTTACTCCGTCTCACAATCCTAAGCCAACATAGTGATTTTTCCAAATTACACAAAAGAAATGAATTAAACTCATGACTTGATAACGGTTAAGCACACACTCATGTGGGTGTCGTGGTGTGCGGTGAAAATGAACAATCCTAAAATAATTGAAATAAAAATACTTCTAGCATACTATGATATGTGCACGTGCAGTGGGAAACAACAAATACGACGACTCTCCCCCTAGATTGAATATATGCAATGCAATCCAAATAACATCACCATAAGAATTAAATTATTAGTCAGGGGAGAAGTTACCTATGCTCTTGAATGAGCATACTAGAAGAGTAATAAAATTCATAATCGCAACCTCCTCCGCAAAAATTTTTTTGCCACACCTGTGAAAAGAATTCCAAGTAACAAAATATTATATATACCAAAATCTATCACATCACAGATCTAAATTATGCTACTATAACCAACACGGCTAACACATCACAAAACAATAATGTAAAATAGATATAAACAAAAGATAGATGTACACAAACACACCCAAGGGATGATGCTCCAGCAGAGTAATGTCAAGTACATCACTAAAAATAATAAAAAACAAGAACAAAAACTAAAAGCTGCTCAGAAGAATTCACTAGAAGAGATGAGCAAATGATCACTGAGGCGAGTAGCGAGGAGACTGCAGAGGAGGCTGCGGAGGAGTATGCCTCCGACGAGACTGTGAAGTAGAGGCCCGGGCAAGAACACCAGGAGGCTCCACTCCCAAATGCGCCCCGATCCAAGATGATTACTCGTACTACATGGCCATAACTTCCTCCATGCGCACAAAGCGCACATAAAACTCATGGTCATGCTGCTCAATGCTCATTCGAGGAGCATGCCTCCAGGGAGCAAGAGCAGCATGGAGGGGTGTATAGGGATCATGCAGACCAGTCCCAAATGTGGACTCTACCTCAACAACATCAGCACGATTGGCACCCTCCGGATCAGCTTGAACACAAAAATCAAGCCCAAAGGAATGAAGTGATCACTGGAGATGACGGTCTTCGGCGACAGCGTCTCCCAGACCCCCAATCCCTATTGGAAATTGAACCAGGCTATCTGAACCATCACTAGTATTAAAATAAGAACATTAATGTACCTGTTTACCAAGAGTCACTTTCCTTGGAAACAGTCTTCTGCATTAATCTCTTGTTGTTTCGTTTCCCTGCTGTTCTGCACCTATATAAACAAGTTGTACCTGATTGCAAGATATTCACAATGCTATTATGAAAGCCTCTCTGTTCATATCTTCCTCGTTATTTCCCTTGCATCAGTATATAGAAATGTTAGCTGTTTAACTTTCCATCAGTGGTATCAGAGCCAGGTTGCTAGCTTGTTGAATCTCTACCCATGGCTTCATCATCCGTCAATGCCGCTCCGTATGCCCACTTTCCTACCCCAGTTTTCAATGGGGAATTGTATGATCACTGGGCCGTAAAGATGGAGACGCTGCTAGACTCTCAAGATCTCTGGGAGACCGTTCGAAATGGCCCCAAACTTGATGAGAAGGCAAAAGATGGAGAAGTAAGAATACCCAAGGGAGAAAAACTCAAAAATTCCTAGGCACTACTCTCCATCCAGCAGGCTGTCGCACCAACCATCTTTCCCCGCATCATTTGTGCAAAAATGGCAAAGGCAGCTTGGGACACATTGAAAGAGATTTATCAAGGTGATCAAAAGGTCATCTCCATCAGAAAAGTAAATTTAAAACGTCAGTTTGATGGACTCAACATGAATGAGGGAGAAACTATTTTTGAATTTATGCCCAAGCTAACCAATCTATCAAACCAACTAAGCACCTTGGGATCTCCTATTCCAGAGAAAGGAATAGTTTTAAAGATACTTATAAGCCTTCCAAAACCTTATGACCATATTGCTGCTGCTATTGAGGAGAGTAACGACCTCAACACTCTCCCAGTTGGTGCCCTCATTGGGAAAATCTAGTCCCATGAGGAGAGGTTGAAGCGTCATCTACCCAATGTGGCACAAGCTTTTCAAACCAAAATGCATCTTGGGAAACCAAACTCAAATGCCAAATACCCTGGCCCAGCTAGCAAAAAATTCAATAGGCGAGGGCCAACCTGGAAGAAACCTTCAGATCCATCACAACACCAATATCACATGGATGAGTCTGTTGAAAACAGCCAGACTACTGGGCTCTATTGCACCCTATGCAAAAAATCAAACCATGACAATACTAAATGCTTTTATAAGTGCACAAGGTGCAAAAAACCAACTCATTTTGATCGAGATTGTTGGTACAAAAATAAAGAAAAGGCTAACTTTAGTGAAGATGCAAAGCCAGTCGAAGAAAACCTGTTTCTCACCAGCAGCAAGGAGTTAGATGAACCACACAAATCATCAAAATGGTACATCGACTCCGGGTGCTGAAGTCATATGTCAAATGACAGGACTTTGTTCATTGAACTTGATGAAAGTTCTAAATCCCTGGTGTATTTGGGAGATGGAAATGCAAAACAAATTGAAGGAAAAGGCTGTATACGAGTAAGAGATCAAGATGGCAAGAATAAAGTAATCTCAGATGTGCATTTTGTGCCTACCTTGGCTCAGAATTTGCTCAGTGTAGGCCAACTGATGAAGAATGGGTACACCATACTTTTCAAATCTAACACCTGCATGATATCGAATGATTCCAACATGCAGGTTGCCTTAGCCAACATGATAGAGAATAGAGAATTCACTCTCACTCTGCCTCCTGCATCACCCCCAGGAGGCTTACTCCACCACAAACTATCATCAAGCCTCATCTACTACTTGGCATCATAGGCTTGGCCATCTGAATTTCAACTACATCAAGGAGCTAATTGAAAATAATCTTGCTGAAGGCGTGCCTGAGGTCAAAATACATCATAGCCAGTGTGATATATGTGCTCAAAGCAAGTCCCACAGACAGCCATTCCAACTGTCACAGAACCGTCGATCAAGCCCATTAGAGCTGCTGCACTGTGATCTGTGGGGACCTGCTACCTCCTCATCTCTAGGAGGCAAATTGTACTTCTTCCTCATTGTGGATGATTTCTCAAGGTACATGTGGATCTACTTTCTCGAACAAAAGTCTGAAACACTTTCTTGCTTCATTGATTTTAAATGTAAAATTGAGAATAAACTCGAGAAGAAAATAAAAACTATAAGAAATGATAACGGAGGCGAATTCACTTCCCATGCCTTCAATCATTTTTGCAAACTGAGCGGTATAAGGCATGAATTTACTGTGCCAGCAACACCCCAACATAATGGGGTAGTAGAAAGAAGGAACAGAACGATCGCAGAAATGACTCGCTCTATGCTTCTACATAAGTCCTTACTAAAAAATTTCTGGGGAGAAGCCACAAGCACGGCTGTGTATATATTGAATAGAGCCCCTACTAAGGCTTTAAGTGGAATGACACCTTATCAAGCTCTGAATGAAAAAAAATAAACATTGGGCATTTTAGAACCTTTGGGTGCATAGGTTTTGCTCATGTACTAAAAAATAAAAGAGATAAGTTGGACCAATCCAGTGAAAGATGTATTTTTTGGGGTATAGTGAGCTGAGCAAGGCTTATAGATTATACAACCCAATCAAACAAGAACTCATCATTTCTAGAGATGTGACATTCCATGAAGATAAATTGTGGACTTGGGCATCAGACAAGGTAAATGAAACAAACACTTCACTTATAACCCCGGTTGAATTCACAAGTAATCCCCTCCATGAGATTCAGGATAGCTCAGATTTAGAGATACCTAACCCTATTTCACCTGAGTCATCATTGCCCCGTCATACTAGATCCATTCAGGATATTTATGAAGCTATAGAATGTGTTTTATTCCACTCCACACCTTCCAGCTATACAGAAGCTGCTGCAATCAAAGAATGGAAAAGTGCAATGGATGAAGAGATACGACTAGTAGAGAAAAACAACACCTGGTCTCTTATTCCATCACCCAAAAATAACGCCATCATTGGATTAAAGTGGGTCTTTAAGTTAAAGACCGATGAGAAAGGGAATGTGGTGAAACATAAGGCTAGGATAGTGGCCAAGGGCTACTCAAAGAAATTTGGGAGGGATTATGAGGAAACCTTTGCCCCCGTGGCTCGTATTGATTTTGTAAGACACATTCTTGCCATAACCGGCAACACTGACTATCTTATTTACCATCTTGATGTTAAATCTGCCTTTTTAAATGGAGAATTGCAGGAGGATGTCTACGTTGAGCAACCCGATGGGTACCAAAAGAAAGGCAAGGAGAATCATGTGTACAAGCTTCACAAATCCCTGTATGGACTTAAACAGGACCCCCCGCGCATGGCATTCCAACATCACAACATACTTCCAAGAGGAGGGGTTGATAGCCAGCCAGCTTGAGCCTTCTTTGTTCATTAAAGAAGGAACTGACAACTAGAAGCTTATTGTCTATTTATATGTGGATGATCTTCTCATTTCAGGAGGGTCAATGGATGCTATCAATGAATTTAAGAAAAAGATGGAGAGGAGGTATGAAATGACTAATCTTGGACACCTGAGTATGTTTCTTGGATTGCAGGTAAAGCGTCTGTAGAATTCCGATTTCCTCTCTCAGGAAGCGTATGCAACAGAACTCCTAAAAAATTCAAAATGTGGGAATGCAATCCCTCTCAAACACCTATATGCCCCCATTTTAAGCCCAACAAATCCAAAGAAGGGGATGAGATGGAGAATGAACAGACCTACAGAAGCTTGATTGGGTCACTAATATACCTCACTCACTTCAGACCTGACCTGGAGTACGCAGTCAATTTCCTCTCTCGATTTGTTAGCTCTCCCACAACTCAGCATATGCTAGCCGCAAAACGTGTCCTTAGATACGTGAAGGGTACACTCACCCATGGAATTCTCTTTAATAAGGACCTCAATCCAAGTCTCACCGGCTTCTGTGATTCTGATTGGGGAGGTTCACTTGATGATCGAAGAACCACAGAGGGGTACATTTTCTTCTACGGGTCAAGTCCCATCTCATGGAAATAAAGGAAACAACAAACCGTTGCCCTATCAACAACAGAGGCCGAGTACATGGTCGTGAACACCGCAATTTGCGAAGGAATATGGCTACAGAGGATGGTAGAAGAATTTACAGAAGAAGAGAAGAAGGCGTTTCTCCTGAAATGTGACAATACATCCGCAATTGCTCTGTCGAAGAATCCAGGTTTCCATAGTCGGAGAAAACACATCGAAATAAAGTACCATTTCATTAGAGAGAAGCTGGAACAAGGAGTTGCAGAGCTCAGCCACAGTCCTACCGAGCTGCAGGTCGCAGATATCTTTACCAAAGCTCTCAGCAGAAGCCGTCTTGAAGAACTAAAAATTGCACTAAAAGTGTGCACCCCGCCTGGTTCAAGGGGGATATTGGAAATTGAACCAGGCTATCTGAACCATCACTAGTATTAAAATAAGAACATTAATGTACCTATTTACCAAGAGTCACTTACCTTGGAAACAGTCTTCTGCATTAATCTCTTGTTGTTTCGTTTCCTTGTTGCTCTGCACCTATATAAACAAGTTGTACTTGATTGCAAGATATTCACAATGCTATTATGAAAGCCTCTCTGTTCAGATCTTCCCCGTTATTTCCCTTGCATCAGTATATAGAAATGTTAGCTGTTTAACTTTCCATCAATCCCTTGGCAAATTGGATGATGTAGTGCAAGCCTCCTATAGACTTCAGGGGAAGATAAGTTGCCTGGCGTAGAAGGTAATGGGAAAGAACACACATGAGATGAAGAGACACACACTGATGCATGTTGTAGAAGTAGAGAAGATCCTACTAGCCCACTACGTTCTGGCTCATGGTGTGGGCATTGATCCTTTGCCCGATCAGGTACTGAACGTACTAGAGCACAAGTGTGATAATCTCAGTAAACTTTGCTGCGAGCCTCATATGACCGGTTCCTTTCCATGATGGACTACCAGAACTCGCTCGTGAGGTTGGTATAAAACACCCGACTGCATGAGATCGTCCTGGGTTTAAATCCCGTCATGGAACGCCAGTGTGCCCATACCAATTGTGTAGATACGACCGAACATATGGGAGGAAATATGTTGGATCCCTAGTTGATTTGGGCTAGGTTCACTAAACTTAGGATGTGACCCAACATGTATAGCCAGGGTTAAATTTGTGTCATAGAGTCTAGGCCAAGTCCTTAGAGTCAATATCAGATGGACCAGCTATCAACAAGACCATCAGAGACTCAAGACTTAGAAGATTTCAAGACAAAGTAAAATGAGTTCGACATTCGTCGAACTCAGGTCGACGAAAGGCGTTCTCAGCTCGACGATCTTGAGATATTTCTTTGAGCTGAGCTCGACGATCTTCATTCTCTGCTCGACGAAAGCTGGGATACTTCAAGAGACTAAAGTCAGGATAAACTCAAGATTATTCTAAGTCCAACTTCAGGCTTTGGTCGACGAACATGATTCTGAGCTCGACGAATTTGGACCTCGAGTTCACAATAACCTTCTATTAGAAGATCTCAGGACGGCGAAGTCAACTTCTTAGGCCGACAAATTCTCAGGTCGACGAACCGTGTTCTTTGGTCGACGAATTCTGGAACCAGAAGTTTTCAAGTCAACACAAAATATTTGACTAAGTCCAGAATTATTGCTTAACTCCAGTCGACGAATGCAATTGTCAGCTCAACGAACTTCAGACAGAAAAGGCAAAGTTCTGAAACATGCAAGTTCTGTTATCAGCTCGACGAACTTGGGACTCAGTTCAACGAACTAGTAACTCAGCTCGACGAATTCTGTTATTCGTTCGACGATTCCAGACTTAGCCATTTCCAGCATTCAATCCTCACTCAAATGCAATAATTCCTGACAGATTAATGACTCAAACATTCTCTGAATGTAGCTGTTAGAGGAAGCATTAATTGTAGTCTTCTTCAGGAATATTACTTGCTGATTTTCCACGGGATAGTTGAGGAAATGAGTAAATGCTGATTATTCTCAAGGCGTCAACATTTATTACAGAGGATTCAAATTTTTGAATAGACATAGAAGAAAAGAAGATCGACAATCTGCAGCAACAATCAGAGAACAAGAATATACTCAGTCAAAAAGATAGACTGAATGCAAGATTACATACAACACCAGAAAAGCTTCACTCAAAAACTCATACTGAAGCTTACAGTGATAGGCAGTGATATTCATTCATTCAGAAGAAGAACAGTCATAATATATCAAGAGTCTTCCTCTTCAACATTCTCTCCAGGACTTCCCCAAGAACAACAATTTCAAATCAGTCAAGAAGATCCTGTATCACTGCTTGTCAAGAAATCAGATTGAAGACCTATCACCCTACAACAAAGCTCCAGATCTTCCCTGAACTATTCTACATCTCAGGGGGAGCTGTTTGCTAACATCATTCCACAATAGTCCTCTCTCTGATTGTTGACAGAGAAGACAAAATCACTCTCTCACCCCCTCATGTACAAAGGGTTGTCATCTCCCTTCAAAAGTGATTCCTGGTTGCAAGTCTCCTTACCAAAAGACTTAAGTTGGTTTTTGGGGACCTGATCAAAACCCATTGGTGTCAGGAACCTGATCAAAAATCTGAGTGGATTCCTACCAAGGGTGGTAGAAGAGTGGATGTACCCAGTTGAGGGGGAACCAATATAAATTTCTTGTGTCGTCTGGTTGCTTATCTTTTCTTTTTGTTCTTGCTGTGTGGCTGTGAGTAGGATTAATAGTATCTATTTTTCTGTTCTCTATTTATTTACTGCACCTTACAGTTTACAGCAAAAGATGTAACATCGCAGTTATAGGGACCTAATAAATAATAAATATACTCTATTCACCCCCCTCTAGAGTATTGTAGATCTAACCCTCACTTTCAATTGGTATAAGAGCAAGGTTCCTTTGGTTGCACAAGTTAATCCTTGAACCAAAGATCCTGTGTTAGATCTACATATCACTTTGTTCACATTTTAAAATAGAACCACAGCCATGGCACAGAACAAAGATTATTCAAGCACCAGACCTCCAGTTTGCAACTTGCAAAAGTTCGGAATCTGGAAGGCAAGAATCAAATTGTATATGAATTCTATTGATGAAGATATCTTTGCTTCAATCTTGACAGGAATACCTCCAGCACCTGCAATGTCTCCAAGCACTTCCACAAATATGACTGCAGTACCTCCTCTAGATTATAATGATGCTTACAGGAAAGCCAAGATGGCTGATGCAAAAGCCATGAACATATTGGTACAGACAATGTCTGATGATATTTTCCAGAAGGTTGCTGAGTGCACATCAGCAAAGGACATTTGGGATTCCCTGAACCAAATGGTTGATGGATCAGCTGATGAAAGGAAGGATAGGAGATCAAATCTCATATCCTAATATGAGAATTTTAAGAAGTAGGAAGCTGAAACAGTCTCAGAGATGTATAATAGACTAAGCTCAATCATCAATGAGCTAAAAACTCTGGACAAGATCATCACTCTCACTGAAGTGAATGACAAAATTCTGATGTGCTTCCCAAGCTCATGGGACACAAGAATCTGGCCTATCAAGGAGGCTAGATGCCTGAATGAGATATCAACTGAATCACTATTGGGCAAACTGAAATCTTATGAGCAGTTAATTAAGACAAAGGAGGCTGCTGAACAAAGAACACCTCCTGTAGTCAGAAGAGATCAGAACATAGCATTCAAGGCCTCAGAAGAATCAGAATCCACTGCATCAAATGAAGAGCTCATGAGTCTCTTTGCAAAGTGATTCTTCAAAATGGCTAGAAAGGACTTCAGGAGGAAGTCAGCAAGAAAGGATGACATGCCAAAGTATGACAAGACACCAATAAAGGAAGTGGTGTGTTATGGATGTAGAGAGCCTGGGCACATTCTCTCTGAGTGCCCAGAGAATTAGAAGAAAGAGAAGAGAAGAGAAATGGAAAAGGATTCCAGAAAGCATTTCACCAGCAAACCATCTTCCAGCAAACACAAGAGGAAGGAAAAGGGGTTTGTAGCTGAGACTTGGAGTGAGACTGAAGAGGAGTCAACATCTTCAAGCTCCAGTGAAGATGATGAAGAAGAAAGAGCAAAATAGGTTTGCCTCATGGCAATTGATGCCTCAAGGAGCAACTCAGAAGAAGGAGAGTCAGACAATGAGGAACCATCTTGATGTTAAATCTGCCTTTTTAAATGGAGAATTGCAGGAGGATGTCTACGTTGAGCAACCCGATGGGTACCAAAAGAAAGGCAAGGAGAACCATGTGTACAAGCTTCATAAATCCCTGTATGGATTTAAACAGGACCCCCCGCGCATGGCATTCCAACATCACAACATACTTCAAAGAGGAGGGGTTGATAGCTAGCCAGCTTGAGCCTTCTTTGTTCATTAAAGAAGGAACTGACAACCAAAAGCTTATTGTCTGTTTATATGTGGATGATCTTCTCATTTCAGGAGGGTCAATGGATGCTATCAATGAATTTAAGAAAAAGATGGAGAGGAGGTATGAAATGACTTATCTTGGCCACCTGAGTATGTTTCTTGGATTGCAGGTAAAGAGTCTGCAGAATTCCTATTTCCTCTCTCAGGAAGCGTATGCAACAGAACTTCTAAAAAAATTCAAAATGTGGGAATGCAATCCCTCTCAAAACCTATATGCCCCAGTTTGAAGCTCAACAAATCCAAAGAAGGGGATGAGATGGAGAATGAACAGACCTACAAAAGCTTGATTGGGTCACTAATATACCTCACTCACTCCAGACCTGACCTGGAGTATGCAGTTAATTTCCTCTCTAGATTTGTTAGCTCTCCCACTACTCAGCATATGCTAGCCGCAAAATGTGTCCTTAGATACGTGAAGGGTACACTCACCCATGGAATTCTCTTCAATAAGGACCTCAATCCAAGTCTCACCGGCTTCTGTGATTCCGATTGGGGAGGTTCGCTTGATGATCGAAGAAGCACAGAGGGGTACATTTTCTTCTACGGGTCAAGTCCCATCTCATGGAAATCAAGGAAACAACAAACCGTTGCCCTATCAACAACAGAGGCCGAGTACATGGTCGTGACAACCAAAATTTACGAAGGAATATGGCTACAGAGGATGGTAGGAGAATTTACAGAAGAAGAGAAGAAGGCGTTTCTCCTGAAATGTGACAATACATCCGTAATTGCTCTGTCGAAGAATTCGGTTTTCCATAGTCAGAGCAAACACATCGAAATAAATTACCATTTCATTAGAGAGAAGCTGGAATAAGGAGATGCAGAGCTCAGCCACTGTCCTACCGAGCTACAGGTCGCAGATATCTTTACCAAAGCTCTCAGCAGAAGCCGTCTTGAAGAACTAAAAATTGCCCTAAAAGTGTAAACCCCGCCTGGTTCAAGGGGGATATTGGAAATTGAACCAGGCTATCTGAACCATCACTAGTATTAAAATAAGAACATTAATGTACCTATTTACCAAGAGTCACTTACCTTGGAAAAAGTCTTCTGCATTAATCTCTTGTTGTTTCGTTTCCTTGTTGCTCTGCACCTATATAAACAAGTTGTACCAGATTGCAAGATATTCACAATGCTATTATGAAAGCCTCTCTGTTTAGATCTTCCCCGTTATTTCCCTTGCATCAGTATATAGAAATGTTAGCTGTTTAACTTTCCATCAATCCCTTGGCAAATTGGATGATGTAGTGCAAGCCTCCTATAGACTTCAAGGGAAGATAAGTTGCCTGACGTATAAGGTAATGGGAAAGAACACACACGAGATGAAGAGACACACACTGATGCATGTTGTAGAAGTAGAGAAGATCCTACCAGCCCACTACGTTCTAGCTCATGGTGTGGGCATTGATCCTTTGCCCGATCAGGTACTGAACGTACCAGAGCACAGGTGTGATAATCTCAGTAGACTTTGCTGCGAGCCTCATATGACCGGTTCCTTTCCATGATGGACTACCAGAACTCGCTCGTGAGGTCTGTATAAAACACCCGACTGCATGAGATCGTCCTGGGTTTAAATCCCATCGTGGAACGCCAGTGTGCCCATTCCAATTGTGTAGATACGACCGAACATATGGAAGGAAATATGTTGGATCCCTAGTTGATTTGGGCTAGGTTCACTAAACTTAGGATGTGACCCAACATGTATAGCCAGAGTCAAATTTGTGTCCTAGAGTCTAGGCCAAGTCCTTAGAGTCAATATCAGATGGACCAGCTATCAACAAGACCATCAGAGACTCAAGACTTAGAAGATTTCAAGACAAAGTAAAATGAGTTTGACGTTTGTCGAACTCAGGTCGACGAAAGGCGTTCTCAGCTCGACGATCTTGAGATATTTCTCTGAGCTGAGCTCGACGATCTTCATTCTCTGCTCGACGAAAGCTGGGATACTTCAAGAGACTAAAGTCAAGATAAACTCAAGATTATTCTAAGTCCAACTTCAGGCTTTGGTCGACGAACAAGATTCTGAGCTCGATGAATTTGGACCTCGAGTTCACAACAACCTTCTGTTAGAAGATCTCAGGACGACGTAGTCAACTTCTTAGGCTGACAAATTCTCAGGTCGACGAACTGTGTTCTTTGGTCGACGAATTCTGGAACCAGAAGTTTTCAAGTCAACACAAAATATTTGACCAAGTCCAGAATTGTTGCTGAACTCCAGTCGATGAATGCAATTGTCAGCTTGACGAACTTCAGACAGAAAAGGCAAAGTTCTGAAACATGCAAGTTCTGTTATCGGCTCGACGAACTTGGGACTCAGTTCGACGAACTAGTAACTCAGCTCGACGAATTCTGTTATTCGTTCGACGATTCCAAACTTAGCCATTTTCGGCATTCAATCCTCACTCAAATGCAATATTTCGTGACAGATTAATGAATCAAACATTCTCTGAATTTAGCCGTTGGAGGAAGCATTAATTGCAGTCTTCTTCAGGAATATTACTTGCTGATTTTCTACGGGACTGTTGAGGAAATGAGTAAATGTCGATTATTCTCAAGGCGTCAGCATTTATTACAAAGGATTCAAATTTTTGAATAGACATAGAAGAAAAGAAGATCGATAATCTGCAGCAACAATCAGAGAACAAGAATATACTCAGTCAAAAAGACAGACTGACTGCAAGATTACATACAACACCAAAAAAGCTTCACTCAAAAACTCATACTGAAGCTTAGAGTGATAGGCAGTGATATTCATTCATTCAGAAGAAGAACAATCATAATATATCAAGAGTCTTCCTCTTCAACATTCTCTCCAGGACTTCCCCAAGAACAACAGATTTCAAATCAGTCAAGAAGATCATGTATCACTGCTTGTCAAGAAATCTGATTGAAGACCTATTACCCTACAACAAAGCTCCAAATCTTCCCTAAACCATTCTGCATCTTAGGGGGAGCTGTTTGCTAATATCATTCCAGATTAGTCCTCTCTCTGATTGTTGACATAGAAGACAAAATCACTCTCTCACCCCCTCATGTACAAAGGGGTGTCATCTCCCTTCAAAAGTGATTCCTGGTTGCAAGTCTCCTTACCAAAAAACTTGAGTTGGTTTTTAGGGACCTGATCAAAACCCATTGGTGTCAGGCACCTAATCAAAAATCTGAGTGGATTCCTACCAAGGGTGGTAGAAGAGTGGATGTACCCAGTTGAAGGGGAACCACTATAAATTTCTTGTGTCGTCTGGTTGCTTATCTTTTCTTTTTGTTCTTGCTGTGTGGCTGTGAGTAGGATTATTAGTATCTATTTTTCCGTTCTCTATTTATTTACTGCACCTTACAGTTTACAGCAAAAGCTGTAACAACACAGTTATAGGGACCTAATAAATAATAAATGTACTCTATTCACCCCCTCTAGAGTATTGTAGATCTAACCCTCACTTTCAATTGGTATCAGAGCAAGGTTCCTTTGGTTGCACAAGTTAATCCTTGAACCAAAGATCCTGTATTAGATCTACATATCACTTTGTTCATATTTTAAAGTAGAACCACAACCATGGCACAAAACAAAGATTATGCAAGCACCAGACCTCCAGTTTGCAACTTGCAAAAGTTTGGAATCTGGAAGGCAAGAATCAAATTGTATATGAATTCTATTGATGAAGATATCTTTGCTTCCATCTTGACAGGAGTACCTCCAGCACCTGTAGCTTCTCCAAGCATTTCCACAAATATGACTGCAGTACCTCCTCCAGAATATAATGATGCTTACAGGAAAGCCAAGATGGCTGATGCAAAAGCCATGAACATATTGGCACAGACAATGTCCGATGATATTTTCCAGAAGATTGCTGAGTGTACATCAGCAAAGGACATTTGGGATTCCCTAAACCAAATGGTTGATGGATCAACTGATGAAAGGAAGGACATGAGATCAAATCTCATATCCAAATATAAGAATTTTAAGAAGCAGGAAGCTGAAACAGTCTCAGAGATGTATAATAGACTAAGCTCAATTATCAATGAGCTAAAAACTCTAGACAAGGTCATCACTCTCACTGAAGTGAATGACAAAATTCTGATGTGCTTCCCAAGCTCATGGGATACAAGAATCTGGCCTATCAAGGAGGCTAGATGCCTGAATGAGATATCAACTGAATCACTATTTGGCAAACTAAAATCTTATGAGCAGTTAATTAAGATAAGGGAGGCTGCTGAACAAAGAATACCTTCTGCAGTTGGAAGAGATCAGAACATAGCATTCAAGGCCTCAGAAGAATCAGAATCCACTGCATCAAATGAAGAGCTCATGAGTCTCTTTGCAAAGAGATTCTTCACAATGGCTAGAAAGGACTTCAGGAGGAAGTCAGCAAGAAAGGATGACAGGCCAAAGTATGACAAGACACCAATAAAGGAAGTGGTGTGTTATGGATGCAAAATTCCTGGGCACTTTCTCTCTGAGTGCCCAGGGAATCAGAAGAAAGAGAAGAGAAGAGAAAGGGAAAAGGATTTCAGAAAGCATTTCACCAGCAAACCCTCTTCCAACAAACACAAGAGGAAGCAAAATGGGTTTGTAGCTGAGACTTGGAGTGAGACTGAAGAGGAGTCAACATCTTCAAGCTCCAGTGAAGATGAAGAAGAAGAAAGAGCAAAAGAGGTTTGCCTCATGGCAATTGATGCCTCAAGGAGCAACTCAGAAGAAGGAGAGTCAGACAATGATGAAGCTTCTGAATCAGAAGCTGATCAGGTATTATCATTGTTTGATTATAATTCAGAATCTTTTAAATCAGACTTTAAAATCATGTGTTTAGACTTAGTCAACTCTGAGAAGGAAATCAAACTTCTCAGAGATAAGCAAGTTAACTATGATAACTTAGTATTAGAAGATACTAAATTAAAAAATGAAATAGATATGTTTAGTTAACAAATCATCGTTCTAAAAGATGAATTAAATAAGGCAAAACAGCTAAAAGAGTCACTAAATGAAAGAAGTAAACAACTAGCAGAAATCACTAACACATCTAATGCTAGGTTTAATGGAAGTAGGTTAGGATAGGTGCATCATCTAGTGAACCACCTATTATTCAGAAAAACCATCTATCACAACGCATCAATTTTATTTCTGGGAAAGGAAAGAAGAATACTGATCAAGTAAATAAAGTAAATAAAATTCTTGAACAAATTAAAACTAAGGACAAAATGGAAAAACAGAAAACACCAAGTAAAAACAAAGTTCAGCAATTTTCATCGAACTCAGATCGACGAAAAGGGATCAGTTCGTCGAACCCAGATCGACGAACTCTAGACGCCAACTATAGTTATCATTATTCGTCTAACTGCGATCGACGAACTTTGTATGCTTCGTCGAGCAGAGATCGACGAACGTGGGGCGCAGAGAATGAACATGTTTATTCTCTGGGCAGAGATCGATGATCTCAACCCAATTCGTCAAACTCTGGTCGACGAGCTTACATAAATTCGTCGAACCCAAGAAGACTTAACCAAAACTTTAACTGTAACAAAAACTTAAATACCTCTAGGAGATCATTTAATCCCCTAGCTGACTGGACCATTCCACCTAGGAGATACCACCCCCTAGGATATAAGTCCCAACCAGAATTTTCTGTTATTTCTAGTTTCTCCTATCAGCCATACAAAGGGCCCAAGGTATCCTGGGTCAAAAATCACTAACTGTTTATATTGCAGGTGAAAAAGTGTCCAGGGATAAATGAAACCTGGTACCTGGACAGTGGCTGCTCCAAACATATGACTGGCAGCAAGGACATCCTGTTCAACTACAAGTACAAGTTGGGGCCAAATGTTATTTTTGGTGACTCAAAATATGGTCAGTCAGAAGGAGTTGGAGAAGTAAAAATAGGAGCTGTCACATTCAGAAAAGTGACATATGTAAGTGGACTAAAGCATAACCTCATCTCCATAAGTCAATCATGTGATGATGGTTATTAGGTATACTTTAACCCTTCTACCTGCTCTATTATTGATAAAAATAACCAAACTATTTTAACTGGAAGTAAACAAGGCAACATTTATTTAGTAAATTTTTCTTCTACCACTACTGATATCTGCTTACTGAATTTAACTAGTAATCAGAATGATTTATGACACAAAAGATTAGAACATGTAAATCTGAAAAATATTGCTAGGTTATCTAAGCACAACCTTGTTAGAGGTTTACCTTCTGCTCCCTACAAGAAGGAAGGTCTCTGCAGGGCTTGTCAATTAGGCAAGCAAACTAAAACTAGCTTCAAGTCAATTAATAAGAGTGATTCACCTAGGATCTTCTCCTTGCTACACTTAGATCTATTTGGACCCATTGCAGTACAAAGCCTAGGAGGGAAATCCTACACCTTAGTTATTGTGGATGACTTCTCTAGGTTCATTTGGGTTTTCTTTCTGAGAACAAAATCAGATACATTCAAGGTTCTTACAGATTTTCTCAGGACCATACAGATTGAGTTCTCTACTCATGTTGCATTGATCAGAAGTGATCATGGCACAGAGTTTGAGTCTCTTCTTATGCATGCGTTCTGTGAGAAGGAAGGTATCAGGCATTGCTTCTCAGCTCCTAGAACTCTCCAACAAAATGGGGTAGCTGAAAGGAAAAATAGAACACTCATTGAAGCTGCAGGTACATTACTTGCTGATGTATACATGCCACTAACCTTTTAGGCAGAGGCTGTAAGCACAACAAACTATGTCCTGAATAGGAGTTTAATTCACAAACTAAAGAATAGGACTCTCTATGAATTGCTCAAAGGGAAGAAACCTAAAATTAACTATTTTAAAGTATTGGTTGTACATGCTATATACACAATAACAACAAGAAATACATTAGAAAGTTTGAAGCTAAGGTTGAAGTGCGAGTTTTTCTAGGATACTCCCAAGTAAGCAAGACTTATAGGATATTTAATAAATCAACCTTAAAAGTTGAAGAGTCTATTCATGTGTCATTTGATGAGACTAACATGTACTGCAAGGAGAAAGAAGTTTCTACCATTAGCAACTTGCAGGTACCTCACTTGTGTGAGACATTGGATGGACTAAACCTCACCCAAGAGGTTCCCACTCATCCTTCTCCACAGGTCATTGAAGATAGTGAAGAAGATGAAGCTGAAGAATATGAGCCTCAACCAACAGCAATTATAATTCCACAAGAGAAATGTATTCAAAATACTGTTGCACAACCAACTCCACCCACTTATTTTGTCACACTTAGGGATCACCCCAGATCTCAAGTAATTGGAGACATTTCAGCAGGTGTACAGACAAGGCATCAACTCAACCAAGACTTGATGCATGCCTGTTTTCTCTTTCAGGTTGAACCTCTAACCATTCATGATGCTGAGCAAGATCCCCTCTGGATCCTTGCAATGCAAGAGGAATTAAACCAATTTGAGAGATGTAGAGTTTGAGATTTGGTTCAAAGACCCCAAAACTATCCAGTTATTGGAACCAAATGAGTTTTCGGGAATAAGCTTGATGCCCAAGGAGTTATTGTGAGAAACAAGGCTAGGCATGTTGCTCAAGGATATATGCAAGATGAAGGAATTGACTATGATCAGACCTTTGCACCAGTTGCAAGGTTGGAAGATATAAGGATTTTCCTTGCCTATACAGCATTCAAAAGGTTCAAAGTTTTTCAAATGGATGTGAAGAGTGCCTTCTTAAATGGAGTGGTACAAGAAGAGGTTTATTTAGAACAACCTCCAGGTTTTGTTTTTCCAACTTATCCCTCTTATGTTTTTTGATTAAATAAGGCTCTTTATGGTCTAAAGCAAGCTCCAAGAGTTTGGTATGAGACCTTGGTAAGTTTTTTATTAGAGCATAAATTTACAAGAGGAACTGTAGAAAAAACTCTTTTCACTAGACATCATAAGGACCAAATATTGTTAGTACAAATCTATATAGATGACATTATATTTGACTTTACAGATTCAAAATTGTGCAAGCGGTTTTCTGACCTCATGCATTCTAAATTTGAAATGAGTAGCATGAGAGAGCTTTCATATTTCCTTGGTCTACAAGTGAAACAACTCCCTGATGGCATCTTCATCTCACAAGCAAAATATGCTAAAGAACTTCTAAAGAAGTTTGGGATGACTGATGCCTCAGCAAAGAAAACTCCCATGGCCACAAATGCTGTTGTGGATTCTGATATACCAGGAAAACTTGTAGATCATAAACTTTATAGGGGCATTGTTGGGTCCCTATTATACCTCACAGCAAGTAGACCAGATATTATATTTGCTACATGCCTTTGTCCTAGGTTCCAAGTGAACCCTAAAGAATCTCATCTAATTTTCTTAAAAAGAATTTTAAGATATATAAAGAGTTGTCCTGATATTGGCCTATGGTATCCTGCTGAATCAGAGTTTGAGTTAACGGGATACTTTGATGCTGATTTTGCTGGATGCAGGGTAGATAGAAAAAGTACTTCAGGAACTTGTCAGTTCCTGGGTATGAGATTAGTATCATGGTTCTGTAAAAAGCAAACATCAGTGTCAACTTCAACTGCTGAAGCAGAATATATTGCAGTAGGCAGCTGTTGTTCACAGATGCTCTGGATACAGAATCAGCTCCTAGATTATGGGTTCAACTTAAATAATTAAATACTATTCTGTGATAATACTAGTGTTATAGCCATAACACAAAATCCAGTTCACCATAGTAGGACAAAACATATTGATATAAGACATCATTTCATTAGGGAGTGTGTAGACAAAAATAAGATTAAGCTTGTCTATATCTACACTGATTTACAGAAAGCTGACATATTCACCAAACCTCTGGATGAGAAAAATCATGCTTTCTTTCTAAATCAGCTGGGAATGATAAATGGAGAAGACTTAGCTTAAGTTCTGTCTGCATTCGACGAATTTTCCAAAGTTCGTCGAATGAAGTTCGACGAACCGGGGAAGGTTTGAGAGATATTCATCGAACGAAGTTCGCCGAATTCTTTGTATGAAATAATTTTTGTCAACCAGAGCTCAACGAACTTTGCTTCAGAAGTTACTCGTCGACTGGAGTTCGACGAATTGTCTTCAAGTCTTCTGAATGAGATCGACGAATTATTTATTATTAACTCATTTCGTCGACCTCAGTTCGAAGAATTAATTTTATTTTCGTGGAATGGAGATTGCCGATTCATATTCTGGAAAACCTTTTATCTAGGTTTTCTTCGACCTCCATCCCGCGCTTTCTGTTCCCTTGCACTTGATCGCTGTTTTCTCTGTCTTTCTTACAGGTGATCTCAATGATGATTCCAGCAGGAGCTCTAGCCTCTATGAAGTTTGACACTGGCTTTGATGTTGACTTCGAATCATTCCAGCACTCAGATCCAATCTTCCTATATATTTTGGAACTTCTGGAAGAACAGAATCTGAAGAACTTGATGACCACCAGGATAAAGTTGGCAGGAACGGAAATCCGAGAATGGGTCTATACTTCATCAACTTCTGAAGACAATGCTATGACAGGATCAATTGCCGGTAACACTGTCTCCTTAACCCCCGCGGTTTTAACTGAAATATTTGGTTTGACAAATGGAGAGGAGGAATTAAAAATTGATTCTGAAGAGTTTACTATGATGCTAAATCTGGTGGGTTATGCTGGTAACAACCCACACAAACTGTTGAAGAAACATTTGTCTGCGCCATATAAATTCTTAGCAGACTTGGTTGGTAAAGTGCTACTCGAAAAACACACAGCACACGACTACATCACCAGACAACAGTTTCTGGTTATATGTGCCATTGTCAATAAGAAGCAAATAGACTGGGCACAACTACTGTTTGACTTGATAAAGAAGAAGAATACCAAGAAGGAAGTATGTTTTGGAAGGATCCTAGGGATCTTCCTCAAGGAAAAGGCTGCTGAATCCCTGATCTCCCAGACCATATTCATTAATGCCAGTAAAAGGCTCACCTGTGCCTTATTTGGCAGGTGGGAGAGGACAATCACCAAGCCCACTAAGGCTTCGACCTCTTACACCCCAGCTTTTGAAGGCACCAGGGCTGTTAAAGACACTCCCACACCTGTTGAAGAAATTCATCCCACTCCACCATCTCTTCCAGCACCCCTTCCAATAAAACAACTCACTTCCTCTCACATTATTTCTTCAACACCCCAATCACCACAGCATACTCATGTTCCTACTCCACCTCCATCTCCACCACTTGACATCACTAACATTCCATCTACCCCTCTTCAAGAAAATCCACAACCAACACCTCCTGAATCACCTCAAGCCACCCACATTTCTACACCACCACAGTCTCCACTTCCCCCATATTTATCTTCCATCCCATCTTACATCCTACCCACAAACACTATGATGCAAGATGCCATCCCTCCATCCTCATCACCATCAATTCTTCACATATCTGATGTTCCACCCTCCATTCCATCACTGGTTGCCACCTCTTACACACCAATTGCAACACCACCTACCACTCTCTCTCTGGACCCCTCTACCATATCCTTTATCATCACCATCATCACTCCCCTTCTGAAATCCCTCATAGTAGAGGCCATTACACCTCTTGTTACCACCATTACCTCCTTATCTGTTCAAATATCTGGTCTTACTACTGCCCCCTCCTCAGTCAGTGGCCTGGCCTCAGTCCCCACAGAAACCAGGCAGGGGGAGATGCCTGATGATGAAGCAGCAGCAACAGCTTTAGACAATTCAGCAGCAACAGCTTCAGATACTTCAGCACCAGCACTAGTAGAGACTTCAGCCCCAGCAGCATATACAGATTGTATAGATACAGATTTAATTGATTTAATTGATTTTATTGATATTGATATGGACATTGATGAAACTGTTGGTGATTTTATCCTCAATCCCACAGTTAATTTACAAGAATTGCTGAAAAGTTTTGACACTGTACATATGTAGTATCTTCTAGAAGACTTTACGAAGCCACAGTTGGCTATTATTCCTTATACTTCTCCTATCAGTCTAGAAGTTGCTAAGCAACTATGTGACAGTTTTGAAATTCTAGTTTCTGTACCAACCTCTGCAGTCATTCCATCCTCTCCAGAAGCTATCTCAGCAACAATCTTTATGATGGATGACTCCCCCATGCCAGATCTAGATGAGTTGATCTTGGCTGATATTGAAGAACAAAATAAGGCAGCAGCTGAAAGCTCTGTCCCAATTATTTCTGATTCTTGTATAGTCTCTTCTTCAACTACTACTAAAACTCCAGCTTTTGAACCTTCTGCTCCTGCTCCATAAAAGACTGCTCTTTATGATAAAGCCCTGAAAGCATTGGATGCTCTGTATGATAATCCTCATGGTTCTACAAGTGATGATGATGAAGATGATGATGAAGATGATTTAGATGAAGAAGCTGCCAAGAAGAAGAAGAAAATGCTGTCAAAGAAAAGGAAAGCCCCTCCTCCTCATGCTGCTAAACCAAGCTCAAAGAATGACACCCCATTCTACATCCTTCAAAATATTACTCCTTATAAAGGAATGCCAGCATGGATGTGGTTGTCTAAGAATCAGCAAAAGGAGAGGAAAAGAAGTAGGAAATATTCTCCACCACCAGTTCAGAGATACAGAAGAGATCCACCTCCTCCACCTCCTCCAGCAGCTGGTGCCACTGGATCTAGCTCTAAGAGATCTGCCCCTATGCAAACTTATCAGAGATATCAAGGGAGATCCTCTGGAAGCAGTCAACAAAGACATCATTCTTCAGGAAATCAACAGCAGTAACATCAACAACATTAACATGATCAGCAACAACAACCAACTCTCTCTGCAGAACAGAAAACTGACAGTCCCAACAAGCCAGATTCACCTCCTATTTCTTTTGAGGATCCTGAGACAGCAAACACTGCTAGAATGGATAGATTTCAGGAACTTGTTGGTCTGTCCTTGATTAATAAAGCAAAAGCTGAAGGCAAAGACATATCAGAATATACAACTATGTCAAAATACAGGAAGGGAGAACTAAGAAGATTTGATAAAGCAAACAAACTGTTTAATGTTGATGATTACATGAAACTTCATCCTGAAGCAGTTGTCCCTAGAACTACATCTCTGAAGATTATTGGGGCAGCTGATATGACAACGACAAAGGCATAGGCTTTGGATCCAAAGAGAGAAATTATATTTATCAAGCCAGGAGAAAAGCCTAAAGAGGACAAGACCATAGAGAAGAAGCAGAAGAAGTAATTCTTACTTTGTTTTAATTTCTTTGCTCTTCTTCTTACACTTACTTTCAAACTATGTTGTTTGTTTAAACAAGTACATATATATCTGTTGCATGTGTTAGTAATTCTCTACCAGATATATCTTTTTCTTGCTTTGTTTATCTTTATGTTTATGTTTTGAGTCTATTAGTGACCTCACCCAAATAGGGGGAGATTGTTGAATCCCTAGTTGATTTGGGCTAGGTTCACTAAACTTAGGATGTGACCCAACATGTATAGCCAGAGTCAAATTTGTGTCCTAGAGTCTAGGCCAAGTCCTTAGAGTCAATATCAGATGGACCAACTATCAACAAGACCATCAGATACTCAAGACTTAGAAGATTTCAAGACAAAGTAAAATGAGTTCGACGTTCGTCGAACTCAAGTCGATGAAAGGCATTCTCAGATCGACGATCTTGAGATATTTCTCTGAGCTGAGCTCGACGATCTTCATTCTCTGCTCGACGAAAGCTGAGATATTTCAAGAGACTAAAGTCAGGATAAACTCAAGATTATTCTAAGTCCAACTTCAGGCTTTGGTCGACGAACAAGATTCTGAGCTCGACGAATTTGGACCTCGAGTTCACAACAACCTTCTGTTAGAAGATCTCAGGACGATGAAGTCAACTTCTTAGGCCGACAAATTCTCAGGTCGACGAACTGTGTTCTTTAATCGACGAATTCTGGAACCAGATGTTTTCAAGTCAACACAAAATATTTGACTAAGTCCAGAATTATTGCTGAACTCCAGTCGACGAATGCAATTGTCAGCTCGACGAATTTCAGACAGAAAAGGCAAAGTTCTGAAACATTCAAGTTCTATTATCAGCTCGACGAACTTGAGACTCAGTTCGACGAACTAGTAACTCAGCTCGACGAATTCTGTTATTCGTTCGACGATTCCAGACTTAGCCATTTCCGACATTCAATCCTCACTCAAATGCAATAATTCCTGACAGATTAGTGACTCAAACATTCTCTGAATGTAGCCGTTAGAGGAAGTATTAATTGCAGTCTTCTTCAGGAATATTACTTGCTGATTTTTCATGGGACAGTTGAGGAAATGAGTAAATACCGATTATTCTCAAGGCGTCAGCATTTATTACAGAGGATTCAAATTTTTGAATAGACATAGAAGAAAAGAAGATCGACAATCTGCAGCAACAATCAGAGAACAAGAATATACTCAGTCAAAAAGACAGACTGACTGCAAGATTACATACAACACCAGAAAAGCTTCACTCAAAAACTCATACTGAAGCTTACAGTGATAGGCAGTGATATTCATTCATTCAGAAGAAGAACAATCATAATATATCAAGAGTCTTCCTATTCAACATTCTCTCCAGGACTTCCCTAAGGACAACAGATTTCAAATCAGTCAAGAAGATCCTGTATCACTGCTTGTCAAGAAATCTGATTGAAGTCCTATCACCCTACAACAAAGCTCCAGATCTTCCCTAAACCATTCTACATCTCAAGGGGAGCTGTTTGCTAATATCATTCCACATTAGTCCTCTCTCTGATTGTTGACAGAGAAGACAAAATCACTCTTTCACCCCCTCCTATACAAAGGGTTGTCATCTCCCTTCAAAAGTGATTCCTGTTTGTAAGTCTTATTACCAAAAGACTTGAGTTGGTTTTTGGGGACCTAATCAAAACCCATTGGTGTCAGGCACCTGATCAAAAATCTGAGTGGATTACTACCAAGGGTGGTAGAAGAGTGGATGTACCCAGTTGAGGGGGAACCACTATAAATTTTTTGTGTAGTTTGGTTGCTTATCTTTTCTTTTTGTTCTTGCTGTGTGGCTGTGAGTAGGATTAATAGTATCTGTTTTTCTGTTCTCTATTTATTTACTGCACCTTACAGTTTACAGCAAAAGCTTTAACAGCACAGTTATAGGGACCTAATAAATAATAAATATACTCTATTCACCCCCCTCTAGAGTATTGTAGATCTAACCCTCACTTTCAAAATAGATGCGGGCTCCCCATTTCCCTCATCCATAACCTCTAGAACACGAAAGGTGGAGAGGAACTCAAGTGTGATTTCATGGTACCCATAATCCTTAATGGATAATAGGTTCCACCATTAACCCGCCATGAGTAGTCGATCCACCGCATCATCTAGATGGATGGTTGTGAGATCCGAGTCAGAAACCAAGCAGTAATTGAGAAAACTTTTTTGGCGCAGCAAATTATACCTCTCGAGAAATTCCGACCAACCAAATTGTAGTATCTCCTCGGACGTTACACCACTCATCCTCGAACAGGACGACCCTTCACCCCGGAGGAATTTTATCACAACCTTCTTAACGCCCATGATGCTTCGAACTAGTGATCGAGGGGGAAGGAGAGAGAGAATGGGAGAAGAAACGGGAGAGGAAATGACGAGAAATTACCAAAGAAAAAAGACTGGGCGGAAATCGCACTTCACACTGTCAGGAGGAAAATTAAGGCATGTGTGCAATTGGGGAAGAAGATCGGCGGTTTTTATAAAAATAAAAATCGCATGATCGTTTGATTAACAAAAGCACAAGCAATCCAACCGTTCTATTTTCAATTTTTGCCCAAACATCAAGTTTTTGGGGAACGAAACTACGCGCGACATCAACAAACAAATTGGAACAACAAAGTGACAGAAATCAGCGACTACTCAACTAAACTCTTCACCGGGTGTACAAGATGCACAATTTTTTTTTTCAAAATCTAAATTTAACAAACTAGCACAAATCAATTAAAACTACGAATTATGAAATTAATTAACAATACTCCTACTCCTAGATAAGTACCGGGTTTTCTATCCTCCCAGCACGACTTATTCAACAACTGAAGGATGCTAACTAATTATTCTGTGAAATCTGAAGTGCACAGGTAACTATTCTATCATCTGTTTCGGTAGCGGGTACCGATGCGGTGACAGAGTAGTTACCCCCATACTTGTATATAAATACCTGCACTGAGAATCAGGAAGGGGTATGTGTTGTGGTCCAGCAATGGCCCCGTTGTTGGGAGGTACGGTGCGATGCGCTATGACCCATGCTAGTTGAGCAGAAGGGCGTGTCCCCTGCGCCTAACTGGCTGCCCCGTAGATCCTTCCTAGGGTAGCCAGCTCCATAAAGGAGTGGTAGCGCCATCCTCAAATAGTCTGGGTTTTTGGGAGAGTTGGTAGCGCTATGTACCTAAAGTGGTATCAGAGGAGGTCACGGGTTCGAAACCCCGAGGTCGTTTCTGGGGGGCGAATTATTGGGGTCCAGCAATGCTGCCAGTGTTGGGAGGTACGGTGCGAGGCGCTATGACCCACGCTAGTCGAACAGAAGGGTGTGTCCCCTGAGCCTAACTGGTCGCCCTGTGGATCCTGCCTAAGGTAGCCAGCTCCATAAAGGAGTGGTAGCGCCGTCCTCAAACAGTCCGGGATTTTGGGAGAGTTGGTAGTGCAATGTTCCTAAAGGTTGGTAGTGTTATGTCCTTATCTTGTCCTTTTATCTTCCGCCGATCAACAACTCCCAGAGTAGTGGGACCTACAATAGTTGACAACTGCAATCTTGCTTTAACTGGAAAAGACGTAAAGTAGGCCTGCAGTGCCATTTGTCGCGTACTGTAGCCATCTCGCAACATTTTGAATTTTGCTGACGTCATCATCTGTGGACTTAGTGAAATTTAAGCTCTTTAGTATAAGCGTTGAGTGAACAAGCTTCACTGAACGCCAAAACACTTAGAAAATTTTTTTGTCACTAGGCGTTGAGTGAGTAACCTTGACTCAATGCCAAAACACTTAGACAGTTTTTTTGTCACTAGGCATTGAGTGAGTAAGCTTGACTCAACCCCAAAACACTTAGACAATTTTTCTGTTACTAGGCATTGAGTGAGTAAGCTTGACTCAATGCCAAAACACTTAGTCGCATTCATGAATGAAAGCGTTAAGTGTAGCTTCTTCACCCAGCGCTTTCTGCTTTAGCCTATTATTTTGATGAGGCGTTGAGTGAATAGCCTTCACTCAATGCTTCAGTACTTAGATTGATTTTCTGTCAGCTTAGGCATTGAGTGCGTTGAGTGAGTCTTCATCACTCAACGCCATCTAGACTTTTGTAGTCTTAACTGCTTAGGCGTCGAATGAGCCTTCATCACTCGACGCTTATGGATTTAACTAGATTTATTTACTGTCAAAGATAAAGCTTTGAATATCTGAGCTTTACTCAATGCTTTTTGTAGTATGGCGTTGAGTGAACTGCATTCACTCAATCGCTTGTGGACTTAGCATGTACAACCTCGGACTCGTGAGGGGCCCTCAAGACGCAAATAGAAGGAGGATAGGAGAGATGTGCTAATAGGCGAGTGAGACCAGATTGTCCACTCGCAGGAGGGGAGGCAGGTGGTCTCTGCAATGGGCGAGACGCCCCCTTTTTGGGATGCAAGTAGGCCTGTATAGGCGAGAGGGACGCGTAGCGGAGGATGCCTGCGAGACGGCTAGGAGGGTTCGTCTCGCCGATGGGTGTTCCCCTACTCGCCATATAGAGAGAGGGCCATTTTGATAGATCTATACCCCAGGGGGATTTTACTCTTCTACACCGGGTATCTTTACCCTTTTGCCCTTGATGGTCTACATATAGCTTCTCAGAACAGCGGAGTTTGGCTGTTGGCAGACCCAACCAAGGGTACTTATGTAATTTCAGGCCAGTTCAGTGTGGTTATTTGCAGATCCAACTCAGAAAATTATAAATAGACCCATAGGGGTTCTTCAGAAGACACGTTTTTTCCCGGGACTTGAGAGGATTTTTCTGTGCTTTCTGAGGAGCTCCAAGCACAGATTTTGTCTTTGGAGGGGAAGCTCTCAGAGATCTTCCGGGTAAGCGGTGGGACCTCCCTACTGAGGCTTTGGGTCAGTTTCTAGTCCTTCACGACCAGTCGGACGTCGGAGCTTGGGACGAGTAGGTGTTGGCTCCACCGCTATTTTTCGAACTTTTGTCGAAGTAAAATTTTGGCTTCAACAGTTCTGGTGTGGTGAGCATGGAAGGTAGCCGATACAAGAAAAGCTCGAGTTTAGTCCTATGGCAGGAGGTGAAGGTGAAGGATCTGGTTCAGGAGGTTCCCCCTCCCGGGGAGAGGAGACGATAAGGAAGATGCTGGAATACTTTAGGCGAGAGGTCTTGCAGACCATCATCTTGGCCTTCTCGACAAGGAGCAAGTGGGCAACACCTCAGGTTCCGATAGAGGAGGTCCCGCTCTTGGGCGAGAACGCCCCTGGACAGCACCTGGGGAAGGAGGTCCCGGTGGAGGCTGGAAAGAGGGACGTAGCAACGCGAGATCTTTTTCCAGGACAGCGTCCCGGGAAGGAGATTTCGGCAAAAGTTGGCGAGAGGGAGGCGGCTGTACGGGAGCTCTTCCCTGGGCATGGTCTCGCGGATCAGGCCAGCCAGCCAAGGCCGCGAGACGTGCCCTCTCGACAGGCAGGTGGCGCGAGCCCATTCAGTGAGCTCATCATCTTGGCTCCTGTGCCAGAGGGGTTCCGGGAGCCCGACATGTCCTACTACTCGGGGAAGGATGACCCTGTACAGTACGTGGAGTGGTTTGAAGATGTCATTTCGATAAGGCAAATGACAGATGCCTTCAAGTGTCGGCTGTTTGTCATCACATTGAAGGAGAAGACACGAGACTGGTTTCACCAGTTGCCAACAAGGTCAATCTATAGTTTCGAGGATCTGCGTCGAGGTTTCCTGTTGAGGTTCTCAACATCGAAGAAGCGTAAGAATGAGGCGGAGTACCTGTTCACGGTGAGGCAGAAGCAGTACGAGACGTTGGGACATTATGTGGATCGGTTTCAGGAAGAGGTCCTCCTGGTCTAGGAGCTCCCAGGGTATACGCTGATGCTCGCATTTACTCTGGCACTGAGGCCTGGTTTCTTTAGCATGGAATTGAAGAGAGTGCCCCCTCTCTTTTGAGGAGCCAATGGAGAGGGCGGCAAAGGAGACAGACTTCGAGAGGGCCAATCCGGCGTTTACAAGGAAGCTGGACAGGTTGGCGGAGGATGATGAAAGTGAGGTGATAGATCTGATATGCTTAAGAGTTTTTAGAAAATAAAATGCAAAATAAAATTCACAGCACATAAGGAAGAAAACAGAGCAAGCAAACCAGACGACACAAGAATTTATAGTGGTTCCCCTAAACTTGGGTACATCCACTCTTCTACCACCCTGGTAGGAATCCACTGCAGGATGAGTTGATCAGGTGTCCTGGGCACCAATGAGCTTTTGATAAGGTGCTCAAAAACCAAACCAGATTTTTTGATCAGGTGTCTTGCCACCACTGAGTTTTGATAAGGTCTTAGAAACCAAACACAAACTTTTGAAGGGAGTTTGAAAAACCCTTTACAGAGGTGGGGATGAGAGAGTGATGGAAGTCTTCTTTTCTCAATCACAATGAGAAGACTATGTGGATTCAGTGATGTTGTCAAAGCTCCCCCTGAGATGTAGAATAGTTCAGGAGTGGAAGCTTTGCTTCAGGGTGTAGGCCTTCAACTAGATGAAAATCTCCAACAAGCTCTGTAGACAAATCTGAATATGTTGTCTCTTGAAAGCCTGGATCAGAAAGAAGAAGATGAAGTTGATTTCCTCTGTTTGAAAACTTGTTGCAGAGTTCTTCTTTTGTAGAGAGAAAAAGTCTTCCTACTTTTTCTCTCTCTGTCTCTTGTTGTTATTTCTGAGCCTCTCTGCTATATATCTTTTCTATCTTGCTATATAAAATATATATATGTATCCACTGGGCTGAGGAAAGTCATTTGAATTCTTGTCTGATGCGGCAGAGACATTTTCAAGAAAGGAAACTGTCTTGGAAAGGTAACTGACAATAAACCTCTGAATTGATTCATATTTAATGCAGCCTCCCAACAGCTATATTCATAAGAATATTTAGCATTAAATATATTAGCTGTAAATTCCTTTACTTAAGCCTTGAATAACTCTAGCCAGCTGTCTCCAATAACTGCACAGGAAATCACCAAAATTTAATCTGAAAAGCTTCTCCAATCTGCATTCGACTATAGTTGAACTCCGTTCGACTATCGTTGAACTCCGTTCGACTATAGTTGACCTGCATCTGAGTTATCTATTCTCTTGGAGCTGAACACAGAAATAGTTGAACTCCGTTCAACTATAGTTGAACTCCGTTTGACTTTAGTTGAACTCCGTTCGACTATTTCTGGACTGCAATAGTTGAACTCCGTTCGACTATTTCTGGACTGCAATAGTTGAACTCTGTTCGACTATTTCTGGACTGCAATAGTTGAACTCCGTTCGACTATTTCTGGACTGCAATAGTTGAACTCCGTTCGACTATTTCTGGACTGCAATAGTTGAACTCCGTTCGACTATTTCTGGACTGCAATAGTTGAACTCCGTTCGACTATTTCTGGACTGCAATAGTTGAACTCCGTTCGACTATTTCTGGACTGCAATAGTTGAACTCCGTTCGACTATTTCTGTGAGCTAAAATTTCTGAACTTCAAAACTGATTTTCTCTGGAATTCTTCTGCACTTCTTCTGGGATTCTTTCTGAGGAATACTTGGAAAGCCCTATGACCCTTAGACTATACATTTTGGGTCAAACTAATCATCCTAATAGTGATCCTAACCCAAATCAGAAACTAAGGTTCCAACAATCTCCCCCTATTTGGGTGAGGATACTATTTACATAAAAACAAAATACAAAGCAAAAAGATCTGCCTGAATTATAATATAATAGCAGATGTACATGGGTGCTTTGTTAAAAAGGGATTCAAAATAAAAGAAATACAAACAGAAACTAAGGGGCAGCTGCATAGAATCTAATAAAGTGACAGCTGCACTTTTGTTCATTTTCATTCTGAGATTCTGATAATCTCCCCCTATAGTTGTAGCCTTCTGAACAATTTTCCTGCAAGGAGATGTTAGGAATTCTGGACCCAGATTTGCCTTGGGTCTTATTTTTCTTTCACAATAATAATTTGAAGTAAAGTAATATCCAGGGAAATCTTTATAGCCAAGTGGATGAAGTTTCCTAGAAGGGATGAACCACTGGGTATAAGGATTTTTAAATTTTTGATTATGAAATGATTTAAAATCTTTGCTATGAAAATCTGAGCTCAACGAAGAATATTTTTGTCGACCTGAGCTCGACGATTTATAGTGAGATCGTCGATCTCGGTTCAGAGAATAGTATAGGTTGTTTTCTCTGTTCCAATTTCGTTGACCTCTATTCAGAGTTCGTCGACCTGAGTTCGACGAATTATGTTGAACACAGATTTTCTGAAAATCTTTAACTGATTTTAATGAGGTTATATGATTTAAAGTAATTTCTAAATCTTCATTGAATTTTATGTTTTTAGAAGAAAGTTTATTTACTTTCTCTCTAAGAAGTTTTATTTCCTTCTTAGATTGAATCAGATCTTTACATAATAATTTAAAATCTATTTTAAGTTCTTCTGATGAAAAGTCAAGGGTAGAGATAACCTAATCTTCATCATCATCTGATTCAGATTCTTTATCTTCATCATACCTTTTGCAAGATGCATCTATTGCCATTAGACAAAATTCTCTTGCTCTTGCTTCTTCTTCATCCTCAGTTGTGCAAGATGAAGCTTCAGAGTTACTCCAGGAATCAGCATTTGATGTTCTTTCTTTTGCTGATCCAGCAGCCATTACTGTGAGAGAGTCCCAAATTTCCTTTGCAGATGAACATTCAGCAATCTCTTGAAAAATGTCATCAGACATTGATTCTGCAAGAATGTTCATTGCTTGTGCATCAGCCATCTTAAGCTGTTTTTGAGCTTATGTAGCTGCAGATGGTGTAAAGGGACCTGAAAAAATAGAATTATAAATGGCTTCATCAATAGAGTTCATAAAAAGCCTAATCCTTGCCTTCCATAGTGCAAGCTTGTCCAGATTGCACTTAGGAGGTCCAGTGCTTGACTATTCTTCATTTTGTGCCATGAAAAACTCTTAAGAACAATAAGATCTATCAAGGATATTTTGATTCAGGTGTTAGCCTGTACAACCACCAAGGTGTGGTATGTTTAACCAACCTCGCTTTGATACCGATTGAAAGTGAGGTGATAGATCTGATATGCTTAAGAGTTTTTAGAAAATAAAATGCAAAATAAAATTCACAGCACATAAGGAAGAAAACAGAGCAAGCAAACCAGACGACACAAGGATTTATAGTGGTTCCCCTAAACTTGGGTACATCCACTCTTCTACCACCCTGGTAGGAATCCACTGCAGGATGAGTTGATCAGGTGTCCTGGGCACCAATGAGCTTTTGATAAGGTGCTCAAAAACCAAACCAGATTTTTTGATCAGGTGTCTTGCCACCACTGAGTTTTGATAAGGTCTCAGAAACCAAACACAAACTTTTGAAGGGAGTTTGAAAAACCCTTTACAGAGGTGGGGATGAGAGAGTGATGGAAGTCTTCTTTTCTCAATCACAATGAGAAGACTATGTGGATTCAGTGATGTTGTCAAAGCTCCCCCTGAGATGTAGAATAGTTCAGGAGTGGAAGCTTTGCTTCAGGGTGTAGGCCTTCAACTAGATGAAAATCTCCAGCAAGCTCTGTAGACAAATCTGAATATGTTGTCTCTTGAAAGCCTGGATCAGAAAGAAGAAGATGAAGTTGATTTCCTCTGTTTGAAAACTTGTTGCAGAGTTCTTCTTTTGTAGAGAGAAAAAGTCTTCCTACTTTTTCTCTCTCTGTCTCTTGTTGTTATTTCTGAGCCTCTCTGCTATATATCTTTTCTATCTTGCTATATAAAATATATATATGTATCCACTGGGCTGAGGAAAGTCATTTGAATTCTTGTCTGATGCGGCAGAGACATTTTCAAGAAAGGAAACTGTCTTGGAAAGGTAACTGACAATAAACCTCTGAATTGATTCATATTTAATGCAGCCTCCCAACGGCTATATTCATAAGAATATTTAGCATTAAATATATTAGCTGTAAATTCCTTTACTTAAGCCTTGAATAACTCTAGCCAGCTGTCTCCAATAACTGCACAGGAAATCACCAAAATTTAATCTGAAAAGCTTCTCCAATCTGCATTCGACTATAGTTGAACTCCGTTCGACTATCGTTGAACTCCGTTCGACTATAGTTGACCTGCATCTGAGTTATCTGTTCTCTTAGAGCTGAACACAGAAATAGTTGAACTCCGTTCGACTATAGTTGAACTCCGTTTGACTATAGTTGAACTCCGTTCGACTATTTCTGGACTGTAATAGTTGAACTCCTTTCAACTATTTCTGGACTGCAATAGTTGAACTCCGTTCGACTATTTCTGGACTGCAATAGTTGAACTCCGTTCGACTATTTCTGGACTGCAATAGTTGAACTCCGTTCGACTATTTCTGGACTGCAATAGTTGAACTCCATTCGACTATTTCTGGACTGCAATAGTTGAACTCTGTTCGACTATTTCTGGACTGCAATAGTTGAACTCCGTTCGACTATTTCTGGACTGCAATAGTTGAACTCCGTTCGACTATTTCTGTGAGCTAAAATTTCTGAACTTCAAAACTGATTTTCTCTGGAATTCTTCTGCACTTCTTCTGGGATTCTTTCTGAGGAATACTTGGAAAGCCCTATGACCCTTAGACTATACATTTTGGGTCAAACTAATCATCCTAATAGTGATCCTAACCCAAATCAGAAACTAAGGTTCCAACAATCTCCCCCTATTTGGGTGAGGATACTATTTACATAAAAACAAAATACAAAGCAAAAAGATCTGCCTGAATTATAATATAATAGCAGATGTACATGGGTGCTTTGTTAAAAAGGGATTCAAAATAAAAGAAATACAAACAGAAACTAAGGGGCAGCTGCATAGAATCTAATAAAGTGACAGCTGCACTTTTGTTCATTTTCATTCTGAGATTCTGATAATCTCCCCCTATAGTTGTACCCTTCTGAACAATTTTCCTGTAAGGAGATGTTAGGAATTCTGGACCCAGATTTGCCTTGGGTCTTATTTTTCTTTCACAATAATAATTTGAAGTAAAGTAATATCCAGGGAAATCTTTATAGCCAAGTGGATGAAGTTTCCTAGAAGGGATGAACCACTGGGTATAAGGATTTTTAAATTTTTGATTATGAAATGATTTAAAATCTTTGCTATGAAAATCTGAGCTCAACGAAGAATATTTTCGTCGACCTGAGCTCGACGATTTATAGTGAGATCGTCGATCTCGGTTCAGAGAATAATATAGGTTGTTTTATCTGTTCCAATTTCGTTGACCTCTATTCAGAGTTCGTCGACCTGAGTTCGACGAATTATGTTGAACACAGATTTTCTGAAAATCTGATTTTAATGAGGCTATATGATTTAAAGTAATTTCTAAATCTTCATTGAATTTTATGTTTTTAGAAGAAAGTTTATTTACTTTCTCTCTAAGAAGTTTTATTTCCTTCTTAGATTGAATCAGATCTTTACATAATAATTTAAAATCTATTTTAAGTTCTTCTAATGAAAAGTCAAGGGTAGAGATAACCTGATCTTCATCATCATCTGATTCAGATTCTTTATCTTCATCATACCTTTTACAAGATGCATCTATTGCCATTAGACAAAATTCTCTTGCTCTTGCTTCTTCTTCATCCTCAGTTGTGCAAGATGAAGCTTCAGAGTTACTCCAGGAATCAGCATTTGATGTTCTTTCTTTTGCTGATCCAGCAGCCATTACTGTGAGAGAGTCCCAAATTTCCTTTGCAGATGAACATTCAGCAATCTCTTGAAAAATGTCATCAGACATTGATTCTGCAAGAATGTTCATTGCTTGTGCATCAGCCATCTTAAGCTGTTTTTGAGCTTCTATAGCTGCAGATGGTGTAAAGGGACCTGGCAAAATAGAATTATAAATGGCTTCATCAATAGAGTTCATAAAAAGCCTAATCCTTTCCTTCCATAGTGCAAGCTTGTCCAGATTGCACTTAGGAGGTCCAGTGCTTGACCATTCTTCATTTTGTGCCATGAAAAACTCTTAAGAACAATAAGATCTATCAAGGATATTTTGATTCAGGTGTTAGCCTGTACAACCACCAAGGTGTGGTATGTTTAACCAACCTCGCTTTGATACCAATTGAAAGTGAGGTGATAGATCTGATATGCTTAAGAGTTTTTAGAAAATAAAATGCAAAATAAAATTCACAGCACATAAGGAAGAAAATAGAGCAAGCAAACCAGACGACACAAGAATTTATAGTGGTTCCCCTAAACTTGGGTACATCCACTCTTCTACCACCCTGGTAGGAATCCACTGCAGGATGAGTTGATCAGGTGTCCTGGGCACCAATGAGCTTTTGATAAGGTGCTCAAAAACCAAACCAGATTTTTTGATCAGGTGTCTTGCCACCACTGAGTTTTGATAAGGTCTCAGAAACCAAACACAAACTTTTGAAGGGAGTTTGAAAAACCCTTTACAGAGGTGGGGATGAGAGAGTGATGGAAGTCTTCTTTTCTCAATCACAATGAGAAGACTATGTGGATTCAGTGATGTTGTCAAAGCTCCCCCTGAGATGTAGAATAGTTCAGGAGTGGAAGCTTTGCTTCATGGTGTAGGCCTTCAACTAGATGAAAATCTCCAGCAAGCTCTGTAGACAAATCTGAATATGTTGTCTCTTGAAAGCCTGGATCAGAAAGAAGAAGATGAAGTTGATTTCCTCTGTTTGAAAACTTGTTGCAGAGTTCTTCTTTTGTAGAGAGAAAAAGTCTTCCTACTTTTTCTCTCTCTGTCTCTTGTTGTTATTTCTGAGCCTCTCTGCTATATATCTTTTCTATCTTGCTATATAAAATATATATATGTATCCACTGGGCTGAGCAAAGTCATTTGAATTCTTGTCTAATGCGGCAGAGACATTTTCAAGAAAGGAAACTGTCTTGGAAAGGTAACTGACAATAAACCTCTGAATTGATTCATATTTAATGCAGCCTCCCAATGGCTATATTCATAAGAATATTTAGCATTAAATATATTAGCTGTAAATTCCTTTACTTAAGCCTTGAATAACTCTAGCCAGCTGTCTCCAATAACTGCACAGGAAATCACCAAAATTTAATCTGAAAAGCTTCTCCAATCTGCATTCGACTATAGTTGAACTCCGTTCGACTATCGTTGAACTCCGTTCGACTATCGTTGAACTCCGTTCGACTATAGTTGATCTGCATCTAAGTTATCTGTTCTCTTAGAGCTGAACACAGAAATAGTTGAACTCCGTTCGACTATAGTTGAACTCCGTTTGACTATAGTTGAACTCCGTTCGACTATTTCTGGACTGCAATAGTTGAACTCCTTTCAACTATTTCTGGACTGCAATAGTTGAACTCCGTTCGACTATTTCTGGACTGCAATAGTTGAACTCCGTTCGACTATTTCTGGACTGCAATAGTTGAACTCCGTTCGACTATTTCTGGACTGCAATAGTTGAACTCCATTCGACTATTTCTGGACTGCAATAGTTGAACTCTGTTCGACTATTTCTGGACTGCAATAGTTGAACTCCGTTCGACTATTTCTGGACTGCAATAGTTGAACTCCGTTCGACTATTTCTGTGAGCTAAAATTTCTGAACTTCAAAACTGATTTTCTCTGGAATTCTTTTGCACTTCTTCTGGGATTCTTTCTGAGGAATACTTGGAAAGCCCTATGACCCTTAGACTATACATTTTGGGTCAAACTAATCATCCTAATAGTGATCCTAACCCAAATCAGAAACTAAGGTTCCAACAATCTCCCCCTATTTGGGTGAGGATACTATTTACATAAAAACAAAATACAAAGCAAAAAGATCTGCCTGAATTATAATATAATAGCAGATGTACATGGGTGCTTTGTTAAAAAGGGATTCAAAATAAAAGAAATACAAACAGAAACTAAGGGGCAGCTGCATAGAATCTAATAAAGTGACAGCTGCACTTTTGTTCATTTTCATTCTGAGATTCTGATAATCTCCCCTTATAGTTGTAGCCTTCTGAACAATTTTCCTGCAAGGAGATGTTAGGAATTCTGGACCCAGATTTGCCTTGGGTCTTATTTTTCTTTCACAATAATAATTTGAAGTAAAGTAATATCCAGGGAAATCTTTATAGCCAAGTGGATGAAGTTTCCTAGAAGGGATGAACCACTGGGTATAAGGATTTTTAAATTTTTGATTATGAAATGATTTAAAATCTTTGCTATGAAAATCTGAGCTCAACGAAGAATATTTTTGTCGACCTGAGCTCGACGAGTTATAGTGAGATCGTCGATCTCGGTTCAGAGAATAGTATAGGTTGTTTTCTCTGTTCCAATTTCGTTGACCTCTATTCAGAGTTCGTCGACCTGAGTTCGACGAATTATGTTGAACACAGATTTTCTGAAAATCTTTAACTGATTTTAATGAGGCTATATGATTTAAAGTAATTTCTAAATCTTCATTGAATTTTATGTTTTTAGAAGAAAGTTTATTTACTTTCTCTCTAAGAAGTTTTATTTCCTTCTTAGATTGAATCAGATCTTTACATAATAATTTAAAATCTATTTTAAGTTCTTCTGATGAAAAGTCAAGGGTAGAGATAACCTGATCTTCATCATCATCTGATTCAGATTCTTTATCTTCATCATACCTTTTGCAAGATGCATCTATTGCCATTAGACAAAATTCTCTTGCTCTTGCTTCTTCTTCATCCTCAGTTGTGCAAGATGAAGCTTCAGAGTTACTCCAGGAATCAGCATTTGATGTTCTTTCTTTTGCTGATCCAGCAGCCATTACTGTGAGAGAGTCCCAAATTTCCTTTGCAGATGAACATTCAACAATCTCTTGAAAAATGTCATCAGACATTGATTCTGCAAGAATGTTCATTGCTTGTGCATCAGCCATCTTAAGCTGTTTTTGAGCTTCTGTAGCTGCAGATGGTGTAAAGGGACCTGAAAAAATAGAATTATAAATGGCTTCATCAATAGAGTTCATAAAAAGCCTAATCCTTGCCTTCCATAGTGCAAGCTTGTCCAGATTGCACTTAGGAGGTCCAGTGCTTGACCATTCTTCATTTTGTGCCATGAAAAACTCTTAAGAACAATAAGATCTATCAAGGATATTTTGATTCAGGTGTTAGCATGTACAACCACCAAGGTGTGGTATGTTTAACCAACCTCGCTTTGATACCAATTGAAAGTGAGGTGATAGATCTGATATGCTTAAGAGTTTTTAGAAAATAAAATGCAAAATAAAATTCACAGCACATAAGGAAGAAAACAGAGCAAGCAAACCAGACGACACAAGGATTTATAGTGGTTCCCCTAAACTTGGGTACATCCACTCTTCTACCACCCTGGTAGGAATCCACTGCAGGATGAGTTGATCAGGTGTCCTGGGCACCAATGAGCTTTTGATAAGGTGCTCAAAAACCAAACCAGATTTTTTGATCAGGTGTCTTGCCACCACTGAGTTTTGATAAGGTCTCAGAAACCAAACACAAACTTTTGAAGGGAGTTTGAAAAACCCTTTACAGAGGTGGGGATGAGAGAGTGATGGAAGTCTTCTTTTCTCAATCACAATGAGAAGACTATGTGGATTCAGTGATGTTGTCAAAGCTCCCCCTGAGATGTAGAATAGTTCAGGAGTGGAAGCTTTGCTTCAGGGTGTAGGCCTTCAACTAGATGAAAATCTCCAGCAAGCTCTGTAGATAAATCTGAATATGTTGTCTCTTGAAAGCCTGGATCAGAAAGAAGAAGATGAAGTTGATTTCCTCTGTTTGAAAACTTGTTGTAGAGTTCTTCTTTTATAGAGAGAAAAAGTCTTCCTACTTTTTCTCTCTCTGTCTCTTGTTGTTATTTCTGAGCCTCTCTGCTATATATCTTTTCTATCTTGCTATATAAAATATATATATGTATCCACTGGGCTGAGGAAAGTCATTTGAATTCTTGTCTGATGCGGCAGAGACATTTTCAAGAAAGGAAACTGTCTTGGAAAGGTAACTGACAATAAACCTCTGAATTGATTCATATTTAATGCAGCCTCCCAACGGCTATATTCATAAGAATATTTAGCATTAAATATATTAGCTATAAATTCCTTTACTTAAGCCTTGAATAACTCTAGCCAGCTGTCTCCAATAACTGCACAGGAAATCACCAAAATTTAATCTGAAAAGCTTCTCCAATCTGCATTCGACTATAGTTGAACTCCGTTCGACTATCGTTGAACTCCGTTCGACTATAGTTGACCTGCATCTGAGTTATCTGTTCTCTTAGAGCTGAACACAGAAATAGTTGAACTCCGTTTGACTATAGTTGAACTCCATTCGACTATTTCTGGACTGCAATAGTTGAACTCCGTTCGACTATTTCTGGACTGCAATAGTTGAACTCCGTTCGACTATTTCTGGACTGCAATAGTTGAACTCCGTTCGACTATTTCTGGACTGCAATAGTTGAACTCCGTTCGACTATTTCTGGACTGCAATAGTTGAACTCCATTCGACTATTTCTGGACTGCAATAGTTGAACTCCGTTCGACTATTTCTGGACTGCAATAGTTGAACTCTGTTCGACTATTTCTGTGAGCTAAAATTTCTGAACTTCAAAACTGATTTTCTCTGGAATTCTTCTGCACTTCTTCTGGGATTCTTTCTGAGGAATACTTGGAAAGCCCTATGACCCTTAGACTATACATTTTGGGTCAAACTAATCATCCTAATAGTGATCCTAACCCAAATCAGAAACTAAGGTTCCAACATACGATGTGAAGGAGCCGGAAGTAGGAAGACGGAGGGAGCAGAGAGAAGAAAGGAGGAGTGAAGAGCCCCGAGGACATGGGCAGTAGGGACTGCCTCAAGGACGGGGGGCCCGGGTGTAACACCCCATATCCTTCGCATAGCATATAGCAGTAGGTCCGGCCGGGGCCCGACGCCATATACCACAGACAGACCGAGTGGTTACTCAATGGAATACCATCCAATAAATAACCAACGACATACACAAAGTCATTCTAGTGAAAGTAATTATTAAAAGTTGCAAATAAAATAACCCGGCCATAAGCATGAATGTCGACTACAAACCCCAATAGGAATGAAGTACAATACACAAGTACAATGGCCTTAAGACCTTACAATTGTTTACTCAAATAGAATGTATCTTCCATACCACGGCACACAGGCCGGTCACACATGAATAAACAAGTAAACATTCAAAACTTGGCCTTCGAGGGCTGGCTAAGCAACTTGGGCTTTAGCCCACTATTTACCGCTCGGCTCCGCAACACCTGCAAGCAACAATCCACCGCACGGTGGCAAACAAAAGCAACGGTCAGCTATGCTGACCAAATTATAACGATCCCGCCCCTAAACTCAGGGCGACGATGCTCCTTTCCCTGCACTTTGTTAGCATAACCAAGCATTATAGATTAACACTTCATCACAGGCATGGGCACACACGGCCACACACCCCGGTTATAACAACCCAAATTTCAAAAGGGGAAATGCTTGTGAAATGCTATGCCTGCAGGGAAGGAATACCACCGCCCCGAGAAAAGGGGTGGGGTCGTTATAATTTGGTCAGCTGAATGCTGACCGTTGCCTGTTTGCCACCGTTGGGTGGAATGTCCCTGTTCAGGTGTTGGAGAGCCAAGCAGGACGCATAAAGGCTGAAGTCCCTGCTGCTGTTGCTGCTGCTGCCGCCGCTAGACCTTGAAGGCTAAACTTATAAATGCTGTGTTTTATTTATACGTGGCCTGCCTGCGCGCCAATGTTGAGGCCACTGTTGTGAAAACCCTGTAAGGCCATAAGGCCAACTATTTGTATTTGTAAAACATTCCTATGTTATATATAAATGAGGAGGTTTTATATGTTGGACATTCAGGTGTGGAGTTCAAGTTTAGTGTTTAGGCTTCCGCTAGAATGCAATGTGTTAGGGTGCGCTGCGCTACTCTGATATCATACCCTAACTTGAACGCCTGTTTTGTGGTATATGATGTGGGGCCTCGGCCGGACCTTCTAGTATATACTATGTAAACGGATGGGGTTGTTACACTGTGCTCTCAGGGCACATTCTCGGTGAACCGGTCAACGTCACGTCAATTCAATCCATAGATGTCTCGGTCTCACCACCGCCACTAGGACGACCAATCTTACAAGCATTTTGTCTTTCCGGCATTGGTCACGTCATTTTAAGCCATAGACCGCCTAAGACCCTCCATCTATGCCAACGGCTCCTACCGAACGACATAGAGCGGGTATGGTTCCACCTAACCCGTTGCTCGCATCGCAATGACAATTTAAGCCATATGCGCGGGTCAAACTTTCCCGAGTCCCAATCCGATACACACTTTACATAACCCAGTTATGTACAAGTTGGCTCTCAGTCCACCATGCTGGAAAAATCACGCATTTGCCCAGTTTTCCGGGTGAGCCTTGGAGTTAATCCCCAAGGCTCCCTGTTGCAATCTACCGCGTAGAAAACCCGAAAAACAAACATCTGCACGGAGTCTTCTCCGGCCACTTATGCAATGCAACATCAACGAACCAGACCAACTTGTCCGGGTAGGCTTCACACATCATGCCTATATCCATTCTCGATTACGGACTCTACATGTACACAACGGTGACTATTCATGTCTACCCGAAGGAACGCCTCAACTCACCGCAAACTCACGAGAGGGCACTTCCTATGCAAAGGAAAAGAGGACTTCACATGTCCTAGGATGAGAATCGTTACCCTAGCATTTTTCTTTGGCGCCATGGAAATGTATGTAGATGGAAAGCACCGCAATCACCTTGCCTCCGTAGATCCGAAGTTGGCTCGTGATTCAGAGCTCCGAAGCTCCGCTGGTGACCAGATCTAGGCTCCTTTCTTCTTCCTTGCTCTCCCCTCTCTAGACTTTAGAAAGAGACTAAGTGAAAGAAATTAGGGATTTGAAACCCTATTCCAGGGTATATCCCATCAGGAACAACCCCCAGCCATTGGATCCCAAAATAAGGAAACGAACGACCACGATCTGGAGATGAAATGCAATATCTAGGCCGAACACGGCCTGTGACACGCCCGTGTCCAGGGCCGTGTTCCCCATTCGCCGTCGAAACCGACGCTTCCCGAAATGCACACGGGCATCCGACACGCCCGTGTTTGACCTGACATGCCCGTGTTCCCGGGCGTGTTCCTCCATCAACACAGGACCAACACCAACCCGAGATGCACACGGGTCTTGGACACGCCTGTGTCCTATTTGACACGCCCATGTCTATCCGACACGGCCCGTGTTCCAAAACCGTGTGTCTCCGAAGAAACAACCCGGTTTCAACCCGAGAAGGACACGGCCTATGACACGCCAGTGTCCCTGGCCGTGTTCGCTGCTCGATGATCGTCGACCCAAAATTCGTCGACCTCTCGGCCAGATCATCAATACGAGTATGACATGCCCCTGGGACACGCCCGTGTCCCAGGCCGTGTGCCCATGCCAAATTCCAAGCTTGGCTCAAAATGCCTCCCATCGCTCTTTTGAGTTTCGGGGCATTACACCGGGAGCCAAACCACCGTTTAGGTTCGAGGCCTCAAGAGGGTCGCCCCCAGGTTCTAGGAGGAGGCTTTCATGGAAGAGATAACTTCAGCGAGCCGAGGAGGTACGATCATCCGACATGGAGGCAAGGGCCGAGGGATCGCTTCCAGCATCAGCAAGAGGCAATGGAGATTGGTCGAGGTATAGGAGGAAGGAGAGGAGCTCGGGGAGGAGCTGGAAGAAGAGATGGTGGAGAAGGAAGAAGGGGCAGGGTGGCGTTGCCTTTCTATGACTTCCATCAGGAAGAGGGTCACGCAACGGCCACCTGCCCAGAGTTCTTAGAAGTGAGAGAAGCCAGGAGGGTGAGGAGGCAGGAGCCACCGGTAAGGATCGTGGAAGTGCAATAGGGAGAGATGGAGGATAGCTGTGAGGACCGGGTAGATGTAGGAACCCGGGGAGGGATCCAGGTTATCCACGGAGGAGTTGGGATCGAGGCCTCTCGTTAGGGTAGCCTCCAGACCATGTACCGAGGGGGGGGGGTAGCCTCGACCTCCCAGGATTCGCCCCAGAAAGAAAAAAATTACCTTTTCTTCAGAGGATATGCCGAATTATGAGGACCTGTTCTGTGATGACTTGGTGATCTAGATGGCGGTAGAAAACTTCATGGTCTCCAAAATCCTAGTGGACAACAGGAGCTCCGTAAATGTGATCTTCAATAAGGCCTTCGATGAGATGCAGGTGGAGCTAGACCAGGAGGGTCATAGCTTCAGATGGGCCGTTGTTCGATTTCTCGGGAGAGAGGAAGGAAGTAGAAGGAGGAGTAGGGCTGCATGTGAAGTTGGGGGGTGTGTCACGGAACTGCAGGTTCATGATTGTGGATGCCCCTAGCAGCTATAGCGTCATCTTTGGGCATCCCCTCATCAGCGCCTTTCATCGCGTCCCCTCCTCTTTTCATCAATGCCTCAAGTTCAACAACAAAGGGGTGCAGGTTAGGGTCAGAGGGGACCCGAAGGTGTCAAGACAGTGCTACGTTACGACATTCAACACCATATCATGGATGGCAGAGGCGGAGGAGTTGGAGAAGGAGATGGCGGTGCATGAAAAGATTGTCGGAGAGGAGGAGATGAGACTAGAGGAGGCGAGAGAGGAGACTGAGAAGATTGTCAGAGAGGAGAAGATGAGCCTAGAGGAGGCAAGAGAGGAGACTGAAAAGGTTGTCAGAGAGGAGGAGATGAGCCTAGAGGAGGCGAGACAGGAGGCTGAAGAGGTTGTCGGGGAGGAGATTGAGGAGGAGCAGAGGGGAAGAGATGTGCAGGAGGTCCAGGGGGACGGAGGATTGGAGTTGCAAGAAGGTCGGCAGGTGGAAGTGGAAGGAAGAGGAAGTGAGTGGGAGGCCCAGAGAGGCGTAGAGGTTGAGCAGGAGCAGAGGGAGAGCCTCAAGGAGGCAATGGAAGTTGAGGAAGTAGGAAGGGAGGAAGAGCTTGGATAAGAAGAGGAGGCAATGGACGGCTGGGAGCAGTCGCGGTTGGTGCCGACGGAGGAGGTGGTGGAGATGGAAGTCTTCACCAGCACCGGACAGGTGCAAAAGGTGAGGATCAGCGGGGGTCTGAGCCCCGAGGACCAGGAGCGAGTGCGGGCTTGCATCCAGAGCAACGTCAACATATTCGCTTGGAGCGCGGCTGACATGCCGGGCATTGATGCGGATGTGGCCTACCACCGCCTGAACCTGGATCCCAAGATACGCCCCATATGCTAGAATATGAGGACCATCGCAACCAAGCTGGAAGAGCCAATCCGCGAGGAGGTCAAGAAGCTTCTGGAGGCCGGCTTCATCTAGGAGATCCAGTATCCAGGTTGGGTCTCCAATGTGGTAATGGTAAAGAAAGGAGGAGGGAAGTGGCGCATGTGTATTGACTTTTCATTATTAAATAAATCATGCACCAAGGATTGCTACCCCCTACCTCGAATTGACGTGCTGGTTGATTCAGCCGTTAGTTTTTCAATTATAAGTTTTTTGGATGCTTTTTCAGGTAACCACCAGATCCGAATGCACCCTCCCGATGTCAAGAACATCTCCTTCATCACAAGGGAGGGATGTTTCAGTTATAAGATGATGCCCTTTGGGTTGAAAAACGTAGGGGCTACATACCAATGCATGATGGATCGAGTCTTCCAAGGACAAAGGGGGAGGAACCTGGAGGTCTATGTTGATGACCTAATGGTTAAAAGCAAGGGTGTGGGCTTACCTTCGGGACCTGGAGGAGACGTTTGCCACCATGCGGAAGTTCAAGATGAGGCTGAACCCCTTAAAGTGCGTTTTCGGGGCAAGCCGTGGGAAGTTCCTCGGGCATCTTCTGACCCCGGAGGGGGTAGAACCCAACCCAGATAAGGTAAAAGCCATCCTAGAGCTAGAGTCACCACGCAATGCTAAGGAGGTCCAGCACTTGACAGGCAAGCTGGACAGCCTAAGTAGATTCCTCTCCAGGTCGGGAGAGAAATGCTCATATTTCTTCAAAGTGCTGCGGGGTAACCAAAGGTTCGAGTGGACCGCCGACTGTGAAGAAGCTTTTCAAGGGCTGAAGAAGCAGCTCTCCCTGGATCCTCTACTTCAAAGCCCAAAGGATGGGGAGGAATTGGCCTTGTATCTCGGAGTGAGAGCAGAGGCGGTGAGCTCTGTTCTGGTTAGGGAAGAGGGTAGGAACCAGCTGCCAATCTACTATTTAAGCAGGATCCTAAAGAAGGCGGAGCTTCGCTACCCTATCTTAGAAAAGCTGGCATGCACTTTGATCATTTCGGCCAGGAAGCTCCGACCATATTTCCAAGAGAATTCCATCAGGGGGTGACAGATCATCCCCTCCGTAAGATTTTTGAAGGAGTGGATCACTCGGGTAGACTGGCCAAGTTGTCTATCGAGTTGAGTGAATTCGATATCTCATTCGTACAAAGGCTCTCCATCAAGGCACAAGTAGTGGCCGACTACATTGTGGATGTCGGGGCTGAGGAGTCGCGGCCGTAGGAGGCATGGAAGATGACGGTTGATGGAGCCTCGGGAAAGCACTCCCTTGGAGCGGGGGTGGTATTGATAAGTCCTCAAGGGGTCACCATAGAGCAGGCGGTGGTCTTGCACTTTCCTGCAAGTAACAACCAGGCAGAGTACGAGGCTGTGAAAGTCGGCCTTCGTTTGGCAAGAGAGCTTTAGATCCAAGATGTGGAGGCTTTCACGGACTCATTGGTGGTGGCATCGCAGATTCGAGGAGAGTTCGAAGCTTGGGAACCCACCCTCGTAAAGTACTTATCCAAGGTGAGGGAGATCATCGGGAGGTTCCAGACATTTTCCATCCAGCACATTCCCAGAGAAGAGAGTACAGCTGCCGATCAATTGGCTAAATTTGGACCTCGGGGAGGAGGAACCTTGACTGATCTGTTCCGTCCAGTGATCGAGGAAGGGGAGCTCATGGAAGTAGATCGGTGACCCTCTTGGGTGGATCCCTTCATGACTTTCTTCGTCACGGGCAACCTCCCTGAAGGGATCAAGGAGGCAAAGAGCTTTCGGCATAAGGCGGCCCACTATCTCATGCATGAAGGGAGCTTGTATCGGAAGATGCTTTCGGGCCTTTTGGTATGATGTGTGACGGAAGAGGAGACCCAGCGGATTCTGGAGGAGGTGCACTCTGGAGAATGTGGAAGCCATTCCAGAGGTAGGACATTGGAAGCAAGGGTGGTCAGACAGGGGTACTTTTGGCCCACCTTAAAGAAGGATGCTGCAGAGTTTGCGAGGTGGTGCCAAAAATGGCAGCTCTACGCCCCCTCCAGCTCCAGGCATCTCAAAGGCTCCGAAGCATCACGACACGGTGGCTGCTTGCTATCTGGGGGATGGATTTAGTTGGGCCTTTTATTCCAGCTAGTGGGCAAAGAAGGTTCCTCCTGGTTATGATCGACTACTTTTCTAAGTGGCTGGAGGTTAAGGCGCTGGCCAAAGTCACCTCCCAAGTCATCAGGAACTTTGTTTGGGGAGAGGTATGGTTCTTAGTCCTTGGTTCTGCACTACCCCGAGTGCGTCTCGGCCCCAGGTAGACCCGCTGCGCAGGCTATCATTAGCTGGCAGGTCCGAAGGATCGCCTGTGGGGGAGAGGTCTAGTTCTTGGCCCTTGGTTCTGCACTACCCCGAGCGCGGCTTGGCCCCAGGTAGACCCGCTGGGCAGGCTCTCATTAGATGGCAGGTCCGAAGGCTCACCTGTGGGGGAGAGGTCTGGTTCTTGGTCTTTAGTTCTGCACTACCCCGAGCGCGGCTCGGCCCCAGGTAGACCCACTGAGCAGTCTCTCATTAGCTGGCAGGTCCGAAGGCTCACCTATGGCGGAGATGTCTGGTTCTTGGTCCTTGGTTCTGCACTACCCCGAGCACGGCTCGGCCCAAGGTAGACCCACTGCGTAGGCTCCCATTAGCTGGCAGATCCGAAGGCTCGCCTGTGGAGGAGAGGTCTGGTTCTTGGTCCTTTGTTCTGCACTACATCAAGTGCGGCTCGGCCCTAGGTAGACCCGCTATGCAAGCTCTCATTAGCTGGCAGGTCCAAAGGCTCGCCTGTGGGAGAGATGTCTGGTTCTTGGTCCTTGGTTCTGCACTACCCCGAGCGCGGCTCGGCCCTAGGTAGACCCGCTGCGCAAGCTCCCATTAGCTGGCAGGTCCGAAGGCACGCCTATGGGGGAGAGGTCTGGTTCTTGATCCTTGGTTCTACACTACACGAGCGCGGATCGGCCCCAGGTAGACCCGCTGCACAGGTTCTCATTAGCTGGCAGGTCCGAAGGCTCGCCTGTGGGGGATAGGTCTAGTTCTTGGTCCTTGGTTCTGCACTACCCCGAGCGCGGCTCGGCCCCAGGTAGATCCGCTGTGTAGGCTCCCATTAGCTGGCAGGTCCGAAGGCTCGCCTGTGGGGGAGATGTCTAGTTCTTGGTCCTTGGTTCTGCACTACCTCGAGCGCGGCTCGACCCCAGGTAGACCCGCTGCGCAGGCTCCCATTAGCTGGCAGGTCCGAAGGCTCGCCTATGGGGGAGAGGACTGGTTCTTGGTCCTTGGTTCTGCACTACCCTGAGCATGGCTCGACCCTAGGTTGACCCGCTGCGCAGGCTCCTATTAGCTGGCAGGTTCGAAGGCTCACCTATGGGGGAGAGGTCTAGTTCTTGGTCCTTGGTTCTGCACTACCCTGAGCGCGTCTCGGCCCTAGGTAGACCGATTGTTCATGCTCTCATTAGCTGGCTAGTCCGAAGGCTGGCCCGTGGGGGAGAGGTCTGGTTCTTGGTCCTTGGTTCTGCTCTACCCCGAGCGCGGCTCGACCCCAAGTAGACCCGCTGTGTAGGCTCTCATTAGCAGGAAGGTCCGAAGGCTTGCCTGTGGGGGAGAGGTCTGGTTCTTGGTCCTTTGTTCTACACTATCCCGAGCACAGCTCAGCCCCAGGTAAACCCGCTGCGCAGGCTCCGATTAGCTGGCAGGTCCGAAGGCTCGCCTGTGGGGGGGGGGGGGGGGAGGTCTTGTTCTTGGTCCTTGGTTCTGCACTACCCCGAGCGCGGCTCGGCCCCAGGTAGACCCACTATGCAGGCTCTCATTACCTGGCAGGTCTGAAGGCTCGCCTGTAGGGGAGAGGTCTGGTTCTTGAAGTTTTGGTTCTAGGTCCTTGGGAGTAGGTCTAGGCTCTGGGGAATTCAACACCACCTCGAGCCTAGCTCGGTCCCCTGTAGGCCCATTGCCATGGCTCTCATCAAGCTAGCATGACAATAAACCCACTCGACGGCAGAATGGTTGGAAAAATCTCCTTAAACAACATCCCAGCTTAACCTTATGAAATGAAAAATAAACTATGGCAAAGGCTTGGAGCAGTGCGAGTGGAGGCACTCACAGCTGGCAGTTACGAGGATGGTCTCACTTACGGCGAGTGGGAACTCGCGCGAGATGGAAGGCTCGCTCTAATGATAGGTGAGCAAGTTACGTCACTAAGAGTCACCCACACAGGGAGTACTTTAAGACAAAGCGAGAAGGTTCTTTCGGTCCTCACATATAAAAAAGACAAGGGAAGCGACGGCTTGCGCTTGACAAAAAGCCAACTCTCCAACAAGGCCGCGAGACAAGACGTAGCACCTTGTCGCGTGCGTGAGCGCATCAGAGTGCCGTCCGCAGTAATCAAAATAAAGCAAAGGGTAGGGAGTAAAGGCAAGGCGGCGAGACGGGTGGATAGCACCGTCTCGCAGGCCCAAGCAGACCAGTAACTTATTTCGCAAAATAAAGAACAGAATAACAAGGAAGACAAGCATGTACACTTAATCATCATCGTTATGTATCAGAAAAATAGTGCTCAAAAAGATTTAAGTTTTACAACAACAACATAGAGAGGAGAGAGGGATTCTGGATCTTGGGAGTTGGCACATCATTTCTCCTCGCCGGAAGAAGAATCCTCGCTCTCCTCGCCATAGATCTGGGGGACCAGGTCGCGGACGGTCACCGTTTCTGAATCATCCTTCACGACCCCTAAGTCCTCCATCATCTTCAGGACCAGCTCTGCTGCCCTGATGCCAGCATCTCGACATTGCTACTTGTTGGGTACATTGGTCAAATGTACCTGATTTGAAGAAGCCTCACCTAACTCAATGATATACATCATAATGTATTTGATGTTTGTTTGAGTTACTTGTGCAGGTTAGGTATTCACTGGACTGAAGCTAAAAGTTTCTAAGTCCATGTGTCGACACCCAGAGGGAAAGTGTCGACACTTGAGAAAGCCTGTGTCGACACCCAGACAAGCAGTGTCGACACTTGGAGTAATTATGTCGACACCTGGGTAGAAGAGTCGACACCTGACAGAAAGTGTCGACACTTGGAGAAGTGTCGACACTCAGTGAAGAAGAATGCAGAAAAGCTGTGTCGACACTTAGCAGAAGTGTCGATACTCAGAAGAGCTGTGTCTACACCAGAAAGTGTCGACACTTGGAGTTGTGTCGACACTCAGCAAAATTCTGCAGAGACTAAGGACAAGTGTCGACACTCAACACAATGTGTCGACACTCAATCAGCAGAGTCAACATATGAAGAATGTGTCGACACTCAGCACAATGTGTCGACACACACACAAAGGAGTCAACACTTGAAGTATGTGTCGACACTCAGCACAATGTGTCGATACACAACCAGAAGAGTCAACACTTGAAGAAAGTGTCGACACCCAGCACAATGTGTCGACACTTAGTTGAAGACTCTACACTTGAAGAAAGTGTCGACACAAGGAGCTGTGTCGACACTTAGCAAAGAACAGAAAAGTTTACAAAATATTCTAAGTACAAGTGTCGACACTAAGGGAATGTGTCGACACTCAGCTGAAGAAATAAAATTGAAGACTTGTGTCGACACCAAGAAGCAGTGTCGACACTTGACAGTTTCAACACATGAAGATGTGTCGACACAAAGAACATGTATCGACACTTAGAAGAATACAGTTAAAGAATGAAGATCAAGTACTTGTGTCGACACTTAATTTCAGTGTCGACACTTGAAGAAGTATCTGTGTCGAGACATACAAGGAATTGTGTCGACACCTTGTAGACTTGTGTCGACACTTACACAACATGTGTCGACACTTAGTCTATAAGTGTCGACACTTAAGAACAGAAAGTCTCGACACTATCTGACAGTTAGAGAATTTCAAGAAGTGACTGGTTGACATGACAGCTGCCGATCCAGCCGGTCTACAGCAACTGTCAGAGAAATCAGAAGTCTGTTATGAACCGGATCAGCCGGTTACCATGAAGGAAGCCTATAAATAGGCACCCATAGTATACAGAAACAGTTTGATTGTTGTTGATGTAAGAATTACAAGTTGTTCTTTCAAGTAGTGAGAATAATTAAAGTGGTTGATCAGATCATCAGAAAAGTGATACACAGAGGATCAACACAAGAAGATCTGGCAGTCCAACTGCAGATCTAAGAAGTTGGAGAGAGAGAGCTCCAATCAAGAATTCAGTCTTTGGAACTAAGGCTGAGAAGAAGGATTCAGAATCATCTGGATCTCAAGAAGTAGAGGTCAAGGATCAACTGCAGAAGATTCAGACTAATTCAGTTCTAACTCAAGAAGCTTTGAAGGAAGCTAAGTCAGTTTGGATCTAACTGAGTTCTTCCAAGAACTCTTCAAGAAACTCTCAACTTCTCTCTTATTTTTTGAGTTGTAGAGTTAGCTATTGTATTTCTATTTTAACTTGTAGGATCCATTGGATCTGAGAGAATTGTAAGCCTATATTATAAAGGCTGAGGGTAGGGCTTGGTTGCCTGAGTGTAGGAGTTGAAGAACTCTGAGTGTAGGCCTTAATTGGCTGAGTGTAGGCCTGGGTGGCTGAGTGTAGGCCTTTGTGGCTGAGTGTAAGGCTTTGGGCCTGAGGTGTAGGAACCTAGTTGGGTTCTGAGATAGTGGAGAAGTTTGGCCGAATCTAGTACACTGCTAGATAGGCGAAGGGGGAAAGTGGATGTACCCAAAGATTGGGGAACCACTATAAATCTGTGTGTCTGCTGTGCTGTGCTGTGCTGTGCATTAACTGTTTATATTCTGGTATTGCTGTTATCTGTAGAAATCTGTGAGATAACTATTTTGCTGCCAACAAAGTTTTAAAAAGGTTTAGGTCACCTATTCACCCCCCTCTAGGTGTTTAGGTACCATAACTTTCAAGTGGTATCAGAGCGAGGTTCCTCAAAAAGGACTAACTGTCTGAGGAGATCCAGTTTGGCAGATTCAGTGTAAGTCAGAACACAGTTTCAAGAAAATCAAGAAACATGGGTTCTTCAGAGAATCACAAGGAATTGGGTTCAATGAAACTGCCCATATGCAGAAAAGAGATTTTTGGAATCTGGAAAGAGAGGGTAAGGCTGTTCATGGAAGCCTCTGACCCTAGAATCTACATCACAGTCAAAGAGGGGCCATATGTGCCCATGAAGATCTCAGTATTAGATGCAAATCAGAGGACTCCAAAGGATTTCTCTGAGATGACCAAGGATGAAATTGTCTTAGCCACTATGGACAAAAGGGCACAAAACATAATAGTAAGTGCCATTGATGATGCCACTTTTCTGAACCTAATTCACTGTAAAACAGCAAAAGAAATGTGGGATACCCTCATTGTCTATATGGAAGGTTCTGAAGAAGTTAGGCAAGATAGAAAGTCCTTGCTTAATCAAGAGTATGAGAGCTTTAGGCAAGGAAGAGGAGATAGCATCACTGAATGCTACAAGAAGTTCTATAGAATTGTTAATGAACTCATGTCCTATGGAAGAGAGTTCACTAACTATGAATTGAATGATAAGTTCTTGAGGTCCCTAACCAAAGATTGGGACACTAAGATCTGTGCCATCAGAGAAATGGCAAAGTTGGGAGAAATTCCTCCTCCCACACTGTTTGGGAAGTTGTTGTCTTATGAGATGCAGCTGTCAGTGAGAAAAGAGGAGGAAAAATCAACAAGGACTGAGCACAGGGAAAGGACTGTTGCCTTCAAGTCAGAAGTACCTAGAAAGGGGAGGACTAAGTCATCAACTCCTCCTCCAGAGGTAGTTGAATCAGAATCTGATGAGTCTGTTAGCACAAAGTCTACAAGCAGTGAAAGTGATGAAGACTTTTGCTGCATTCACCAGACATTTTCAGAAATTCCTGAAGAAGAAACAGTGGAGGTCCAGACCTTCATTTTCCAAAGGGAAAGAAGTCCAGTATCAGGAGAAGAAGCCTTCAAAGAAGGACAAGAAAAAGACAAAGACTAGCAAGGCAACTGGGTCTAAGATAGTGTGTTACTGCTGCAATAGACAGGGTCATGTAATTGCAGATTGTCCTGAGAGAAGAAAAGAATCCAGTGACAAAAAGAAGACTCACTTCAAAGGAAAGAAGGAGAAGTCCTTTGTTGCAAAGAATGAGAAGACTCTTTCAGACATTTCTTCTTCAGACACTGAGACAGATGCTGAAGCCTACATAGGGCTATTTGCTGAAGAAGAAGAGGAGTTTATGCAGATCATGGAATCAATCTATGAACAAGAAGAGTGTCAGTGCCAAGGACTGATGGCATTGACTGAAAGTACCAAAATCCTGGAGCAGCCAGGACCTAGTCAGGTACAAAGTCCAACTCAAAGTTCAGATTTCAGTTCTAGTTCAGAGTCAGATTCATCTTCATCAAGTGATGGAAGTGTTTCTGAATCTGAGGGAGATATTCATCAGCTCTTAGATGAATATAAAGTACTGTTGCAAGCCTATAAGAAAAGCAAGTCCCTTGCCAAAAGTCAGGCAAAGGAAATTGCTGATCTAAAGGCAGCTGCAACAGACTTTGAGAAGGAATTTGATCAAAAGCTCAATGAGGTAGCCAGGCTGAAACACATTACTGTGATTCAGATGGGAACTATCACTTATAAAAATGATCAAATTAAGATACTGGAGATCAATCTCAAGAAGGAAAGAGAGCTAGTTGCTAGGTTTTCAAAACCTAAATCAGTGCTACCCTTGATTGATGAATTTGTTCATCATAAAGGAAAGGCTGGATTGGGTTTTATTAAACCAGCTAGGACTGTTCAGGATCAGTCCAAGTCCAAGGGCAAAGCCCCAACATTCAATAAGCCTGCTGTAGTCAAGACAGCCAAGTCTGTACCTAAGCAAAGGTACAACAAGTTTGAATGCTGGTGTTGTGGCAAGGTTGGCCACTTTGCCTTGGATTGTTGGCACAATGCCAGTGCCAAGTTGAGTAGCAAGTTACCTGGTGGAAAGCCAGCAGGTAGCTATGTCAAGTTGCAAACTAACAATCACCAAGGACCCAAGTTTACTTTGGGTTCTAAGGTTCATTAATTTGTTTTGCAGGTGAATCCAAGTGGCCATACCCCAACATGGTACTTGGATAGTGGATGTTCCAGACATATGACTGGAACAAGGGGACTACTGAAGGACTACATTCCAATCAAAAATGGTCCTAAAGTGACCTTTGGTGGTTCTGAAAAAGGAATCATCAAAGGGTTTGGTAACATCTCTTCAAACCTTGTTACCATTACTCAAGTGGCTTATGTTAAAGGGTTGAAACACAACCTCATTAGTATAAGTCAGTTAAGTGATGTAGGGTATGACATCTCATTTGTTAAAAATGGTTGTCATATCAAGAGGTCAAGTGATCAAGAGATCATTTTGACAGGATATAGAAAGAGGAATGTCTACTGCTTAGACATTATGATTGAGAACAATGGTTCTCCTGTCTGTCTTGTAGCTGATGGGACAATCTCTCATTGTGTCAAGTGGCACAAGAGGCTAGCTCATCTTAACTACAAGACTATTAGCAAACTCTTTAGCAAAGAGTTAGTGAGGAATGGTCCTCAAGTTAAGTGTGTCAAAGATGGCATTTGCTCAGCTTGTCAAAAGGGCAAGCAGACCAAATCCACCTTTAAAAGCATTGAGAACAAAGATGCTGTGAGGTGCTTATACCTCTTGCATATGGATCTCTTTGGTCCAATGCCAGTTCACAGCTTAGGTAGGAAGGTCTATACCTTTGTAGTTGTTGATGACTACTCAAGGTTTTCCTGGGTGTTCTTCTTAAGGCAGAAATCTGAAACACCTAGTGTCTTCTACAGCTTTGTCAAGCAAATTCAGAATGAACTAAATAGTACTGTGGTCAAAATTAGAAGTGACCATGGTACTGAGTTTCAATCTGAAAGCATGACAAAACTATGTGAAGACTTTGGGATATTTCAAGAATTCTCTTCACCTAGAACACCTCAGCAAAATGGCATTGCTGAGAGGAAGAATAGAACCTTGATAGAGGCTGGTAGAACCCTACTTAGTGATACATCACTGCCTGAGTATTTCTGGGCTGAAGCAGTTAACACTGCATGCCATGTGATAAATAGGGCTACCATCACTAAAAGGTTAAACAAGACCCCCTATGAAGTTGTGAAAGGCAGGAAACCAAATCTATCCTATTTCAGGATTTTTGGTTGCAAATGCTTCATACTTAACAATGGAAAGTCTTACCTAACTAAGTTTGCTGCCAAGTCCCAAGAGGGAGTGTTTGTTGGGTACAACAATAATAGTAAGGCTTATAGAGTCTACAACTTGACTACACAAGTTGTAGAGGAGTCTGTGCATGTAGTTTTTGATGAGACACAACTAATTAACAATGAGTTGTCTAGCAATGTATGCAGCCCCACAGGTCTTACTAAGAAGATGGACAAGCTAACCATAGAAGATGTACCTGCTGCAAGACAGCAAGTAGAAGGAGATGGCTTATGTCCAGGGGAGAACTACATGTACAAGGAGCTGAAGAAGTACAAGGAACTCAGTTTGATGAAGATGCTGAAGAAGTTCAACCAGAAGTAAGGATGCCTCCAGCCAACAGGCATCTAAGAGATCATCCAGTAGAGCTGATAATTGGAGATCCAAGACAAGGTGTTCAGACAAGGAGCAGAAATCAGAATGCTGTAGTATATTCAAGTTTTCTGTCTCAAATAGAACCAAAGAAATTTGAAGAAGCTATACAAGATCCACAGTGGACTGAAGCTATGCAAGAAGAACTTAATCAGTTCAAAAGGTGCAAGGTTTGGGAGCTGGTTCCAAAGCCTAAAGACCACAATGTTATAGGAACTAAGTGGATCTACAGAAATAAGTTAGATGAACAAGGGGTCATCATAAAGAATAAAGCAAGACTGGTTGCAAAAGGATATAGGCAAGAAGAAGGTATTGATTTTGATCAAACCTTTGCCCCAGTAGCCAGACTGGAGGCCATAAGGATGTTCTTGGCCTATGCAACCTATCAAGGATTCAAGGTATACCAAATGGATGTGAAGTCAGCATTCCTAAATGGTAATCTAAAGGAAGAAGTATATGTGGAGCAGCCTTCAGGTTTTGTTGATCCTACTCTTCCACATTATGTCTATAGACTTAGGAAAGCATTGTATGGGTTAAAGCAAGCTCCTAGAGCTTGGTATGAAACCCTATCTAGTTTCCTCATTGAGAACAAGTTCACAAGGGGGAAAATAGATAAGACTCTATTCCTTAGGGAATCTAGAGGCAAAGTCATACTTGTCCAAATATATGTAGATGACATTATATTTGGGTCTACTGAAAGTAGCCTTTGCAAAAAGTTTGCAAAGCTTATGCAAAGTCAATTTGAGATGAGTAGTATGGGAGAACTGAAGTTTTTCTTGGGTCTCCAAGTTAAACAGACTGAAAGTGGCTTGTCCATATGTCAGTCCAAGTTCACCCTAGAACTCATAAGGAAGTATGGTATGGATTCATCCAGTACCATGAAGACTCCTATGGGGTCAAGTATGTCTCTTAGCAAGGATGATGCAGGGAAACCTGTAGATGAAACCTTGTATAGAGGAATAGTTGGCTCCTTACTATACTTGACTGCAAGTAGGCCTGACATTATGTATGCTACATGTGTTTGTGCCAGGTATCAAGCCTGCCCTAAAGAGTCTCACTTGACTGCAGTCAAGAGAATTTTGAGATATCTAAAGGGCACTCCCTATCTAGGCCTCTGGTACCCTAGGAATGGAGATTTTGATCTAACAGGCTATTCAGATGCAGACTTTGCAGGATGCAAAGAAGATAGAAAGAGCACTACTGGATCCTGTCAATTCCTAGGTGGAAGAATAATTTCATGGAGCAGCAAAAAGCAAACCAGTGTGGCTATTTCCACAGCTGAGTCAGAATATGTAGCTGCAGGAAGTTGCTGTGCTCAACTTCTATGGATTCAACATCAGCTAGAAGACTATGGATTTCAGGTAAGTAGAACTCCACTTTTCTGTGATTCTACAAGTGCTATTTTAATAGCTAATAATCCTGTATCACATAGTAGAACTAAACATATTGAGATTAAATATCACTTTCTTAGGGAGCATGTAGAAAGAAATGATATTGCACTTGAATATGTTAAAACTGATAATCAGATAGCTGATATGTTTACTAAGCCCTTAGAAGAAGCTAAGTTCAATAGGTTCAAAATTGAACTAGGTATGATAAACTTAGACTAAGTTTACAGAACTAAAAATTGGCTAAGTAAAAAGGTGTCGACACATAGACAAGTCTATGTCGACACATCCAGGAAGTTGGTGTCGACACTTCAGAATGTTAGTGTCGACACATGACAAGTAGGTGTCGACACATCCCAAGTGGTGTCGACACTTAGTATTTACTCAGAATTTTTCTAAGTAAAGTCTCGACGATGTGTCGAGTTATATTGTGTCGACACATAACCATGTGTCGACACATAATATCTATTGACTAAACTTGTGTCGACACATGAGTGTCGAGACATTATAAGTCAGTGTCGACACTTATTGCCAGTGTCGACACATCTTTAGTAATCCATCCCGCCTGTTCGTCTTCAAACCAGAAAGGTATAAATAGGATTCTGTCTTTGTTTGTCGACACGCTTTCAGAGTTTCGAGACCAAACTACTGTGTCGACATTTCTCTCTTCTCAAGACTAAATCTCTAAACCCTAATGGCTCCCAAGCTTGAGGAGAATGTTAACGAAGGCTATGAGCTGGTTCGTGGCGCATTCGACGATGGCGATCAAGAAATCAAATCGGTGATAACCCTAGTCACCGATTCTGGATTGGAGTATCTGGTTTCAGAACCAACTAAAATATGGAAGAAGGAAGTACTTGAATTCCTTGCTGGAGCTTCTGTAGATGACTCAGGTTACAAGATCAAATCAAGAGTGCATGGAACCAAGGTCAAGGTATCACCCAAATCTCTGAGAAAGGTACTTCAGCTACCTAAAATTCAAGAAGAAGAGGAAGTGACTACATCCAAGACCAGAGAAGCACTTACCTGGTGTGGTCTAGATCCTAAGCTGAAGATAGGATCAGTATTCAACAGGAGAGGAATGAATACCCAAGGAAAGTTCCTGTCAGAAATTGTGGGGAAAGTTATTCTCAGCAAGACTGGAGGGCATGACAGGGTGTCAGCCTCCATGTTCAGTGTTATGACCAGAATTATCTTCAACCTCAAAACAGACTGGTCAATGGTTATCTTTGAAAAGATAAAGGAAAGTCTGAAGAAGCCCAATCTGGGCAGAATACTAAGTCTCTACCTGGCTGGTATAATACCAGAGGTAATGAGCAATGCTGCTGGTACTAAAATCAATCACATGAGAAAGATGGATATGAGGATATTTTCAAGATGGGAAAGAGTGCTGTCTAAGGAAGTTCCTACCCCAGAGAAGCAAATTTCTAAGAAGGATTCCCCTCCAAAGAAGAAGAGGAAGATAGCTGCTGTGACTTAGGAGTCCTCCAGCAGTTCAGGTAGTGAAGAACATGTTGTTTTCACTCCTGATAGTCATGAGGATGTGGCTGCGGAGAAATCACCTGCTCCTCTAGAAACAGCTGAAATCCAGGGGGAGCTGCCTACAGCTAGCCCCATGAATAAGGATCCAAAACAGGGGGAGCCTCCAGCTGAAGAACAACCCTCTACACTGGAGAGTGAGCAAGCTACCCTCATTATCCAAGAGGTACTTTCTGACCTCAATCCTTTAGATTTTTCTATAATAGATTCTGATTTGTCTGATGTCCATCAGCAAACTCAGCAAGCAAATCAAGTACCAGATGTTGTTCTCCAAGACACATCAGTAGTACATGAAGTTGTTCCTGATAAAGTAGTTGATGAACCCAGTACTTCTCCTGCACAGTCTCCAGCTGAATACACAATGGAAGATCTATTTCTTAATTTAGATCAAGAGGATTTTGACATGGACAAGCATGCTGCTGCTGAAGAGAAGGGTGCTGCTGTTGAGGGGGAGACACTGCAAGTTCAAGAAGAGCCTATAAGGCAGGAAAGTGAGAAAGCACATGATGTGCAAGCTGACAAACCATCAAGCCCTAAGGATAGGGTGAATATAGCCAGTACTTCAGAGTCTGAGGAAGATGAGGCTGAACAAGCTAAGAAGAAGCAATTCTTTGTATTCAAAAGAAGGAGTCAGAGCTACAAGAAGGCTCTACAAACTGTTGCTCAACACTCCCTAGTCCAACAAGCTCCATCCACTGATTACAGTGGATTAATGGTAGCAATGCAAGTTAAGCTGGATGAGCACAGGAGGGCCATAGAGAAGTATATTGATGAAGGCCAAAAGTCCCTACAATTTGATCTAGCTCAAGATATCAAATCAATAAGGTTTGAAATGAATTTGAATAAGAAGGAAATGACTGACTGCTTCCACAAGGGTGGTAATGCAGTGGTCTATTTGGCAACTCACCAGGAGAAAATCAAGTCTCAAGTAGATGATATAGCACTGAAGCAAGGCTATGTGCTGGAGAATCAATTAAGAATGAATGACAATTTAACTGCCTCCCACAATGCTATAGTAACTGAATTAAAGAATAAGTCTGCTGAACCATCTACTTCTACTGATGCTGCAAAGGCTGAATTTGATAAAGCTTTTCAAGATGAAATTGCTGCTGTCAAGACTGCCATTAAGGATTCACAGAAGGTCATTTCTGAATAGCTTACAAAGCTTAGACCTTATTTTAAGGATGGAATCAGGTACTTGGACAGCCAAATCAGGTTCCAGAAGGATGATGTAAGAGACCATGTAACCCAAGAAGTCATAAAGGGGGAGAGAGTGTTAGTCAAGGCCAGTTCTGAGCATGCAAAATGGATTTCAAATTCAATCAGGGCTACACTTGGATATCCTCCCCTGTGTGATGACAATGAAGTTGCTGAATCTGGACTGAACCCTGCCTATTTTGGAGGTGAGCCACAAGAAGTAGCTCAAGTCATTTATCCACCTCCAGATTTTTAAATGATTCATGCAGAGGTGAGCACTATGTATAGCCCATCTGGGGGCAAGGACAATGTCCATTTAGAAAAGGTTACTCAACCTATAACAGCAGCTATGCAAGAGGATTTGGACAAAGAAGAAGAGACAAGGCTGTCAAAGAAGAGGTTTAGGGAACTAGCAGAACAAAAACCAGATTTTGAACAGTGGAGCCCTACCTCTAGAAATATCATTCTCACTGCCTGGAAAGCTGCTAAAGACAATACTACTGATAGAAACAAGTGGTTCTCAGAAGCTGAATGGAGGAAGCATGAGATCAGGCAGGAAGCCATTGTCCAGTATAGAAGGAAGGCTAAGTTAGGAAAGCTACCTCCTACAGCTGTGGAGCCTAGCAAGTACTTTCCTAAGCCCTATCATTACTTTGAGAGGCAGAAAATCAAGGCTGAAGAACAAAAGAAGAAAGACTCAAAAGGCAAGAAGCCTGCTGATGCTGAGCCTGCTGCTGCTGCTGTCAAAGCTCAAGTTAAAGCTGGAAAAGGAATTGTTATCAAAGAACCTGATCAGAAATAGATTAGGAATTAAACTTGAAGCTTGTTGTAATCTTTTAAATGAAAAACATTTTTGTACAACATTGAAATGTATAAGGAACAATATTAGAACAATATGTGATAAATATAGTATGATTGTTCTGAAATGTGTTTGTTTCTTATTTGTTCTGAAATGTTGAATGTGTATATGTGTGTAGTTTTACATGTTCATGTTAACCCTGTTGATTATAATCTGCTTTTCATCATTTTGTAATTTTTTAATTATGAATGGTGTATATCATTGACTAAGGGTTATGACTTCTCCAAATAGGGGGAGATTGTTGGGTACATTGGTCAAATGTACCTGATTTGAAGAAGCCTCACCTAACTCAATGATATACATCATAATGTATTTGATGTTTGTTTGAGTTACTTGTGCAGGTTAGGTATTCACTGGACTGAAGCTAAAAGTTTCTAAGTCCATGTGTCGACACCCAGAGGGAAAGTGTCGACACTTGAGAAAGCCTGTGTCGACACCCAGACAAGCAGTGTTGACACTTGGAGTAATTGTGTCGACACCTGGGTAGAAGAGTCGACACCTGACAGAAAGTGTCGACACTTGGAGCAGTGTCGACACTCAGTGAAGAAGAATGCAGAAAAGCTGTGTCGACACTCAGAAGAGCTGTGTCTACACCAGAAAGTGTCGACACTTGGAGTTGTGTCGACACTCAGCAAAATTCTGCAGAGACTAAGGACAAGTGTCGACACTCAACACAATGTGTCGACACTCAATCAGCAGAGTCAACATATGAAGAATGTGTCGACACTCAGCACAATGTGTCGACACTCACACAAAGGAGTCAACACTTGAAGTATGTGTCAACACTCAGCACAATGTGTCGACACACAACCAGAAGAGTCAACACTTGAATAAAGTGTCGACACCCAGCACAATGTGTCGACACTTAGTTGAAGACTCTACACTTGAAGAAAGTGTCGACACAAGGAGCTGTGTCGACACTTAGCAAAGAACAGAAAAGTTTACAAAATATTCTAAGTACAAGTGTCGACACTAAGGGAATGTGTCGACACTCAGCTGAAGAAATAAAATTGAAGACTTGTGTCGACACCAAGAAGCAGTGTCGACACTTGACAGTTTCAACACATGAAGATGTGTCGACACAAAGAACATGTGTCGACACTTAGAAGAATACAGTTAAAGAATGAAGATCAAGTACTTGTGTCGACACTTAATTTCAGTGTCGACACTTGAAGAAGTATCTGTGTCGAGACATACAAGGAATTGTGTCGACACCTTGTAGACTTGTGTCGACACTTACACAACATGTGTCGACACTTAGTCTATAAGTGTCGACACTTAAGAACAGAAAGTCTCGACACTATCTGACAGTTAGAGAGTTTCAAGAAGTGACTGGTTGACATGACAGCTGCCGATCCAGCCGGTCTACAGCAACTGTCAGAGAAATCAGAAGTCTGTTATGAACCGGATCAGCCGGTTACCATGAAGGAAGCCTATAAATAGGCACCCATAGTATACAGAAACAGTTTGATTGTTGTTGATGTAAGAATTACAAGTTGTTCTTTCAAGTAGTGAGAATAATTAAAGTGGTTGATCAGATCATCAGAAAAGTGATACACAGAGGATCAACACAAGAAGATCTGGCAGTCCAACTGCAGATCTAAGAAGTTGGAGAGAGAGAGCTCCAATCAAGAATTCAGTCTTTGGAACTAAGGCTGAGAAGAAGGATTCAGAATCATCTGGATCTCAAGAAGCAGAGGTCAAGGAACAACTGCAGAAGATTCAGACTAATTCAGTTCTAACTCAAGAAGCTTTGAAGGAAGCTAAGTCAGTTTGGATCTAACTGAGTTCTTCCAAGAACTCTTCAAGAAACTCTCAACTTCTCTCTTATTTTCTGAGTTGTAGAGTTAGCTATTGTATTTCTATTTTAACTTATAGGATCCATTGGATCTGAGAGAATTGTAAGCCTATATTATAAAGGCTGAGGGTAGGGCTTGGTTGCCTGAGTGTAGGAGTTGAAGAACTCTGAGTGTAGGCCTTAATTGGCTGAGTGTAGGCCTGGGTGGCTGAGTGTAGGCCTTTGTGGCTGAGTGTAAGGCTTTGGGCCTGAGGTGTAGGAACCTAGTTGGGTTCTGAGATAGTGGAGAAGTTTGGCCGAATCTAGTACACTGCTAGATAGGCGAAGGGGGAAAGTGGATGTACCCAAAGATTGGGGAACCACTATAAATCTGTGTGTCTGCTGTGCTGTGCATTAACTGTTTATATTCTGGTATTGCTGTTATCTGTAGACTGTGAGATAACTGTTTTGCTGCCAACAAAGTTTTAAAATGGTTTAGGTCACCTATTCACCCCCCCCTCTAGGTGTTTAGGTACCATAACTTTCACTACTCAACCTCGTCAAAAGAATAATGCGGCTGAGGTGTCCGAAAGGGTTCGCGGCGAGACGTTGACGCGGCATCGGCCTGAAGGCGAGTATTTTGGGATTTCAAGCCCTTGACCTCCTCCTCCTGGGCCGCTACTCGCGATTGCAGCCGTTCCACCGTCTCGGCATCCTGCGGGACGCCCGGTCATTAGTCAAAAGTTTTTAAAGGAAAATCCAAGAGTAAGGATAGGGCTTTACCACGCCACCTTGGGCTTTCGCAAGGAGGGTTTCGACATCAGACAACCTTTTTGCGAGAGGCGCGGTGTGCGAACTCCAAGGCACGTATTTGGGCGTGGGAGGACTTCAGGACGAGGTCTCGCGTGGACTCGCTCTCGGGCGAGATGGCATCGAAACCGCCAAAAAGGCCGTACCCCACGGCAAAAGCATGGCTGGTGGGCTCCTCCTGCTCCTTCCAAGGGGGAAGGAGGGTGGAGATGGATACGCGGTTGGCGTCCCGCCGCCACAATAGAACAGGGTCGCCAGCAGCATTTGAAACCACGGGGCCCAGGTTGAATTTCATGTGGGAAGAGGGGGCGGGACGGTTGGAGGAGTCGCCTTCACGAGAGGTGTGGCAGCCTGTTGATTGAATGTGGCGGCAGACTGATTTGGAAGAGCCGTCTCACGGGTAGGCGAGACGACCTGTTGAGGTGGCGAGCAGGGCGATTGAGACCTCTCCACAGAGATAGGGCTCAAGGACCCCGATATATCCTTCTCCTTCGGGGTCATATTCTTTTTCCCCTTGGAGACAGCCACAACTTTTCTCATTTTCTTTGGAGGGCCGGAGCGAGAAGGGGCCGTGTCGCCTGCAGGCCTCTTTGGAGGGGCAGGAGCTAGGGACTCTCTCGCCTCCTCAGCTGCCACGCTGGCGAGATCAAGGCCTTTAGAGGGTTGGATGTTACTTTTTTAAGGAGGGTGGACTGGGACGGCTCGCTCCACTAAAAATAAAACAAGACGATGATAATGCGAGACAGAGAGACAATCAAACACAAAGCAAGACAAGAAAGCGAGAGTACCTTCGCCGGGGAGCACTGAAGACAACGAGTCGAGGACTCACCGCAGGAAGTTGACTTCTAAGTTTTTGCCGACGAAGTAATCATACAACAGCTTCTCTAGGCCACCCACCTGCAGGGTCGCGTATAAGCTCTCGGTGGGTGTCACCGGCGCGAGCGGGATGCCCCCGAAGTCAGCATGGTCGCCGCGGATGAAGAAGAACCTCATGAGCCAATGGTGATTTTTATTTGGAGTCTCGCACACCTTGAGCCCTTGGCCGGTGAAGTACAAGACGCCATCAGTTTTGGCGTGATAAATCAAGAGCTTGCGGAAGACCGTCAAGCTGAACTCAATGCTCTCCTGGCGCATGTAGCAGGCGAAGGCGATCAACACCGAAATGGTGTTGGGGTTGAACTGCGCCGGGATGATGCTGAAGTACTTGAATACCTATTTTACCTCAGGCCATAGAGGCAACCTCAACCCTGCCTCAAAGTGCGAGACGGGGAAGGCGCGCTCTCCCGGATAATAGGTGTTGATTGACTCGCCAACTTTGGGGGGCCGCGAATCGAGCCCCTCCCCCAGATACTCGCGGACGAATACGCGGTAGTCCTCTTCTGAGAGCTGGACGAGCGGAAAGTCATGGTCTGTGAATCGCTTCCCGCAGCAGCTGCACCCCTCGCCTTCCTCAACTCTTTTCTTACCCATCCTTGGCGAGACGGGTTTAGGCGAGACGAAGGGAGAAAGGAAGAGTATGAAAGAAGATCGACGAGAGGGCCGGGCGAGAAAAAGCGCGAGAAGGAGCGGCGAGACGGATGAAGCAATGAGGCAAGAACTTGGCACAACAGGAGTAAGAGGCGCGGATATCCTTTTGATCCACGACCGGAATATTTATAGCAAATATGGTGAAATGATTAATGAGCGGGAAAAGGTACAGAAGGAGGGGAAGAGTCGACCGGCGTTTTTCTCTCTCTCTCTCTCCTAAAAAACCTCGATTTGCATGGTCAGTCGCAATCATGGGACAGTGATTAAATGAAATTAAAGAAATTAAAATTAAACAACAGTAATAAATGTTCAAAAAACACCACCCCGCATATGGCAGGCACCAAGTTCTCTGACAATGTGGCGAGACAATAGCATAAAGCAATTATTATTACAACACTCAAATACAGAATAAATAAGAAGGGGAGAGACGGACGGTCTTCAGTACAGATGCCATTGCCAACGGCCACCACGAGCTCCCGCTCAGGGAGGCCTACTGCGCGAGTGGAAGGCGCGAACGGACTCAAGCCCATGACGAGCGAGACGAAGCTGCATATCGACCTCGCTGATGATGGCTTCAGGGTTGTTTCCATCGACATCTAACTCAGTATCTACCTCAGAAGATAGGAGAGCACACTCGTTCTCCAGCCATTCGATGCGCCGATCCGCCGCCTGCTTATCCAGCGTCAGTGAATGGATGAGGCGCGCGTGTTTCTGGAACAACTCGGCAGTCTTGCGCCTCATTTCCGCCGGGTTCGCAGGGTCGCCAAGGTAATATTTAATCCCGTCAAGGGGAGGAAAAGGCGAGACGACAGGTTGTCCAGGGTGCTCCTCAGCAGGCGAGTTGGTCTGGACGCCTGCAGAAGGAGTAGAGGGGAAGGGTGAGAGAGGCTCTCGCAGGAGTGTGTGGGAGTAGCGAGTGGGGCAGAGAAGTGAGAGGGAAGGTTTCTCACCAGGAGGACGGGAAGTCCTGGCAGCCTGGGAGGGATCGTCTCTCCTCTCGCAAGGAGGAATAGTTGGAGGAGTGGAAGGTGGTCGCGAGTCGGAATCTTCGTGATGGGCGGCGGAGTCATCTCGCGGGCTTTCCGATCATTGTGTAGCCACAGGAGCTTCCTGAAGAGACAAACAATTAAGAAGGCAGATACAAATATTGAAGAATAGAGATAGAAGCGAGAGCTCACCTCTTTCTCTTTGGGAGATGCAGGAGGAGGAGTGGGACAGGTCTCCTGGACTGCACGAGACGGATCCTCGGTAGAGGAGGGGCCACCTGTTTTTTCCCTCTTCAGGCGAGACGGAGAGGATGGTAAAGAGGGTAGGGGCGAACTAGAGTTGAAGTAAAAGCGACCATGTTGGCCTTGTTCTGCCGACGCACCTTTGCAATCCGCTCGCGAAAGCTCTGAATATGAGACATGATGAACAACCTACTGCAAGGAAGGGGGAAGTGTGTAAAGGGGTAGCCTCTATTCGGGATAGGAATCACATATTTATAGGTTTTGGTGGGGGGCCTCATAGGAGATTCTCTCATAAATGCATCCATAAATACGTTTTAATGACGAGCCTCGGTTGGATGTTCTTTCCGAGTTTAAAATAATCTCGAAAAGAGCGGGGATTGTGTATAACCTCATACTCGTGAGAGGCCCTCAATATGCAAATAGAAGGAGGATAGGCGAGAGGTGCTGATAGGCGAGTGGGACCAGATTGTCCACTCGCAGGAGGCGAGGCGGGTGGTCTCTGCAATGGGCGAGACGCCCCCTTTTTGGGATGCGAGTAGGACTTTATAGGTGAGAGGGCCTCGTAGCGGAGGATGCCTGTGAGACAACCAGGAGGGTCGTCTCGCCGATGGGTGTTCCCCTACTCGCGATATAGAGAGAGGGCCGTTTTGACAGATCTATACCCCAGGGGGATTTTACTCTTCTTCCCCAGGTATCTTTACCCTTTTGCCCTTGATGGTCTATATATAGCTCCTCAGAACAGCGGAGTTTGGCTGTTGGCAGACCCAACCAAGGGTACTTAGGTAATTTCAGGCCAGTTCAGTGTGGTTATTTGCAGATCCAACTCAGAAAACTATAAATAGACCCATAGGGGTTCTTTAGAAGACACACGTTTTTTCCCGGGACTTGAGAGGATTTTTCTGTGCTTTCTGAGGAGCTCCAAGCCCAGCTTTTGGCTTTGGAGAGGAAGCTCTTAGAGATCTTCTAGGTAAGTGGTGGGACCTCCCTGCTGAGGCTTTGAGTTAGTTTCTAGTCCTTCACGAGCAATCGGAGGTCGGAGCTTGGGATGAGTAGGTGTTGGCTACGCCCCTATTTTTCGAACTTTTGTCGAAGTCAAATTTTGGCTTCAACATAGCCACTTTTCTGTCTTTCAAATAGTCAGGCTTTGATTAACTTGTCTTCTCTCAGCGCTTTTTGACATCTGGTGTTGAGTGAGCTTGCTTCACTCAACGCCCGTAGACTTAACCACATTTCTTTGCATTTGGCATTGAGTGAGCTTGCTTCACTCAACGCCTGTGGACTTAACCACATTTCTTTGCATCTGACATTAAGTGAGCTTGCTTCACTCAATGCCTGTGGACTTAACCACATTTCTTTGTATCTGGCGTTGAGCAAGCTATCCTCACTCAATGCCTGTGGACTTGGACAGATTTTCTGTCTCTCCACCTACCTATCTTGTGACCACCTATCACCATCACTTAGACAACCTGTCTAAACTTGTTCCAAGGAACATCCTGCACATGATGAGCTTAATCAACATCAAATACAACTATGCTCTAAGTGTTGATGATGATTGCTCTTTAAATCAAATCTAGGAAACATTGAGGGAAATATTCCCAACAGTATGTAAAATGATGAGAAAATCTCAATGTACATCTCCTCATGTAGTTGATCCATTCCGTCATCAAGCAACATAGTGGGTCCAACCACTCCCATAACTAGTTCTAATATGGAACCCTGCACAGAATAAGATATGAGATTGGGATCAAGAAATAAATCAGAAAAATGATATAAAAGGACTTCTTCTTCGGGGGTGATCCTGGTATCACTCCCGATAGGTTGAGGTAGCGGAGAATCGTTGGTATCGTCAAGAACATTGCAAGGTTTGGCGAGATCTACAAGTTGGACTTCCTCAACTGGTGATGAGGTAATCACCTCCTTACCTTAGAGAACGTCCTCCTCCATAGGAGTGGGCACACCACTGCAGACACCTATTTCATCATGCGCAACATCTTCAACAATAATGTCAGAAACAAATGTAGTAATATGCACAAAAGGGGGGAGAAATAATGCTTGGATAGAAATCAAGCACCAATTCCTTACAAAGAATTGACTCCACACGTGATGATAAATAAACAGGGGAGATGGGCGCAGCCATGTCAAAACATAGATCTGTCACAACTTTGATGGGTGTAACCACATCATTCCCTTCAAAACATGAAGGTTATATGGACACGTAACCAGAGGCAGAAGGTGTACTACAAGAGATAGGAGTTAGGACAATCCAGATATCCAAAACGTGGTCCGTGTTATGACAAAACAAGCAGAATTTTGTATTCCTCTTCGGTTCAATTGGGGTCGAAGACGAATTCCAAAACGGTACATGCAACATGGAAGAGTAGCAGTATGACTTAGGCACAATCTATGAAGCACCGTTGACGCCAGTGCTCTATACATTGAACCTCACGAACTAGTGATACTATCTCTCGTAGGGCATTTATTACTAAGGTGGGAGGCATCTCCACGCCAACGATAAAGGATATTGAGTCCAACAAACATTGTGCGAAAAAGCCAGATTCAACGAAATAGAATTCTCCGTGCAATATACTACACCCAACAATAAATAACTAAGATAACCTATAATTTAAACAAGAAGAGTGAATAAAAAGATTAATAAGAGAAAACAAAAATCTTTAAAACTAATTTTCCTAACAAAAGAATCACAACACCTGCTGCATTCACCGGTAACGGCGCCAAAAACTTGATGCGTTGATCGACAAGTGCACTAGGTACAAAAGTTATAAAAAATGGGAGGTTATCCCCAAGTATCAATCTCGAAGGAACACAAGTTAGGATGTGTGATTCTATCAATCAAAAAAGTAATTATAAGGATTTTTAGAACTAAAACGGCCTTTGTATTTTGATTTTAAAATTAAATAAAAACTAAACTAACTAATGTGGGTCGAAAACATGGCTTCACTTGGAGAATGAGGTTACTGCAGGCCGCTACACACTGCTTTGTTTGGCGGATGGGCGAGAAGGCTAGCGAATGGAGGGATCACAAACAGTGGAGTACGGGTCATAGGCACCTCGTCAAAAAGCATGCCACTAGCAATTGCTAGTGAGGCAACTCAACACCTTGGTGGGATGGAAGATGGAATGGAGGCGCTCCTCATATCACACAAACCAAGAAACATCCACGTAGACATGGAATTAATATAAAAATCAAGTCAACGTTTAAATGAACATCATCCATATGCAAGATATCAAAGTAAAACTAACTATACAAAGAAGGGTGTAAGAATACAGCCAAAGAACGAAGACTCACCTTAATTCTCAGCTGAAATCAAAAGGTTTTCAATACTTTTCCGCGCTCGATTAGTGACTACCATCCAGGGTAGAGAAGGGTTGTCACCTCCTTCCAGTGGCCTATCTTCTTCGTTGATCTTCTTCGGTCATGACCTTCACGAAAAAACTCCTTGCATGCAACTAGAGTAACCTCCAAATGAAGCTTGAGAGTGTGAGATGATGGAGGGGGCCAAGGATGAATCCCTAGCCCTGGATTTGCAAGTGAAATGCAGTCGGAGCTCCTCCCGATGGTGGGAGTCAAGGGAGCGGCGAAACTGGAAGAGAAGAGAAGCTTGGGCGCAAACAATGAGCAAAACTCCAAATTAGGGTGAGTTCCTGTGCTTAAATAGTAAACAGTCAGAAAAATAGGAACGCATGGTCGAACACATGACCGTGCGTGAACCATGCGATAATAATTGCGCAGGAAGCACCCGGCCAGGCACAGAAAGAGCCCGTGTGATTTACTCACGCACGGGCAAAACTGCCCCTGCGAGAACAAAACACATGGGTAGAGACAGATCGCTTAAAACCCGGCCAAACAAAACAGATAATGTGATTTTCTTCTCGCATAGTTGAATCCAATCGCGCGTGAAGAAAATGCACGAGCAATTAATTTATAAAATTTTTAGACAAAAAACGAGCTTGTGCTATTTTACTCACGCATGATCGAAACCGACTGTGCGTGAACAAAACACACGAACACTACAGGAACCACACTATTACATAGATCGTGCGTCAAGGAAACACAATCATGTGACTTCTACATGATAGAAATCTAGTAGAATTGGGGATCTGACCACCTACACAACAAAACAACCAGCTGGGGCACATGCAACCGGCACACAAAACATCCAAGATAATCAGAAATAAAGATAATGGGGAGCACCATATGCTTACCCCCAGCAGATTAGTGCACAATTGCACACAGCAATAGGCTAAAATAGTGCACTTCGTGTAAAAGTATAAACAAGTAAAATGTAAACGATAATGATCAAAAAGTTAAGTGCAAGTGTGTGAAATCGAGCCCAGTTGAGTCCGAAAAACATAATAAATATCGGACTCATCATTTACCGCACTGAAATCTAAGCCTACATTGTAACAGAAATTCTTATTAATTCGCACTCTAGATTTAACCAGTGCCATGAAGTGAGTGTGAATGGGCAAGCCTATGACCATCATCATTGATGAATTTCTTTGGAGACTGTCCCATTCCTCGATCTCCGACAATACGCCTCTTAGTGATTGTACAATTTTCTCCCTATGCATGACCGGAGGATTAACTGTGATTATAATTATGAGTCGACATAATATATAGGAACATAATTTAGAAAAGTATAATATAATTCACTTGTGAAAAAGGTTTTTATACTAAAATTTCTGCGCGTGCGTGCAAACGACTTCACATTGAACTCCGCATATTCAATTGCCATGCCAACATATATATTTTCTAGTCTCCATTAAAAATTGTTGGCTCAGAACGAGTAAACGAGTAAGTCTGGGGGTGTGATGAATCCCATTTATGTAGTATTTTTCAGACTCATCTTTGCTTATTTTCACATATTCACACTTCACTTTCATTATATACTCACTTATATTTCACTTGAGCACAATTTACACTTGAAGCACACTAAAAGTTTGTTGTGGTGTGCAATTGCGCACTCAGTCCTTGTCGGTAAGCACATGGTGCTCCTTATTCCTCTATTTTTTCTTACCTGTAAATGTCTATGTTTATCGATGGAAATTGGCCCAGAGATTTGGTTTTAGACACTCTGGGCAGAGCCCAACCTTTAAAATCGATGCAATTTCTCTTTGTGCATATGAGTTTTGCCCATGCGTTACTTCACTTGTGTTGAGTTGACGAAACGATATTATTACACGGTCATATGATTTTCCTTCGTGCACGGTATCAATATCGTTTTGCTCGTAGTGATCGTCAGGTTGACACAACCGCTTGATAACACGATCGCGATTTTTGTGACCGTACGCAGTTTTAAAACCAAAATTGGTGTTCTTCCCTAGCTCGTGCATTTTCTTTGCGCACGGTTATTTCGACTGTGCGATAACAAAATGCACAAACAACCCCTCTTTGCTTAAATCTTTATAATTAATGTTACTAGTGTGATTTCTTCTCGCACGATTATTTTCAATCGTATGTGAAGAAAATCACACGCGTAATCTCTTTAGCCGAAAAATGAAGATCTATCCCGGCCCGTGCCATTCCTTCTCGCACTATTATTTTCCCCGTGGGTGAGTAAATCGCACGAGCCGATGTTTTCTCGATTTGAAAATTTAACAGAAGGGAAACACACATTTTGCACCCAAAATCGTGCAATCGACCGTGCATGACAAATTTTTACCAGAATTACTATTTAAGCACACATTTTGCCCTATTTTGGAATCCTATCTTTTCTCCACAAAGTTGTACCAATCCTTATAGGGTGGAGCTCTGGCTTTGTTTTCCTTTTCTCTCCACCCAGGGCTTTACCCATGGTCGCCTCGCATAATCCAGAGATTTTAAGGGGGAGATTCTAGCCGCATCTTCATTACCAAGCAAGGAGAAAGTTGCACTTAACGCGACCAGATCATGAGACAAGCAAGACATGCATTTTGAAGGAGGGTGGAAGCACTTTTTGAGCCTATATGTTAGTTAAAGACATAGCTAGGAAGTGGAGTGATTACCCAGCGATTCCTACCGAAAGTTTTCAATGAGACTCTGAATTTGGTTGTATTCTTTACTATCTTCTCCGAACAATTAGATGAATGAGGTTGTTTCTTCAATTTTATGATGATTGTACTAAACATGTTGATTCTCAATTTTATTTCATTGTTATGAAATCTTGTTATTGTTTTTGAGTTGCTTGAGGTATGCCCTTTCCACAAAACATTTCCACTTCCATCCGCAACCTTTCACAGCCACTCGCCTTGCGAAGTGGAGCTAATGACCCACACAATCCACTCACTTGCTCACACACCCATCGAGTTGCGAAATGGTGATTGTGACACACAAACCATTTCTTTTCTTTTCAAGCATTCACAACACCACCACCAAAACCAATTCAATCACTTTGTGACATTTATATTTAATTTTCTATTAAACGAAACACATCCCCAATCTGCATTGTCACAACCCGCAATTTCTCAACATTTAATAGTGTATCAGAGTAAGAAAAAATACGTGTCCCGATGTCACGCCATGCAGGGGACAACTGTAGATGCTTAGACAAGAATCTTCTCCCAACACTTTTCATGAAATTTCTCAAGTTTGTTATAATGAAGATATAGTTTGAGTTTAGGTTTTTATGGTCGTGTCCCTCAAATCATTGGATCAACTAGTCCATGGGTGCAAATATATATACACAGTGGAAAATACTTGGTTTATTTCAGTTATTATCCTATATGAGTATGAAGATCCAACATGACTATTTATGATATGCACACCTCTAGATCTAGTATAAGTACGAAAGGAGAGTTTACGTTCGTTAAAATAGAGTGATATTTGATTTAAAGAGAGATTACGAGTACGAGGTAAACGTATTTATCTTGTTATACTTTGAAAGTAACTAACATGCAACCCTAACAAAAAACCATTCCAGAGAGAAAGTAAGTATGCCAAACAGCAAGAAATAGCATAACAACTAGCAAATAGTCTATTATTGACAACAATTCACTGTGGTCGTCAGTAACCAGACATTAACCCACATGAAAAAATATATGTCTGAACTAAAAACAAGAACAACACTACTACCTCACAAAGGTGAGGGGAGAAAATAACAGCTACTAAACCCATGCCAAGAACCACCAACTCTAGCTGCTCGGACCGCTACTGCTCCAAGCCTGAGGCATTCAAAAGAAATAACGTCTCAACAAGAAAATAAGCAAGCAGCAATAAATACCAAAAGTAAATAGTCAAGAGAAGTCCAAGAGTTACCAACACAAGATAAAAAAACTGTCAAACCATAACACCTAAGTCAAAGCTCAGTAAACAGATGAAGAATTTAAGAAGTTAATTATGTAAAAGTTGCACCAAGTGCGATATGAAGCCATGCTTCAATAATATCTGCAAGAGTATGCTATGAACATATGCATGTATATAAAAAAAAGAGACTGATCAGCTCAAACACGTGAATCATTAACACCTATACAAATGGTTCTGATTTGGTGGCCACATTATCCAACACAAACCGTTAGACCAAACATCTTGAAAAGGCACTGTGGTGGTTGTCACATTATCCAACACAACACAACAATGCAAAAGAAAAGAAGAAAACACTAGGTGTAATGGTTCACAAGCCGACACTGAGATGGTGGTCCTTTATCCACTGCCAACAAAAGGCCATAATAAACATTGAAAACATAGATAAATCCCATAACTTATCATTGAAATTCTTCAACAACGAAGAGGAAGGGAAAATCCCAAAAATTTCTCTAAGGCATACTTGACGAATAGGAAGGTCACTCGTCAAAAAGTTTCTAAGTCCACACAGATTCGTCGAAAGCACTCAACGATTTCACGGTTCACTCAACAAATATGACTTGGTTCGACGGATAAACTCAGCGAATAAGACTTAGCAAACTTTAATGCATCCAATGATACTCGACGAATTCAAGACAAACTCATCGAAATCAATAAAAATCCAACGATACTCATTGAATTCAAGAAAGACTCAATAAAATCAATCAAAATCCAACAATACTTGACGAATCTTACTCAGCAAAAAGGGCTTGACACACGTCGAATTTTACTTAGAAGCTCCCAAGGATACGTGATGAATTACACTTGGCAAATTCAAGACACTTGACATCAATACTTTAGGCACTCGACGAATTCATCGAGAATACTCGACGAATTATACTTGACGAAAAGGACTCAATCTCACAGGATCACTCGATGCTTCACTTAACAAATTCGTCGAGACTACTCGATGAATTTCACTCGACGAAAAGAACTTGGTCTCAGACCAAACCCTACTCTACTTGATGAATCAGACTTAGTAGAAATCCTACACTACTCGACGAATAAGACTCAGTAATCCGACACTATTCGACGAATTCGAACTTAACTGAGCCCTACACTTTATAAAGGAAAGGAAAGAGGGGAAATAAGAACAAAGGAGCTAGAAAGAGGGGAGGAATCGCCACTTGCCTCAAAATTTTCCGAAAACTGTCCTCTCAAGCGCTCCGCTGCAAGGATCGGCCGCAATAACTCCTCGTTTACAATTTATGAAACTTTTCGGGCAAAATAAGGGTTAATATTGCATACCCTAATGCAAAAGATCCACAAAACGGGAAAATCTTACAGTGCATGCTAAGATCTAGGCAAGAGCTTTCCGGATCTATGCTCCGTCAAAGGTTTCATGCACCAGATCTCTGATAAGCGGAGACCGGAAGACTTCGCGATGGCCGAATCGTCACTTCTTCTTCCTCTCTTCAGGCCGACTGTTTGGCGAAGACGATGAATAGGGTTTTCGGTTTATATGGATATATATATATATATATATATACATATATAATATTATATTATTAATATAATTTTCAAGAAAACTCAAACGACGAGAATTATTAAAGAACCTCGGTTTTCGATAAAATTCGCACCAAAACTAAATGGAGGTGCTACGAATCCAACAGCGAAGCCGAAATCAGGATCTGACAAAACAAAATCAGGTTAAAATTTCTCGAAGTTAAAATAACAGTAATCCTTATAAAATTTACCGAGATCCCAAATAAGCCCAGATCACAACGAAACTTCACTAGCACGCTAAAAATTAACCACTTAAATTTTCCCAAGTCAAAACTCTAATTCTGATGGTCAGAATTTTGCACTAACGGCGGCGCCCCGCTAACTACGCATCAACTTAACTCCCTTAGGTCACTATTACGCCATAAAATGGATTAAAACAATTATCGAAAATTCAGGGGCGTTATAGCCACTCCTCCTAAAAGGAAGTTTCATCCCAAAACTTGATACGCAAATCGAATCTGAAACAGAAGGGAAGTAACTAAAGGTTATCAGATAGAAAACTTTCCAAGGGAAAACTAGAAGAGAAAGTGAGGATGAGCCTCTCTCATAGCTCACTCTAACTCCCATGTCACGCTCTCAATGTCTTAAATTCGCCAAAGAACCTTGACCATGGTATAGTATTTCTCCGTACCACCCAATCCTGAGATACACGAAGCTTTTCACGAATATGCGTTACAGAAATACTCATTTCTTCCAAGGCTTGCAGACCTAACAACGGTCTCTCACCAACCTCAGCCCAAAACAAAGGAGTTCGACAATGCCTCCCGTACAAAGCCTAAGACACTTGTCCCATGCAACACCATGGTCCAAAATATAACATCTGATCATATTTTCCAAGATTTGATTAACTCTTTCTGTTTGAACAATTGTCTGCGGGTGGTACGCAGTTGAATACCTAAGGTCAGTACCCAATCCTTCCTATAAATTTTTCCAAAAGCACGACGTAAATTTGGAGTCTCGATCTGACACAATACTTACCGACACTCCATGCAATCTAATAACCTCATTCAAATACAACTCTATTATCTTCTTCATGGAATAACCAATCTTGAAAGACAAAAAGTCAGCACATTTCGTCAATCTATCAACTATTACCCAACAGAATCATGTCATCGGGGAGACCTCGACAAACCAGTAATAAAATCCAGAGAAATGCTCTCCCACTTCCAACATAGAAGATCCAAAGGTGTCAGCTTGCCACCAGACCTTCTATGATCCGCCTTAACACGCTTACAAGTGAATCACTCAGACAAGAACTTAGCTATGTAGTTCTTTATCTCATACCACCAAATAATATGCTTCAAATATCTATACATCTTTGTAGAGCCAGGGTGATATGTGACAATAGACCCATGCGCTTCACTACAAATCCTTGCCCGAATATCAGCAATAGTTGGGATACATTATCTATCGCGTTACTTCAAAGTACCCACTTCATCAATCGAAAAGTCTAGTAATTCCTCTTTTTTAGTTCTACTACGGATATGCTCCAAATTGGGATCGTCCTTCTGATGTAGCCTTGTAAGCGTAATCTATGAAGGCTCTGCCACTTCCAAGCTACTCGACGAGTCGCTCTCCCAACAATTATATTCATTAATAAAAACTGCTCCACCAAGGATTGCACATAAAAGTTAAAGATTTGCGTGGTCTTTCTACTCAAGACGTCGGCTACCATATTAGCTTGTCCGGATGATAAAGGATATTGACCTCATAATTTGCAACATAATCCAACCATCTACGCTGGTTCAAATTAAGCTCCTTGTGAGTGAAGATGTACTTCAAACTCTTGTGGTCTGTATAAATCTTGCACAACGAGCTATATAACAAGTGTCTCCAAAGATTCTGGGCATAAATTACTGCCGCAAAATCCAAATCATGCATAGGATAATTCTTTTGAGAACCTTCAATTGCCTCGACCCATACACAATCACCTTTCCTTCTTGCATCAAGACACATCCAAGCCCGACTTGTGATGCATCTACATAAACAGTATACTCCACTCTTTCGGTAGGCAGAGTCAATACTAGAGCAGTGCACAATCTCTTTTTCAATTCCTGAAAGGCTCCTTCATACACATCACTCCACACAAACGCATCATTCTTTTGCGTAAGCTTAGTCAAAGGTGCAGTCAATAAAGAGAATCCCTCCACAAACCTTCTATAATAGCATGCCAACCCTAAGAAACTCCTTATCTCTTTAGGCGTGGGAGGTCTTTTCCAATCCAACACAACAGTTATCTTTTCTGGGTCAACAAAACTTCCATCGTTATTCACAACATGACCCAAAAAGGACACTTAAGGAAGCTAAACCTCATACTTAGTGAATTTCACATACAACTTATGCTCTCTTAAAGTAGACAAAACTTGGCTCAAATGCTGAGCATGCTCCTCAGCACTCCGGGAATATATCAGAACATCATCAATGAAATCGACCCCAAAATGATCTAATAAATCCTTAAAAACTCTATTCATCATATCGATGAAGGCAGAGGGTGCATTAGTCAATCCAAAGGATATCACCCAGAACTCAAAATGTTCATGTTGAGAACAAAAAGCTGTCCGCGGAACATCCGACTCACGGATTCTCAACTGATGGTAGCCCGAACGAAGATCAATCTTCGAGAACACCGTATTACCATGCAACGGATCAAAAAATTCATCTATCCACGACCAAGGATACATGTTCTTGATGGTTACCTTATTCAACTCCCTATAATCGATGCACAGCCACATATAACAACCCTTCTTTTTCACAAACAAGACAGGAGCACCACAAGGTGAAGAACTTGGCCAAATAAATCCACACTGCAACAATTCATGTAGCTGGGTACGCAACTCTTCAACTCATGAGGGGCCAAAATCTAAGATTTTTCGAGCACATACCACAAAAATAATTGAGGAATCCTGGCGCGGAAATCAATACACACTCAAGGGGTGGTCATTGTCCATCTTGAAGTCCAAACACTTTATCTTGCATTGGATAATAACATCACACCTCGACAACCAGTCCATGCCCAAAATCACATCGAAGTCCTCCAGGTCTAGCACCCTCAAATCGACAAAGGCTAGGAAGTCACCTAAAAGGATAGTACAACTCTGGATTCCCTGGTCCGACACTACTGAGTCACCAGAGGGAAACTTTATGCAAAATGAATCGCCATCTTGATCGAGGGTCAGAAGGTGACGTTCTATAAAAGTCCTAGCCATGAACGAGTGGATAAAACCAGAATCGAAAGGAACGCACGACCAACAGTTCTTTACCTTAAACTCTCCTATAAAGTCATATACGTAACTTGCTGAACAACATTGAAACTAAAGATTTAAGCTAAGGACTAGATTAAAATCTTACATGATATCACTTGGGTGGAAGTCTGTGCTTCTTCTAAGGTCACCACATTCAACTTGCCCTTCCCTTTATCCAAAAGCTACGATGGTGGCAAGACTTGAAGTGGAACTGGCTGCAACGGGGGTTGTGGCCACGAGCACTTTGACTTCAAATGCTATTTCTGCCCACATTGGAAACAGACCTTATCCTTTGTCCAACAATGGGAAACATTATGCCCCTTTTTCTTACACGAAGCACATACCAGATCTTCTTTGTGTGTGCCCTAAATTACAAGCACTTAGTGCTGCTTCTAAGCTCCTAATCTCTTGAAACACTTCTCAAAGTGATGGCCTAGTCGGCCACAGAAACTACACACTTCCGTACTTCCTTTCTTCGAAGCTGGACCAGATGCCCGAGAGCTTCTACTATAATCATACTTTCTCCTGTCCTTCCTCATCTGTACACCTCGATTCTTGGCATTGTCGATAGCCTTGACTCTCAGAGCAGCTTCCACTGCCTTAGTATACAACTATGACTGGTACGCGCAAGCCAACTGCTGGATGTCACTACGAAGTCCTCACAGTAATCGCTTCACCCTTCGTGCATCAGAGGCCACTAAATCTGGAGCAAAACTGCTCAACTTACTGAATTCTATCTCATACTCACTGACCATGAGCTATCTCTATTTCATGTACAGAAAATTATTCATCAGACGATCTAGCTCGACCGGTGGCATAAATTTCATTATCAACATTCCCTTGAAAGATTTCCATGAATAACCCTCTGAGAGGCTCTCTTTCTCTCAGATCCACCAGCTCTCAGCAAGGCCCTTCAGCTAGTAAGAGGCAACCATTACCTTTTTTCCCGTAAAAATTCCCAAGTACGAAAACATTTCCTTAATGTCAATAATTCAGTCATCCAATACCATGAAATTGGCTGTCCCATCATAGGTAGGGGGTCCTAATCACTGGAAGTGTGAAATGAAATTCATCTCCGGTGGTTGCAGAACTGGAGGCACCAGAGGAGCAGGAGGAATAGGTACAGTCTAACCCACTGCAGGTTCTACACCACCTATTGCTGCCCTAAGGAGGCAGTCAACAAAGCCCAAATCTGCGATTACATATCAACCATCTGCCTTGACAGAGCATCATTGCTCTGTTGCATCCCTTCAATCACGACCTCACTTTACGCACCTGCCAACTCACCCTGATATTAGGGAGTCTACCTCATCACAACACGCTTCAGCGGAATTTCTAACAATAGCACGAACAACTCATCAAACCTAGCTTAACGCTAGAACCAATCAATTTATTTCAGACTATACATGAATAGATTTAAAGATAAACCTATGGGTAGTTAAACACCTAAAGGGGGGGGGGGGTGAATAAGTGTCTTTTGAAATTCATTGTCACTTAGATTAAATATTCAACAGATACCTAAAAAAATAAACTTCTCAAAAACACAACACAAGCAATCCATGGAACACAGCACAATCAATCCACAGTACACAGAAATTTTATAGCGGTTCCCCTATTTAGGGTACATCCACTTTTCTCCTTCTTCCTCACTAGCAATGTGCTAGATAAGGTTATATATACTCCTCTTCAACTCAGATCAAAAGATCTTACAGGCTTAGTTTCTGTTAAGAAACCTATACTCAGACCAACAGGTCCTACCTCAGAGATTCAAACAATCTCCTATCCCAGGTCCCTCAAGAACACTACCTCAGCCTTTATAACACAGGCTTACACCTCAGTGATCCCACTCAAATCACCTAACTCAAGTCCCTCAAGAACCCTACCCCAGCCTTTATAAATTAGGCTTACAACTCAGAGATTAAATCTCCTACCCACTCAGATCTCAAAGAGATCTTACAAAAATTCAGAGGTAAATAAAATCAGAAAATAACAAATCTATGATTTGACTTATCTGAGAATTCAGATTCTTCAATTCAGCAGCAAAGAATTAATTCTTGATAAACTGACTGTCTAAAAAGATACTTATCTAGATCTGTAATCTTCATTATGATGATCGTCTTAATTTCCTTGAAGAATTTGTAGAACAGATCCACTGTAACCATCTGATCAACTTGATAAGAGAATCTGAAGATTTTTTTTGAAGAATTTCATCTTCCTTCTTCTCCTTGGAGTTGTCGTCCTCCCCTGACTTGAAAAAATTAGAATGAGAGAATTTCTGATCGATAATTATGTTTAGACAACCCCTTTATTTATATCCTTCACGAGTTGCTGGCTATTGATTGATGATGTCATCATTATGCCATCATGCTTCAAGTTCTCCTTCAAACAGCTTCTGATGAGATTTTTCGTTTCTGTAGCTGATGTGTCATTTCTGACTTGACTTGACACTTCTGTGTTGACTCTGTTCAACTTCAGGATCAAAAGTGTCGAGAAGTTCAAAGTGTCTCGACACTATATTACTTAGTAGAATTTTGTCTAAACTTGAAAGTGTCGAGACAGTTGACTTGTATCGACACAACTATCATCTATATCGACATCTTTAAATCTACATTATGTCGAGACAGTTGAATTATGTCGACACAACCGTCTGCCGGGTATCGACACTTTTATACTTGCTTTAAATATTCACTGTGCCGAGACTGTTAAATTGTCTCGACACTTCAGTCTACTGGGTGTCGACACTTTTATACTTGCTCTAAATCTTCACTGTATCAAGACAGTTGAATTGTCTTGACACTTCAGTCTACCGGGTGTCGACACTTTAAGTCTTTACTTCTGTCTTCATTGTGTCGAGACTGTTGTATTTTCTCGACACTGCTGACTTAAACTTTAAGGTGTTGAGATATTTAATTTGTCTCGATACTACTGACTTAGTCTTCAAGGTGTCCAGATAACTGACTTTCTTGACACAGCTGTATTGAATCTTCAAGGTGTCGAGATAACTGACTTGTCTTGACACTGCTGACTTAGTCTTCAAGGTATCGAGATAACTGACTTGTCTCAACACTGCTATCTTGAAACTTCAAGGTGTTGAGATACCTGACTTTTCTCGACACTGATCTTGCAAAGGTGTCGACATAATTGAAGTGTGTCGACACTTTTGTACTTAGCCATTTCTCTGCACTGCAACTTGATAGGTGTCGACTGTCCTGACTTTACTCAGCACTTTTAGCTGTATGGAGCTGAGTGAACTTGCTTCACTCGACGCTTTTGGACTTAGAAAATTTTCTACCTTTCCAGTTAGCTTCTTTTAATCTAACTGTCAACATAACTTGAACCACCTGTCCAATCAATATGACATAGGCAACCTGCATGCATGAACTGAAACATACATCAAATACGAACTTGTGTATATCATTGAGTTGAAAGGACTTCTTCAAATCAAGTACATTATTTCCAATGTACCGAACAATCTCCCCATATTTGGAGAAGTCATAACCCCAATTCAATTATATACACCACAATACCAAAATATGATAATTAAGATGTACATGAAAAAAAATTGAACACAATTATAAAGAACACAACAATGAATGCACAGATATCACAAAGTGCAACCAAACTTTTTCATTTAAACTTGTCCAAAGATTACAGATTTTAGTTTTGTTACAATGTTCTTAAAGCCAAATTACATAGTTTTTAGAAAAGAAAAATAAATTAATAATACTCTGGCTCTTTGGTGACAATACCTTTTCCAGATTGTACTTTACCTTTTACTTCAGACACTTTGTCATCAACCACTTTCTTCTTTCCTTTGACATCTTTGGCCTTTAAGATCTCTTCCTCTTTGAGCCTTTACCTTTCAAAGTAATGATAGGGCTTAGGGAAATATTTGCTGGGTTCAATAGAATCAGCTGGGATCTTCCCTACCTTCAGATCCTTTCTGAATATTTAGAGAATCTCCTGCTGCTTTCTGTGCATGACCAATTCTTGTTCAAAATACCATTTTCCCCTATCAGCTGTATTGTTATTGACTGCTTTCCATGTAGTAAGTATAATGGATCTAGAAGTTTGACTCTATTGCTCAAAATCTGGCTTAACTTCAGCCTGCTCCCTGAATCGTTTCTTAGACAATTGAGCTTCTTTCTCTTTGAGCAATGCAAAAGCAGTCATCTCCACCTCCTCACATACTATATTCTGAATTTGTGGTGGAGGACTGTACATGGACTATTTTGCAGTTTGAATGACCCTAAACTGAGATAGTTGGCAGCCAGACTCAGTGGTTTGATCTTCATCATACCTTAAGGGAGGATGGCCTAGAATTTTTCTAATGCTATTGGAGGTCCCAATAGCATGCTCAGAGCTAAACTTAATCATTACTCTCTCCCCTTTTATGACTTCTCTTTCTACGTGATCCCTTAAGTCATTCTTATGAAATCTGATTTGACCATCTAAATAATTGATCCATAAGGACAAAAGATTCTTTACTTTGAGAAAATGTTCATCTAGTTCTTTGCCAGAGGCCTTAAATTCCATAATAAAAGAGTCTTTGTGAGTAGATAGCTGAGTTTCAATATATTTGGAGGTAGAGGCTATCTTTGTTTCTAGACCTGTAGATTCCTCAGTCATTTATACCAATGTAGCATCATGCATTACTATCATGTTCTCATTCATTCTAGTCTGATTTTCAATGACATAGCCTTGTTTCATAGCTATTTCATCTTCAGTTTTCTTTGACTCTTGCTGCTGTTTAGCAATGTACACGACAACATTAGCTCCTCTTTCAAAGAAATCAATCATATCTTTGTTCAAGAAGTTGACTTCAAATCTAATGGATTTGATTTCTTGAGCCAGCTGGAAATGCAACTCATTATTGCTTTCATCTACACATATTTCAAGTTTGTTTCTTTGTTGATCTAGAATTATCTGCATTTGAACTAGAAGTGAGCTTAAATCCATAATAGGAGCAGATGTTCCAAACTGAATGGTTTTATTATAGCTTATACTCCTCGTTTTGAGTTCAGTTAATTTCCTTTTCTTTATTTGAGAGGCTTCTTCCTCATTAGATTCCAAAGAACTAACTACTTCAGCTGATTTTGGCTCTTTAGCTCCTTCATTATTTGGGGCCAGATCTGCCAACTCCACCTCAACTCTTGCACCTTCTTCATCAATGTTGGTGTTTTCCAGTTGACATCATCTTGTTGAGCTACAACATCAAGAATAAGGACCTCTGGAAGTGCAGTCATCTCCCCCTGGATATCTGTATCTTTATTCAGAATGATTTCTTCTTCAGTCTCCTTGGAGACTGCATCCTTAATCTCCCTGTCAGGCATTTCCTATTTAGGAACCTTTACTTGTTCTAGAACAGTGTCTAACTCTTGGACTACTTCCATTACTATTGTGTTGACAGAATCTCGTACTATCTCAGGCAGAGTAGTAAGGTTCTCCCCCTCAATATAATACATCTCTAGTGTTGTCTCCCCCTACACCTGATCACAAGTTCCAGGAGAGGTCCTTAGAGATTCTTCAACAACTATATTATCCTATTTTTCTGAGCTAGAACTTCCTTGTACTTCAGAATCACTGGAACATTCATCTTCCACAACCACTGCTTTCTTCCTTTTCTCCATTTCCTTCTCGACTATATGTGTTTCCTTGGATAGTACTCTATCCATTCTTGCTAGTATTCTCATATCCATTCTCCTCATATGATTAATCTTAGATTCAATCTTCAGATTAATACTGTCAGGAATGACTTATACCAAGTATATGCTTATAATTCTGCCTATATTGGTCTTCTTGATGCTTTCTGCAATTTTGTCAAAAACTACTTTGCTCCAGTTAGTCTTTACTTTAAAGATAATTCTTGTCATCAACCAAAAAATATATGCAGAAATCCTGTAATGTGCTCTTGTTTTACACTACAACACCTTCCCTAATATTTCAGACAGGAATTTTCCCTGAGAATTCTCACCATTCCTGTTCAGGGTGCTTCCAATCATTGTGGTTCAGACTAATCCATATCATTCCAATGCTTCTATAGTCATGGCAGAATATAGATCATATTCTTGATCAATCCTTGGCAATTGAAATATCCTGGCAAGCCTTTTGGTAGTTGTAAAAAGTAGCGAACAAGCAAGAACAAACGGATAGACTTTTGAATAATTGAAATTTTATTATCCAAAAAAGATATCATTTACAAAGGTATGACCTCCCTTATATAGAATGGAGGAGATAGGAGAGAGTATAAACAAACAATGTGGGACTAAACATGTACAGGGCTGAGCGGCTAGAAATAAAAGAGACCGAACAGGCCGCGCGGTTATACAGATGGGTTAACCGCACGGTAAATCCAGCAAGATAAGATCAAGCCGCAATGTTAGTCCGATAGACCGCCCGGTCTCCAAGCTCCACAGGAGACCGCCAGACCGCTCGGTCAACAAACCGCCAGACAAGACCGCAAGGCCGCCCGGTCTAATACTTCAACACTCCCCCTCAAGCTGAAGCATAGATATCAATCATGTCCAGCTTGTCACAAATGTGGAAGAAGGAAGTAGAGACCGACTTGGTGAAGATATCTGCCAATTCCTTGTCAGAGGTGACAAACGGAGTACAAATTTGTTTCTTCAAAATCTCTTCCCGAATGAAGTGACAGTCAACCTCTATATGCTTTGTTCTCTCATGGAAGACCGGATTTCTGGATATGTATATAGCGGCCTTGTTGTCACAGAACATAGGAAGAGGATAGTCATATACCTCGGCCAGGTCAAGCATGAGAGCCCGCAACCAATTTAACTCACACATGGTTGACGCCATACTCCGGTATTCGGCTTCTGCACTGGATCTGGAGAAAACAGACTGTTTCTTGCTCTTCCAACTCACAAGATTTTCTCCAACAAAGGTACAAAAACCTGATGTGGATTTGCGATCGCCTTTGTCATCTGCGTAACTAGAATCTGAGTAGGCCTCAACTCTCAGATGACCATTCTTATGAAAGGTTAGCCCTTTGCCGGGTGCTGCTTGATGTACTCTAAAATCTTCAGGGAAGACTGAAGATGGCACTCCCTGGGAGCTTGCATAACTGACTGACCTTACCTACAGCATAGGCGATGTCGGGTCTAGTCACCGTGAGATAGATGAGTTTGCCTACCAACGTCTGTACCTTGTGACATCAGATAGAAGAGGCGAGTCATCCGTCCACGTTTTGTCTTCTCCAATAGACATGGAAACCGAGCCGGTTTGGCACCTGTCAATCATGCTTCTTATAGAAGATCAAGGGCATACTTCCGTTGGGAGAGAACCAACGAGTCAAGTTTCCGAGAGATTTTTATCCCCAAAAAGTATTTTGGGGAGCCCATATCCTTCGTGACCAAGTGTTGACGGAGGTGCTTCTTCGTCAAGTCCACCCATCTCGGTCATCGCCAGTAAGAAGATATCATCCACATATACTGCCAAAACCACCAGTCCCGAGACCGTTTTGCGAATGAATAAGGAGTGATCGACCGAACTCCTTGTAAAGCCGATGGTAGCCACAATGCCACTGAATTTGTCGAACCACGCCCGAGGGCTCTGCTTTAGGCCATAAATGGCCTTCTTCAAATGGCATACACGTGTCTCCCCCTGAGCAACATACCCAGGAGGTTGCTCCATGTAGACGTCCTCCTGAAGATCACCATAGAGAAAGACATTCTTCACATCAAGCTGGGAAATAGCCCAATCCCGGTTAACAGCCACAGAGAGAAGAACCCGGATGGTGCTGAGGCGAGCAACCGGAGAAAAAGTATCAAAGTAATCAATGCCATAAGTCTGAGTGAAGCCCTTGGCCACCAGTCGGGCCTTGTAGCGATCCACAGTACCGTCGGGGCGAAATTTCACAACGAAGACCCAGCGACCCAACCACATCAGTGCCCACGGGAGGAGGAACAGGGGTCCAGGTACCCCTTTCAGTAAGAGTAGCCATCTCCCCATCCATGGCAGACTTCCAATGAGGGAGAGCAAGAGCCTCCTGGTAGGTGCGGGGATTAGAAGTAGCGGAGATAGCCAAGGCAAAACACCTGCGAGAAGGAGAAAGCCGGTCATAGGAAACAACTGCCGCAAGCGGGTGTTGAGTACATACCCGCACCCCTTTGCGAAGAGCAATGGGAAGATCCAGGTCAACGGGTGCGTCAGCGACGGAGCGTCCGTGGCGGAGAAGGCTGGCCCGGGACTAGAGAGAGACGGCGGCGGAGAGGAGGGTGGAGGGGTGGGTGGGGAGACGGACTGGGAAGGAGACGGTAGAGGAGGAGACGGAGGTGGGAAGACGTCAAGAGGCGTGGAGGGAACGGAGAGATCAGAAGGAAGAGAGGAGGTAGGAGAGAAGTAGGAAGCGTTCTCGAAAAATGTCACATCCGCGGAGACAAACTGCTTGCGGATAAGGGGGTCAAAACAACAATAGCCTTTTTGAGTGGTAGAGTACCCCAAAAAGACGCACTTGGTGGAATGGGGGGAAAGCTTGTCGCGGGTAGCGGAGGGAGCGTGAACAAAGGCCATACAGCCAAAGACACGGAGAGGGAGAGGAAAAGGTTCCTTGTAGGGGTAGAGAATGGAGAAGGGGGTCTGGCCGTGGAGAACTGTGGAGGGAAGACGACTGATGAGATAGCAGGCAAGAAGCACAGCGTAGCCCCAGTAGGAGGGAGGGACATGCATCTGCGTCATGAGAGTACGAGAAACATCAAGGAGGTGACGGTTTTTACGCTCCGCCACCCCATTCTGCTGGGAGGTGTAAACACAAGTAGTTTGATGAAGAAGACCATGTTGGTGAAAGAAAGAGGAGAACTCATGATTAAGATATTCCTTGGCATTATCAGAATGTAAAACTTTAATAGAAATGTCAAACTGATTCTGAATCATAAAATAAAATGATTGCCAAACAGAAAAGTGTTCAGAGCGATCTTTTAATAGATACACCCAGGTACATCGTGAAAAATCATCTATAAAAGTGACAAAATAGGAACTACCCCGACCAACAGTGAGGGTAGGAGCAGGACCCCATACATTAGAATGAATAAGATCAAACGGGCAAGAGGAGCCATGGCGTTGCTTTGGTGGGAAGGAGGAGCGATGATGTTTGCCAAGCTAACACGCATCACAGTTGAGCGGAGAACTGGGAGGAGGTAAGTGGGGCAGAAGCTGTCGAAGAATCCGAGGGGGAGGATGTCCAGGGTGAAGATGGCATTGAAGGAGATCTGTAGAGGAGGAGTAGGCGGACAGAGCGAAAACATCATCGAGGAAGTAGAGGCCGCCGCTCTCAGTCCCAGTAGCAATCGTCCGCTGGGTCCTCGAGTCCTGAAAAGAACAAGCAGTTGGAGTGAATAAGACAGAGCACTAAAGTTGCCGGCATAAAGTAGTAACAGATAATAAATTGCACGGGAACTTCGGGAAATAGAGAGTGTCCTCCAAGCAAAGCGATGGGGTGAGTTGAATCATGCCCGTCCCATGAACCGGGGACGGTGAACCATCTGCCACATGAACCGGGGGCAAGCAGTCATGTGTCTCAAGACAGGAGAAGCAATGAGGGTTGCCAGTCATATGATTTGTAGCACCGGAGTCAATCAGCCATTTACCTTGGGTAACGACGTGGGCACTACCTGACATCGTGGACACAGAGGCAGACGGCCGAGAAGAAGCAGAGGCCGAAGGAGCATCACCGGAAGGGCGAAGATGAGGATGTTTCTGCCAGCAGCGGTCAACAGAATGGCCGGTACGACCACAGTGAGAGCAGAGGAACCGGGACGAACCCCGTCCGCCGGAGTGGCCGCGGCCACTAGGCCCCCCCCTCTGAGCTTGGTGAGCAAAGGAGTCCTGGGAGGGTGGGGAGGCCATCATAGGCCGCTGGAGCAGTGAAGTAATAGCGACAATACGAGCCGCGGTGGCATCCAAAGTAGGAGATTCCGCCTGACCCAGGATCTGCTGTCGGATTAGATCATAGGAATCGGGAAGACGGAGAAGATAACAGACAACCAGGAGTTCCTGGAAGTGTTTGTGCTGTTCGGCCAAGTCCGCGGAGAAGGGGCGATTCTGGAGAATTTCAGCACCAAGAGCCTGAACCTGATGATAAGCCGCAGCAGGAGACATGTAAGGGCGGGCGAAGAGGTCCGCATAGAGAGTATAAATGCGGGACGTCTGTCCCCCCTTCGAATAGAGAGCAGCGAGGTGAAGCCAGGCGGCCTTGACTGTTTCATCATGGCGAATGACGGGAAGGCACTCATCAGAAAGGCTGTTGGCCAGCAACGTGCGGACAAGAGCATCGCTCGCATCCCAGTCATCAAACTCAGGAGAGTTACGAGGAGGAGGGTCATCGGTGAGGTGATGATGCTTGCGCTGAGAGCGAAGAAGAAAGGTGAAAGAAATGCTCCAGTCAGGATAATTGGAGCCAACAAGCTTAGAAAGGGTGCCAAGGTTGCCCGAAGGAGGAGGTGGAGAAGGAGCTGCAGGAGTGGTGGAGATAACGGGGGTGGTGAGACCGGAAGTAGTCATAGAAGAAACCGCGCAAGAAGAAGTGAAGCCGCAGCGGATAAAAAGGAAGAAGCCGCGCGAACACAAGCGACTAGGAAGCAGTCAAAGGCACAGAGGGGAAGAGGTCGCGCGGACTGAAAAGGCCGAGCGAACAGAAGAGGAGAGGAAGCAAGAAGCAGCGACAACAACAAGTCACAAGCCGGGCGAACAGAAACAGGTCGCAATGACTAGGAAGCCGGAGGGGCAAGAAGGAACCAGGAGCATGGCGACAACAAAACAGGTCGCGGCGACGAATAGCAGCAGGAGAAGAGAACCAAGGAGAAACAAGCCGTGGGAACAGGGCAGCGGACAGAAGAGAAGACAAGCCGCGAAGACAGGTTGCGTAAGCAGAAAACAAGCCGCGAGAATCAGAGTGTAACGGCCTCCCCAGCACCATGCTCGCAAGGACGGACGCCGGCACCCCCAGCACCACGCTCGAAAGGGTTCAGCCTGACCAGGTCTGCAAACCATGCAGCTCAGTTGGTGATGAGGGAGTGGTGGAAAGCTCTCTTATCAAGGTCCTGGGTTCGAGACCTAGTGGCAACAACCTACCGTGCTGATAAACAGGCCGGAGAGGGGTTGGGGTGCATGGTCTGCAGACCTGGTTAGGCTGAACCCTTTCTAGCGTGGTGCTGGGGGTGCCGGCGTCCGTCCTTACGAGCATGGTGCTGGGGAGGCCGTTACAAAAAGTGCACTTTTTTTTGTAACGCCTCCCCAGCACCATGCTCGCAAGGACGGACGCCGGCACCCCCAGCACCACGCTCGAAAGGGTTCAGCCTAACCAGGTCTGCAGACCATGCACCCCAACCCCTCTCCGGCCTGTTTATCAGCACGGTAGGTTGTTGCCACTAGGTCTCGAACCCAGGACCTTGATAAGAGAGCTGCAGCTCAGTTGGTGATGAGGGAGTGGTGGAAAGCTCTACCGTGCTGATAAACAGGCCGGAGAGGGGTTGGGGTGCATGGTCTGCAGACCTGGTTAGGCTGAACCCTTTCGAGCGTGGTGCTGGGGGTGCCGGCGTCCGTCCTTGCGAGCATGGTGCTGGGGAGGCCGTTACACAGAGAGCGCACACAATCAGGAGGAAAAGACCGTGTGCTCTGATACCATGTAAAAAGTAGCGAACAAGCAAGAACAAACGGATAGACTTTTGAATAATTGAAATTTTATTATCCAAAAAAGATATCATTTACAAAGGTATGACCTCCCTTATATAGAATGGAGGAGATAGGAGAGAGTATAAACAAATAATGTGGGACTAAACATGTACAGGGCTGAGCGGCTAGAAATAAAAGAGACTGAACAGGCCGCGCGGTTAAACAGATGGGTTAACCGCACGACAACTCCAGCAGGATAAGAACAAGCCGCAATGTGAGTCCGATAGACCGCCCGGTCTCCAAGCTCCAGAGGTGACCGCCAGACCGCTCGGTCAACAAACCGCCAGACAAGACCGCAAGGCCGCCCCATCTAATACTTCAACAGTAGTGATTTTGATCTTTGTTCCATTCACTTTAGACTTGATCTTTTCAGTGTTTAAATCCAGATGAGAATTTGAGAAGAATTCTAAAACTTCACATTTCTAGTTATTTGAAGGTTCTGGGAGCAGATATTCCAAACCTACTCCATTGATTAGGGTTATTACATTCGTAATTTATTCAGACGCTAAGTCGAATCCATTGCAAACAAGTTCATAACATTCAAAGATGTTATCGTCATTCTTGGGTGCCATGAGAGTGGTGAGAAATGGTTGACGAGTGTCGACTGATCAGGGTTTTAGGTCTCGACACTCAGTTTACAAAATCAAGATAGTGTAGTCGACTTCTACTCTCACACCCTATTTATAGTCTAATCTTTCCTGAAGATGAAAGGGCACCCTGCATTTAGACTATTCCAAAATGTTTAGGCAAATACATAGTGTCGCCACAGGGAAATTCAGTCAAGATGTGTCGACACAAGTTGATATAAGGATAATGTCTCTCGACATATACCTTAGAGTCTCAACACCCTTGATGTCTTGACACTTACTTTGGTGTCTCGACACATTATAGTGTCGACACATTTCTGATGTCTCAACACATTCTATGATGTCTCGACACTTACTTTGATGTCTCGACACATTCTCTGGTGTCTTGACAAAACTTTTAACTTAGTCAAAATTTTGTTCTCTAAGTTAAAGATACTTGACATTTATGAGGTCTATCCTTGATATCTAAGTAAGCAAACTTAATTACTGACTAATTATTTTATTCTTATTTTATATCAGTTTTTATGTATGCATAAATTATTTAAGGTTCAACATGCCAAGTTCAAATTTAAAGAAATTAAATTTCTCTTCATCTAGGGGCTTAGTGAAAATATCAGCAATTTGTTTATTTGTTGGAACAAATTCTGGATTTATATCTCCATTTTCTACATGTTTCCTAATAAAGTGATATCTAATTTCAATATATTTTGTTCTACTATATGACACAAGATTGTTTGCAATTGAGATATCACTAGTAGAATCACAAAATAATGGAATTTTACTTAGCTGTAAGTTATAATCTTATAATTGATGCTGAATCCATAAAAACTGTGCACAACAACTTCGAGCTGAAATATACTCAGATTCAGCTGTGGATATTGCTACACTTGTTTGCTTTTTGCTGCTCCATGACACCAGCCTTCTTCCAAGGGACTAACATGAACATGAAGTGCTTTTCCCGTCTTATTAACAACCTGCATAATCTGTATCTGAAAAGCCTATTAGTTCAAAATAACTATTCTTGGAATACCATAAACCAAGATTAGGTGTGCCCTTTAGATATCTCAATATTCTTTTGACTGCTGTATAGTGAGACTCCTTAGGATAAGCTTGATACCTAGTATATACATAAGTATCATACATTATGTCCGGTCTACTGACTGTTAGATAAAGCAGTGATCCAACTATGCCCCTATACAAGGTGATATCAACTGGCTTGACAGCACCATATTTGTCTAAAGACATACTGGACCCCATATTAGTTCTCATGGAAGTGGCTGTTTCCATGCCATACTTCTTGATTAACCCCCTGGTGAACTTAGATTGACTAATGAAAATTCCATATATCTATAGTTTGCTTAACTTGGAGACCCAAGAAAAACTTGAGTTCACCCATGCTACTCATCTCAAACTTACATTGCATAAGTTTGGCAAACTTAGTGCAAAGCGACTCATCAGTAGAATCAAATATAATGTCATCAACATATATTTATACTAAGATGGTCTTGCCTTTGACTTCTCTTAGGAATAACGTTTTGTATATTTTTCCTCTTGAGAATTTGTTCTCTAGAAGGAATTTATACAGAGTCTCGTACCAAGCCCTTGGGGCTTGTTTCAATCCATAGAGAGCTCTTAATAAAAGAGAAACATGATTAGGATGAGTAGAATCAACAAAACCCGAGGGTTGCTCAACATAGACCCTTCTTTGAGGTTACCATTAAGGAGGGCTGACTTCAAACCCATTTGGTAAATCTTTTATAGGCTGCATATGCCAGGAAGAGGCTAATACCTTCCAATCTAGCCACTAGTGCAAAGGTTTGATCAAAATCTATACCCTCTTCTTGTTTATAGCCCTATGCAACCAGTCTCGCCTTGTTTCTGACTATAACACCATTTTCATCCAATTTGTTCCTCTAGATCCACTTGGTTCCTATGATGTTACAGTCATCTGGTCTGGGAACCAGCTTCCAGACATTACATCTTTTGAACTGGTTCAATTCTTTCTACATAGACCCTATCCAAAATGGGTCTATATTGGCTTCTTCAAACTTCTTTGGTTCTGTTTGAGACAAAAAACTTGAATACATAATAGTGTTGTGATGTCCACTTCTTGTGGTCACTATATGAGCTGCATCTTCAATGATCAGTTCCCTTGGATGATCCCTTAGATGTCTAACAACAACTAGCAATGTGACCTCTTCTCTTTGAATAGCTTCATCTAGTTACTGAGTCTCTTCTTCTGGTTGTTCCTGTGCAAGCTCATCCTCAATAACGTTGACTCCATCTTGTATACTTTTGCTTGTTGGAACTGAGTCTCCTATTGACAACTCCTTTAGCTTCAAATCTTCTCCTGTCGTGCTTGATGTACCTGGCTTATCATTGTAAAACATAGAGCTTTCATACAGTACAACATGAAAAGATTCCTCTACAACTTGATCCCTCAAGTTGTAGACCCTATAGGCCTTACTATGGTTATTATAACCAACAAATATACCTTCATAGGACTTCTCAGCAAATTCAGTTATGTATGTTTTCCCATTATTTAGGACAAAACATCTACATCCAAATATTTTGAAGTAGCCTAAGTTTGGTTTTCTTCCCTTCATTAGTTCATAAGGAGTCTTATTCAACCTTTTGTTGATTGAAGCTCCATTAAAAACATGACATGCAGTGTTAATAGCTTCCGCCCAGAAATATTCTAGAAGAGCAGAATCACTCAACAAGGTTCTTCCAGCTTCAATGAGAGTCCTGTTCTTTCTCTCAACAATTCCATTTTACTGGGGTGTTCTTGGAGAGGAAAACTCTTGCTGAATCTCAAGTTCTTCATAAAACTTTGGCATGCATTCATATTGAAAATCAGTTCCATGATCACTTCTGATTCTGGCCACAAAACTATTCAATTCATTCGGTATTTATTTGACAAATGTCTTGAAGATATCAGGAGTTTCAAACTTTTTTCCTTAAGAAGAAAATCCAAGTAAATCTGGAATAGTCATCAACAATCACATATGTGTAGACTTTCCTTCCTAGACTATGAACTGGCATATGACCAAATAAGTCCATATGCAAGAGGTATAAATACCTCATAGAGTCTTTGGATTCAATGCTTTTGAATGATGCTTTGGTCAGCTTGTCTTTTTGGAATGTAGAGCAAATCCTCTCCTTAGAACATTTAATGTTAGCACCATTCCTAACTAGCTCTTTACTGAAAAGCTTGCATATGACCTTATAGTTCAAATGAGCTAGCCTCTTATATCATTTGACACAGTGTGAGGCTTTCTCATTTGCAACTAGCATATGGGTGAGTCTGACTTAAGACAAAAAAAATTTAAACAATACACATTCTCACACCTAGTGTATGTCAAGATGACATCTTAGTCACTTGACTTCTTTATGAGGCACTCATTCTTGTGGAATGAAATGTCATAGTCAAGATCACAAAGTTGGCTTATGCTTATAAGGTTGTGTTGCAACCCTTCCAGATAAGCTACTTTGGTGAAAGTGACCAAGCCATTTGAGATCTTACCATAACCTCTGGTAATTCCTTTGTCAGCTCCATCAAAGATCACCTTCGGTCCATCCTTTAATGAAATATACTCCCTCAAATTTCTTCTTGTTCCAGTCATGTGTGTGGAATACCCACTATATAAGTACCAGATTGGTCTATCTATGGTGCTTGGACATACCTGTAAAATAAAAATTTATTTTTCCTTAGGAACCAAAATTGTCTTGGGTCCTAGGTGCTTGTTAGATGTGGCTCCATTGAGACCACCTGTGGACTTCTTAACTGGGAACATTTTCTGCCCATGAGACATAGTGTGATTTAACCAACAGTCCAGGGCAAAGTGTCTAATTTTACCACAACACCAACATTCATATCTATTGCACCTCCTCTTTGGAGGAACAGTAGGAACTTTATGCTAGCATTCCTTAGGATAGGAATCAGCAAACTTGACAGTTGTATTTTGACTGGGAGCATAATGATGGTTTTGCCTTTCAGTCACAACAATCCTCCTTGGAGCAAGCATATTAAGAATAGTTTTCCTTTTCACATATAAGTTTGGTCCAACTGGTCCAGACTTCTGGGATTCTTTTCCCTTAGTCTGAAACACAAGTTATGGAATGTCTGGACCCTTTTGTCATGTCAGCTTTTTGCCTCTTCTTCTCTTGGGTTTAGCATACCCAAGTCCACTTCCAGGAGTTCCTGAGAAGGTATCTATAATGGGCAGCATAGTTTTAGGTTTAGAAAATAACTGTACTAGTATTTTCTCATTCAACAGTTTCAGTTCTAACTCCTGAATGCTTGCATCCTTTTATTTTAGCAACATGATTTGATCATCAATGATCTTAGTCAGCTTAGCCAACTTTGATCTTTGAAGACCTATCTTTTGAGTATCTATCTTATGATGATACTCAAGACTTTTTAGTGATGCAATCTCTATGGCTCTTATTTTTTTTGACAATCTTCTTGCTCTTTACAAGTGCTTCCAGCAGTTTTCGAAATTTACCTATGAGCTGCTGTAGTTCAGTCTCAAGGTTGGACTTATGTGAATCAAACTTTGAGTCACATGAGTCTTGCTCATCGACAGTCTCATGAACAGAATTTGTAGAACAATAAGAATTGTCAAAGATTACCCGAGTATCCTGACATTCAGCAATTTCTATTTCTGGATTATCAGACAGTGCCATCAAATTAACCTCCACATCATCCTCAGAATCACCATGGAGTGATGAAGTTGTGGAGTTATTGCCCTTGTATATGGCCTCTCTGATGAATTCCTCTTCATAGGAGAATAGTCTAATATGAGCATGTTCTTCTTCTGATTCAGTTGAATCAGTATCACTATCAGATAAGGTCCTTGGCTTCTTTGCCATTAAACCATTTTCTGATTTCTTATTTTTATATGACTTCTTTTCCTTTGACTTTCTGCTCTCCCTTTTTACTGGAAAGTCAACAATGACATGTCCAGTCCTGTTACAGTAATAACAAATAATGTCAGTCTTAATTTGTTTATTCTGATGTGAATCATACCTGACCACATAGATGTCTCTGTGTTTATCTTTGCTTTTGCTGAAACTTGGTCTAGATGATTTCTTCTTATTCTAATGTTTCCTTCTTCTCATCAGTTTCTAGAATTGTCTGATGAACAGTGCCAATTCATCATCTGATAATTCTTCTGATGAAGAACTGGTTCCAATGCTAGCTGTATCTTCATCCCTTCTTGGTGATGATGGAATTTATCTTATAGCATTTTTTTGATTTGTCTGCTTTGAAGGCCACAGCTCTAGTCTGATTTGAACTTCTGGCATAATCAGCTTCAGCTTTTCTAGAATTTAACAGAAGCTCATGTGATAATAGCTTCCCATTCAAATCTTGGGGTAACATGTTTCTCAGATTCCTCATTTCTCTTACATCACAAATCTTTATATCCAATTCTTTATTTAGGGATCTCAGAAACCTGTCAATAAGCTCATAGTTTGAGAATTCTCTACCATAATTCTTTAAGTCATTTACTATTCTAAAGAACTTTTCATAACATAGTTCTATAAATTCAGTCTTCCCTTGCCTGAATGCTTCATACTGCTGGTTGAGTAGAAACTTGTTGTCATCTCTTACTTCTTCTGTGCCTTTCATATAGACTATGAGAGTGTCCCACATCTCCTTGGATGTATAATAGTGGACCAAATTTTGAAAGGTTAAATTATCTATTGCACTGACTATTATATTTTGTACTCTTTTATCCATGGTGGTAAGAACCACCTCATCCTTTGTCATCTCAGATAGTTTTTTAGGGGTTTGAACATTTGAATCTAAGATAGATATCTTCATTAGAATATATTGTCCTTCTTACACAATGATAAAGATTCTTGGATCTGAAACCTCCATGAACAACTCACTCTCAGCTTCCAAATAACAAAGTTATCCTAAGTACATATATGAAGCTTCATATAACTAAGTTCTCTGTGAGATTCAGAAGCCATTAGATATGATATGTTTTAACCACCCTTTGGATCTTTTTCTGACGGTTAGGTCTTCATTTGAATAACCTCCCTTTTATACCATTTGAAAGATAAACCTATGAGTATTTAATCACCTAGAGGGGGGTGAATAGGTGTATTTTGAAATTTTTTGTCACTTAGATTAAATGTTCAGCAGATACTTGAAAAATAAACTTCTCAATAACACAGCAAAAGCAATCCACAGAGCACAGTACAATCAACCCACAAAACATAGAAATTTTATAGTGGTTCCACTATCTAGGGTGCATCCACTTTCCGCCTTCTTCCTCATTAGCAATGTACTAGATAAGGTTATATCTCCTCCTCTTCAACTCATATCAAAAGATCTTACAGGCTCAATTTCTATTAAGAAACCTACACTCATACCAATAGGTCCTACCTTAGAGATTCACCTAATCTCCTACCTCAAGTCCCTCAAGAACCCTACCTCAGCCTTTATAACATAGGCTTAGACCTCAGTGATCCCACTCAAATCACCTACCTCAGGTCCCTCAAGAACCCTACATCATCCTTTATAAATTAGGCTTACAACTCAGAGATTAAATCTCCTGCCCACTCAGATCTCAAAGAGATCTGACAAAAATTAAGAGATAAATAAAATTAGAAAATAGCAAATTTGTAATCTACTTATCTGAAAATTTAGATTCTTTAATTCAGCAACAAAGAATTAATTATTGATAAACTGACTGGCTGAAAAGACACTTCTATGGATTTGCAATCTTCTTGATGATGATCGGCTTGATTTCCTTGAAGAATTTGTAGAGCATATCCACCTTAACCTTCTGATCAACTTGATGAGAGAATCTGAAGATTTTCTTAAAGACCTTCGTCTTCCTTCTTCTCCTTGGAGTTATCGTCCTCCCCTGACTTGAAGAAATTAGAAAGAGAGAATTTTTGATCGATAATTATGTGCAGACAACCCCTCTATTTATAGCCTTCACGAGTTACTGGCTACTGATTAATGATGTCATCATTACGCCATCATGCTTCAAGTTCTTCTTCAAACAGCTTCTGATGAGATTTTTCGTATCTGTAGCTTATGTGACATTTCTGACTTGACTTGGCACTTCTGTGTTGACTCTGTTCAACTTCAGGATCAAAAGTGTCGAGAAGTCCAAAGTGCCTTGACACTATATTACTTAGTAGAATTTTGTCTGAACTTGAAAGTGTCGAGATAGTTGACTTGTCTCGACACAACTGTCATCTGTTTTGACATCTTTAAATCTACACTGTGTCGAGACAATTCGAATTGTCTCAACACAACCGTCTGCCTGGTGTCGACACTTTATACTTGCTTTAAATATTCACTATGTCGAGATAGTTGAATTGTCTCGACACTTCAGTCTGCCTGGTGTTGACACTTTTATACTTGATCTAAATCTTCATTGTGTCGAGACAGTTGAATTGTCTCGACACTTCAATCTGCCGGGTGTCGACACTTTAAGTCTTTACTTCAGTATTCATTGTGTCGATACTGCTGTATTGTCTTGACACTGCCAACTTAAACTTTAAGGTCTCGAGATATTTGACTTGTCTCGACACTGCTGATTTAGTCTTCAAGGTGTCGAGATAACTGACTCTTCTCAACACAGCTGTCTTGAATGTTCAAGGTGCCGAGATAACTGACTTGTCTCGACACTGCTGACTTAGTCTTCAAGGTGTCGAGATAACCAACTTATCTCGACACTACTGTCTTAAAACTTCAAGGTGTTGAGATAATTGACGTGTCTCGACACTGCTCTTGCAAAGGTGTCAATATAATTGAAGTGTATCGACACTTTTTTACTTAGCCATTTCTATGCACTACAACTTACTAGGTGTTGACTGTCCTTACTTTACTCAGCACTTTTAGCTGTATGGCGCTGAGTGAACTTGCTTCACTCGACGCTTTTGGACTTACACAATTTTCTATCTTTTCAGTCAGCTTCTTTGAATCTAACTGTCAACATAACTTGAACCATCTGTCCAATCAATATGACATAGGCAACCTACATGCATGAACTGAAACATACATCAAATACCAACTTGTGTATATCATTGAGTTGAAAGAGCTTCTTCATATCAAGTACATTGTTTCCAATGTACCTAATACAAATACTTGCTCTAGCTGCTACCTTGCTCTAGTATTTTCAAAAGTGATGTTATGCTTTATCTTAGAATAATATACCATCATCCTACCGACTCGTGTGCATATAATATGAATATATGAATTCTTATTGCTTCTCTTTAAAACCATGTGTGTACGTATGTCATCATGTAGATCTTAACTTGGTACACATCCTAATGCTATGTTATATCATGCATGGTGTACTATGCACTCTAGTAAAGGCCTTAATGCATGTTATGAGAGGCGTACACATGAAATATTATGCATCTCATACTACATAATATCGCATGTAACAAAAAAGTAAAATCTAATGGGCATCCACGTGATGATTGTTATGCATCACATACTATATAATAGTCATTTGTTGCTTCCTATGAGGATCCATATAGAAACACATATTATGCATCCCATACTACATAATATGCCTCTTATAATTCTTTTCATGTAGTGTTCATGCTTTCGCCAAGACCTACTTATGACACATCAGTGTGTATATGTAATGGGACAAGACAACTAAAACTTTATCAGATATAGTCGTTCGACCAATTTGTCATACAAACCTCCCTCTGATACTAACTATCACAATCCGCCAATTCTCAGCATTTAATAATGTATCAAAGTAAAAGAAAATATGCGTCGTGATGCCACACTGTGAAGGGGATAACTGCAGACGCTCTGGCAAGAACCTACTCTCAACACTTTTTATTGAATTTCTCAAGTTTGTTATAATGAAGATATAGTTTGAGTTTAGGTTTTTATGGTCGTGTCCCTCGACTCAGTGGATCTAATAGGACTATTTATATAAAAAGCGGAAAATACTTGGTTTATTCCAGTTATTATCCTATATTAGTATGAAGATCCAACAGGACAATTTATGATATGCACACCACTAAATTTAATATAAGTACAAAAAGTTCTTTTACATTCATTATAATAGAATGATATTTGATTTAAAGAGATGCTATGAGTACGAGATAAAAGTATTTATCTTGTTATACTTTGAAAGTAACTAATATGCAAACCTAACATAAAACCATCCTAGAGAGCAAGTAAGTATGATAAATAGTAAGAAATAGCACAGTAGCTAGCAAATAGTCTATCATCTAAAATAATTCACTATGGGCGTCAACAACCTGACACGAACCCACAGAACAAAATATGTCTGAACTAAAAAACAAGAACAATAATACTACCTCACGAAGGTGAGGGGAGAAAATCACAGCTACTAAGCCCACATCAAGAACCACCAACTCTAGCTGTTCGGATCGTTACTGCTCCGAACCCGAGGCATTCAAAAGAAAGAACGTCTTATCAAGAATATAAGAAAGTGGCAATAAAGACCAAAAGTAAATAGTCAAGAGAGGTCCAAGGGTTACCAACCCAAGACAAAAAAAACTGTCAAACCACATCCCCTAAGTAAAGCTCAGTAAACAAATGAAGAATTTAAGAGGTTAATTATGTAAAAGTTGCACCAAGTGCGATATGAAACCGTGCTTCAATAATATCTGCAAAAGTATGTATATGAACATATGTATGTATATAAAAAGAAAGAGCTTGATCAGCTCAAACATGTGAATCATTAACACCGGTACAAACGGTTCTAAGTCGGTGGCCACATTGTCCAACACAAACCATCAGACCAAACATCTCGAAAAGGCACTGTGGTGGTGGCCACATTATCCAACACAACCCAATAGTCCATAAGAAGAGAAGAAAACACACCAGGTGTAATGGTTCACAAGCCGACACTGAGGTGGTGGTCCTTTATTCACTACCAACCAAAGGCCACAATAAAACATTGAAAACATAGATAAAACCCAAAACTTATCATCAAAATTCCTCAACAACGAAGAGGAAGGAAAAATCCCAAAATTTCTCTAAGGCATACTCGACGAGTAGGAAAGTCACTCGTCAAAAAGTTTCTAAGTCCACACAGATTCGTCGAAAGCACTGGACAATTTCACGGTTCACTTAACGAATATGACTTGGTTCGACGAATAAACTCGGAGAATAAGACTTAACAAACTTTAATGCATTCAATGCTACTCGACAAATTCAAGATAGACTCAACAAAATCAATCAAAATCCAACGATACTCGACGAATTCAAGACAGACTCAACGAAATCAATCAAAATCCAACGATAGTCGACGAATCTTAATCAGCAAAAAGGGCTTGATACACGTCGAATTTTACTTAAAAGCTTCCTACAAATTCTACTCAACGAATTTGACTTGATGGATTCAAGCAAAACCCAAGGATACTCGACGAATTACACTTGGCGAATTCAAGACACTTAACGCCAATACTGTAGGCACTCGACGAATTTGTCCAGAATACTAGACAAATTATACTCGACAAAAATGACTCAATCTCATAGGATCACTCGACGCTTAACTTGATGAATTCGTCAAGAAAACTTGACGAAATGAACTTGGTCTCAGACCGAACCCTACTCTATACGACTAATCGAACTCAGTAGAAATCCTACACTACATGACAAATCAGACTCAGCAGAAATCCCATACTATTCAACGAATTCAGACTTAGCTGAACCCTACACTGCTCCTACACTCTATGAAGGAAAGAAAGGAAGGGAAATAAGAACAAAGGAGCTAGCAAGAGGGGAGGAATCACCACTTGCCTCAAAATATTTCTAAAACCGGCCTCTCAAGTGCTCCGCTGTAAGGATCGGCCGCAAGAACTCATCGTCTATGATTTCTAAAACTTTTCGGGCAAAATAAGGGTTAAGGTCGCATACCCAAATGCCAAAGATCCATGAAATTATAAAATCTTACCGTACACGGGAAGATCTCGGCGAGAGCTTTTCGAATCTAAGCTCTGTCGAAGGTTTCGTGCACAGGATCTCTAATAAGAGGCGGCCGGAAGACTTCGTGATGTCCGAATCGTCACTACTTCTTTCGCTCTTCGGGCCGACGGTTTGGGGAAGGCGATGAAAAGGGTTTTCAGTTTATAAGGATATATATATATACATATATAATATTATATTATTAATATAATTTTCAATAAAACTCAAACGACGAGAATTACTAAAGCACCTCGATTTTCGATGAAATTCACACCAAAATTAAATGACGGTGCTACAAATTTAACAACAAAGCCAGATCAGGATCCGACAAACCAAACTCGGGTTAAAATTATCCGAAATTAAAACAACAGTAATCCTTATAAAATTTACCGAGATCCCAAATAAGTCTGGATCACAACGAAACTTCACTAGCACGCTAAAAATTAACCACTTAAATTTTCCCAAGTCAAAACTCTAATTCTGCTCGACAGATTTTCACACTAACGATGGCGCCCCACTAACTATGCATCAACGTAACGCCCTTATGTCACTATTATGCTACAAAAAGGGATTAAAACAATTATCGAAAATTCAGGGGCATTACATGCATTCCTTGAGAGATTGATACTCAGAGATCACTTCTAATTTTATATAACTTGTACGACCGGAACACTGGTCGTAATCGCATCAATAGCTACTGTCAGTGGTACCTCTACCGTTCGGCGTCAACATTCTGCTGCCAAATTCTTTTGCTTTCTTACTATGAGGAAACTAGAGTGTTACAAATCCACTCTCAAAAATTGTCTGTGAGTGGAAGAAGGAGAAGCCCTATTTTTTCTTGTAAAAATTTCTCCATCACTTGTCATTTTTAAAATCTGAGTATATGCATGTCTTTATCATTTCAAAATGTTTCATCTTGCTGATTGTCTTTAGAAAGAATAGAATAATGCCTCATAAAATCATTCTAAAAGTGTTCTTAAATATCCCCATCAATCTCATCAAATTTCTTCCAAATACTCCTTCATAAATTAAGTAAAAATCTCTTCCTATAAGTACTCTTCTAATAGCTCTTAACATTCAAATGAATTCCATAAAAATGATCTTCAAATAACTCTAAATGAAATCCTCTAATTTTTGCTTTCTGGATGATTATTGGATGTTACGTTGAGTTCTGACTAAAGATGCGTTATATTCCGCCTTAGAAGAAGTGTCTGTCATCATAACTGAGAAAATGGTGTTGCGTCGATTACTTATTGACGATTGTTTCGACTTCTACTTTGGAGATGCGTCGACTTCACTTTAGATGATGCGTAAAATTCCAGCCGGAGTTATGTTTACTTCTAGCCGATGTTGCGTTGACTTCTAGTTGAAGAAATTTTTAACTTAGCTAATTTTTATATCCTGATTTCAGATTGCCTTCTTCTGACTGTGATTTGACTGACTTCTTAAAACTTCTAATGACTAAATTATCCTCTCTATATAACATGAGTAATTGTTGGATCCCTACTAAGATTTGGGCTAGGTTCACTAAGTTAGGATCATATGACCCATAATGTATATCCAGGGTCATGGTTGTGTCCTAGAGTCTAGGCCAAGTCCTTAGAATCAACATCACATGGACTAGCTATCAACAAGACTGTCAGAGACTCAAGACTTAGTTTTTATAAAGACCAAGTAAAATGAGTTCGACGTTCGTCGAACTCAGGTCGACGATAGTCGTGCTCAGCTCGACGATCTCAGAGTAAATTTTCTAAGCTGAGCTCGACGAACTTGGTATTCAGGTCGACGAACTTTGGACACTCTACTTCAACACTTCAAGATCAGAAAACATCTCTTTATTCTAAGTCCATAGTTAGACTTTGCTCGACGAACTTGGTACTTAGGTCGATGAACTTTGGACACTATACTTCAACACTTCAAGATCAGAAAACATCTCTTTATTCTAAGTCCAGAGTCAGACTTTGGTCGACGAGCATGATTCTCAGCTCAACAAACTATGACCACAATAGCTAGAGTTATCCAATAGCAGTTAAGTGGTCCTCAGCTTGACGAAACCAATTCTTAGGTCGACGAATTCTGGATACTTCACTTCAACACCTTCATTCAAAAGAATCTGAAATTATTCTAAGTCCAGAAATATTTTACTGAACTTCAGTCGACGAAACCAGATATCAGTTCGACGAACTCCAGACACAGAAAAGGCAAAGTTTCTAGAGAATACAATTCTAATCTCTGCTCGACGATCTTTGAACTCAGCTCGACGAATAGAAGTCATCTGGTCAACGAACTCAGCAACTCAGCTCGACGAACTGTGAACTCAGCTCGATGGTATCTGTTATCAGTTCGACGAATCCAGACTTAGCTATTTTCCATCCTTCTATCCCCTTTTTACTGCAATAATTCCTGAGTCATTAATGCTCAAATATTCTTTGGAATATAACCATTAGATAGAGCATTTATCATGGTCTTCTCCAGGATTATTGCCTGCCATTTTTCCATGGGACATTTGAGGAAATAATTCAATGTTGTTTATTCTCATGGCTGTCAGCATTAATTGCAGAGGATTTTAAATTTTCGAAAGACCATTTTTGACAGGAAATATAAAAGAGATTTTCTCTCTTCTTCCTGTAAGAGAGATAGATAGACAGACAAAACAAGATACACAACACAGAGAGTCAACAGATACAGAAAATAGTCAGTCTGAAACAAGAGATTCATTGCTGTCTGTCAACATAGAATTCTGATACAACAAGAAGCCATATTCCTGAAGATCATCAGCTATCTAAAGAAGAACACATAATCAAAATCAAGAGTCTTCTATCTTCAACACTCTAGGATACTTCAAAGGAAAACTACATCACTATCTGTCAAAGTTCCTGAACAACTGTTGATCAAGGCTGCACTGCTGAAGGCCTATCACCCTGTAGCAAGGCTTCCTCTACCTGAACCATTCTATATCTCAAGGGGAGTCTGTGCTAAAATCAAATATCCACTAGTCTTCTCAGTTGTATATTAAGAAAGCGAAGACACAATCATCTCTCCCCCCCCACTGTATAAAGGGTTATAACTCCCTTCAAAAGTTATTCCTGGTTGCAAGTCACCTGATCAAAAGACTTGAGGATTGGTTTTTGAGCACATGATCAAAAGCACATTGGTGTCAGGCACCTGATCAAAAATCTGAGTGGATTCCTACTAGGGTGGTAGAAGAGTGGATGTACCCAAGTTTAGGGGAAACACTATAAATTCTTGTGTTGTCTGGATTGCTCTTTTCTTTTATTTTTTGTGTTGTGACTGTTTGTTAGGATTGCTATTTTAATTTTGTTCCTACACTAGATTAAATTAGAAGAAAATTTTATAAACCCTGAATACTCTATTCACCCCCTCTAGAGTATTCCTGATCTAACAGCTCAATTTCAATTGGTATCAGAGCTTGGATTCCTTAGTGTACACAAGCTAACACTTGAACCAAAGATCCTGTGTTAGATCAGATTTTATCTTTATTTTTTATTTAGATTATATACACAACAATGACACAGAACAAAGACTATGCAAGCACCAGACCTCCAGTTTGCAACCTAAATAGGTTTGCCATCTAGAAGGCAAGAATCAAATTGTATATGAACTCTATTGATGAAGATATCTACAATTCCATCTTGACAGGTCCTCCTCAAGCCACTGCTTCTACATCTCCAGCAGCCTCAAGCACAAATGCAATTCCAGCACCTGAGTGGACTGAGGCTGAGAAGAAGGCCAAGGTTGCTGATACCAAGGCAGTGAACATACTGGCACGGACTATGTGAGATGATATCTTCCAAAAGGTTGCTGAATGCACTTCAGCCAAAGCCATCTGGGATTCCCTAAACCAAATGATGGCTGGATCAGCAGATGAAAGAAAGGATAGGAGATCCAACCTCATATCCTTATATGAGAATTTCAAGAAAGAGGAAACTGAGTCAGTAGCTGAAATGTATAATAGGTTAAGCTCAATCAACAATGAGCAAAAAATCTTGGACAAGGACATCACCCTCACTGAGGTGAATGACAAGATCCTAATGTGCTTCCCAAGGTCATGGGATTCAAGGATCTGGCCTATCAAAGAAGCCAGAATCCTAAATGAGATATCCACTGGATCTCTATTAGGCAAACTTAAGTCCTATGAACAGATGATTAAATCCATGGAGGCAGATGAGCAGAGAACACCCCCTCCAGCAAGAAAAGAGCATAACATTGCTTTCAAGGCAGCTGAAGAGACAAAGACTCCCTCAACAAATGAAGAACTTATGAGTCTTTTTGCCAAAAGATTCTATAAGCTGGCAAGAAAAGATTTCAGGAGGAAGTCATCCAGACAGGATGACAAACCAAGGTATGATAAAACACCAACTAAAGAAGTGATGTGCTTTGGTTGCAGGAATGCTGGACACTTTAACTCTGAGTGTCCAGAGAATCAGAAGAAAGAAAAGAGAAGAGAGAAAGATACTAGGAGACAGCACAATAGCAGACCTTCTTCCAGCAAATACAAGAAGAAGGAGAAGGGTTTTGTTGCTGAAACCTGGAGTGAGACTGAAGAAGAATAAACATCTTCTAGCTCCAGTGAAGATGAGGAAGAGGCAAGGGCCAAGGAGGTTTGCCTCATGGCAATTGATGCTTCTAGGAGCCATTCAGAAGAAGAGGACTCAGACAATGAAGCAGTTTCAGATTCTGAAGCTGACAAGGTGAAGAGCTGTCCAACAAATAATCAAACATTTTACCTGGACAGTGGTGCTCCAAACACATGACTGGCAGCAAGGACATCTTACACAACTATAAGTCCAAGCTGGGGCCAAAGGTTATCTTTGGGGATTCCAAATGTGACCAGTCAGAAGGTTTTGGAGAAGTGAAGATTGGAGCTATTACTTTCAAGAAAGTAACTTATGTCAGAGGACTCAAGCATAACCTCATCTCCATAAGTCAATTATGTGATGAAGGTTATCAGGTACACTTTAACTCATCTTCTTGTATTATTTCTAATAAGGAAAATTAAACTGTTTTAATTGGAAATAGGCAAGGCAACATATATTTAGTTGATTTTCTATCTGCCAATTCTGATATCTGCTTACTTAATATTACTAGTAATCAGAATGGTTTATGATATAAAAGTCTAGGTCATGTAAACTTGAAAAACATTGCTAGGCTATCAAAAGATAACCTTGTTAGAGGTTTACCTTCTGGTCCCTACAAGAAGGAAGGTCTTTGTAGGGCTTGTCAACTAGGCAAGCAAACTAAATCAAGCTTTAAATCTGTTAATAAAAGTGATTCACCTAGGATTTTGTATTTGCTACACATGGATCTCTTTGTACCCATTGTTGTACAAAGCCTAGGAGGGAAATCCTACACCTTAGTTATTGTGGATGACTTCTCTAGGTTCACTTAGGTATCCTTTTTGAGATCTAAGTCAGAAACCTTTAAGGTTCTTACAGATTTTCTCAGGACTATACAAATTGAGTTCTCTACTCATGTTGCATTGATCAGAAGTGATCATGGCACAAAGTTTGAGTCTCTTCTTATGCATGAGTTCTGTGAGAAGGAAGATATCATGCATTGCATCTCAGCCCCTAGAACTCCTCAACAAAATGGGGTAGCTGAAAGGAAAAATAGGACACTCATTGAAGCTGCAGGTACATTGCTTGCAGATGCTTACACGCCCCTAACCTTTTGGGCATAGGCTGTGAGCATAGCAAATTATGTCCTGAACAGGAGTTTAATTCACAAACTAAAAAATAGGACTCCCTATGAATTACTTAAAGGGAAGAAACCTAAAATCAACTATTTTAAAGTATTTGGATGTATATGTTATATTCATTGCAACAACATAAGATACATTAGAAAGTTTGAGGCTAAGGATGAAGAGGGAATTTTTCTAGGATATTCCCAAGTAAGCAAAGCCTATAGGGTTTTTAACAAATCATCTCTAAAAATTGAAGAGTCTATTCATGTTACATTTGATGAATCTAACATATCTTACAAGGAGAAAGAGATTTCTACCAATAGTACCTTGCAGGTACCTCACTTGTGTGAGATCTTTGATGGAATAAACCTCACCCAAGAGGTTCCAACACATCCTTCTCCACAAGTCATTGAAGAAAGTGAAGATGAAGATACTGAAGGGATGGACATTCCCCCAACAGCAAACATAATTCCACAAGAGGAATTTGGTACTAATGCTGTTGTAAAACCAACTCCACCCACTGAACCACACTAAGGGATCACCCCAGATCTCAAGTGATTGGAGACATATCAACATGTGTACAGACCAGGAATCAACTCAACCAAGATTTGATGCATGCTTGTTTTCTCTCTCAGGTTGAACCTCTATCCATCCATGATGCTGAGCAAGATCCCCACTAGATCATTGCAATGCAGGAGGAATTAAATCAATTTGAGAGATGTAGAGTTTGGGATTTGGTTCTAAGACCCCAAGACTATCCAGCCATTGGAACCAAATGTGTATACAAAAATAAATTGGATGCCCAAGGTATAATTACGAGGAACAAGGCTAGGCGTGTTGCTCAAGGATACATGCAAGAGGAAGGAATAAATTATGACCAAACCTTTGCACCTGTGGCAAGGTTGGAGGTAATCAGAATATTCCTGGCCTATGCAGCCTACAAGAGATTCAAGGTGTATTAGATGGATGTGAAGAGTGCGTTCCTGAATTGAGTACTTAAAGAAGAAGTTTATGTTGAACAACCTCCAGGTTTTGTCTCTCCAACTCACCCTTACCATGTTTTCAAATTGCATAAAGCGCTTTATGGTCTCAAGCAAGCTCCAAGAGCTTGGTATGAGACCCTAGCCAGCCTTTTGATAGAGCATAAATTAATTAGAGGTATAGTAGATAGAACACTTTTCACTAGACATCATAAGGATCAAATATTGTTAGTGCAAATATATATGGATGACATCATATTTGGGTTTATTGATTCCAAATTATGCAAGAGGTTCTCTGACCTCATGCACTCAAAATTTGAAATGAGTAGCATGGGTGAGCTTTCCTACTTCCTTGGTCTCCAAGTGAAGCAGTTGCCTAATGGCATCTTCATCTCTCAAGCTAAGTATGCTAAAGAGCTTATAAAGAAGTTTGGGATGGCTGATGTTTCAGCAAAGAAAACACCTATGGCTACTAATGCTATGATTGACTCTGATGCACATGAGAAACCTGTGGATCAGAAATTATATAGGGGCATTATTGGGTCCCTATTATATCTAACAACAAGCAGACCTGATATCATGTTTGCCACATTCCTTTGTGCTAGGTTCCAAGTGAACCCTAAAGAATCTCATCTAATTTTCTTAAAAAGAATTTTGAGATATATAAAGGGTTGTCCTAATCTATGCCTATGGTATCCAGCTGAGTTAGAGTTTGATTTAATTGGATTTTCAGATGCTGAATTTGCTGGATGCAGGGTTGATAGAAAAAGCACCTCAGGGACTTGTTAGTACCTTGGTATGAGGTTGGTATCTTGGTTTTGCAAGAAACAGTCTTCTATATCCACCTCAACTGCTGAAGCAGAATATATTGCAGCAGACAATTATTGTTCTCAGATGCTGTGGATCCAAAACCAACTCCTAGACTTTGGTCTCAACTTAAATAATTCAACTCTCATTTGTGATAACACAAGTGCTATAGCAATAGTACAATATCCAATCCATCATAGTAGGACTAAGCATATAGACATTAGACATCACTTTATTAGAGAGTGTGTAGACAAAAACAAAATTAATCTTTTTTATATTTACACTGATTTATAAAGAGATGATATATTCACCAAATCTCTGGATGAGAGAAATCATATATTCTTTATAAATCAGCTTGGAATGATTAATGGAGAATATTTAGTTTAGTTTTTGTCTGCACTTGACAAATGTTCTAGAGTTCGTCGAACGGAGCTCGACGAACGAGGGGAAGTTCGGGAGATATTCTTCGAATGAAGGTCGACGAACTTTCTGTGAGTTAAGTTGTTTTCATCGAATGGAGATCAACGAATCCGCTTCAGAAAACATTCCTCGAACGGAGCTCAATTAAATGTCTTCAACTCTTCCAGCTGAGCTCGACAAATTATTTCACTATCAATTATTTCGTCGATCTCAGGTCGAAGAATTTCTTATTTTTCGTGGAACGGAGTTTGTCGATTCATATTCCAGAAAATCTTATAACTAGGTTTTCTTCGACCTCCGTCCCGTGCTTTCTGTTCCCTTTGCACTTGATCACTGTTTTTCTCTTTTGCAGGTGATTTTATGGCGATTCATGCAGGAGCCCTAGCCGCTATGAAGTTTGACACAGGATTTGATGTCGACTTCGACTTATTTCAACACTCTGATCAAATTTTTCTGAACATTCTAACTCTACTGGAAGAACAAAATTTGAAAAACCTAATGACAATAAGAATAAAGCTGGCTGGAACAGAAATTAGAGAATGGGTCTATACTTCATCTATATCAGTGGAAAACACCATGACAGGAACAATCACGGGTAATGCTGTTTCTTTGACTCCCGCAGTTTTGACTGAAATTTTTGATTTGATAAATGGAGAAGAAGAACTGGATATAGATACTGTATAATATGATATGATGTTAAGTCTGATAGGTTATGCTGGAGATAACCCAAATAAGCTGTTGAAGAAGCACCTATCTGCAGAATATAAGTTTCTGGCAGATATAGTGGGAAAAGTCTTGCTGGGCAAGCACACTGCCCATGACTACATAACCAGGCATCAATTCTTGGTCATATGTGTAGTGGTCAATAAGAAGAAAGTCGATTGGGCACAAATCATCTTTGATCTGATAAGGAAAAAGAATAATAAGAAAGAAGTTTGCTTTGGAAGGATCCTGGGGATCTTCCTGAAGGAGAAGGCAGCTGAATCCCTGGTCTCACAGAGCATATTCATAAATGCCAGCAAAAGGCTCACATGTGCCTTGTTTGGCAGGTGGGAGAGGACCATAAATAATCCATCCAAGGCGTCAACCTCTTCCACCCCAGCTTCTGAAAGCACCAGGGCTGTTAGAGCCACTCCCCACCCTGCAAAAGAGATCATCCCCACACCTCCATCCCTTCCAGCAACTCAACAACAATCACCCTACACAGTGCATACTCCCTCTCTTCAACCACATCCACAACTCCAACAACAACTTCAACCACATCAACAACCATAACCCTCTGATCATGTTTCTATTACAGCTACATTACCTGCCACATCTCCACCAATAGACCTCACTGATTTCCCTTCCTCACCCACCCAGGAATACCATCAACCCACTCCACCTCAATCACCCCAATCCCCCAATGATCTACCAACCCCAACACCACCTTCATCTCCTCTTCCACCATACTTATCCTCATACCATACTTCAATCTCCTGACATCTCGTCTCAATACTCCTCCTCCTCTAAATCAATCCATCTAGGATGACCACATTCAAGATCCCCTCCCCCCATCCTCACCAACATCTACCATCCCTCCAATTATTTCCCCTCAACCACCATTTGTCACTCCATTTGCCACTTCATCACTGGATCCCTCCACCATCTCATCTGTCATTATTCTCATCACACCCCTCCTTAAAACTCTAATAGCAGAGGCCATTACACCTCTTGTTACTTCCATCTCTACCCTATCTGCTCAAATATCTGCCCTCTCTGCTGCCCCTCTTCATTTAGGGGCTGGCTCCAGTTATTACTGAAACCAGGTAGGGGGAGATGCTTGATGAAGAAGTTACAGTAGCTCAAGTGGCAGCAGTCACAGTTTCAATTTTAGCAGCTCCAGCTCCAGCAGATGCAGAGGCAGTAGCAACAGCAGTAGACACATAGCTTACAGATACAGATTTAATTGCTCTAGAATATACAGATACAGATTTAATTGATTTAATTCAGTTTATTGAGACTGACATGGATATGGAAGATGCAGTCCCAAAAAAGTTAATTACTGTTGGTAATTTCACTTTAAATCCCACAGTAGATTTGGTTAATTTGCTAAGAATTTTTGATACTGCATACTTGAGATTCTTTCCAGCAGAGTATACTAAGCCATCTTTTGCTATTATCCCATACACCTCTCCAATAAGCCCTAAAGTGGCTAAGCAGCTTAAGGACAACTTTGCTTCTCAAGAGGTTCCTACTTCACCTCTTCCTAAAGTTGTTTCCCCAATTGTCTCTTACCCTTCAGTCCCAACTTTTGTAATGGATGACTCACCCTTGCCTGATCAGGATGAGTTAATCAGGGCTGACATTGAAGAAGAGAATAAGACAGCTGTTGAAAGCACTGTCATAGTTATTTCTCCAGCTCCTCTTGAAATTTCTCTTCCAGCTCCAGCTCCAGCATCTACTCCAGCTCCATCCCAAGTTGAGAAACCCATTATATCTAATGAAACACTGAAAAATCTAGATGCTTTATATGATAATCCATAGGATAGCAGTGATGATGATGATGAGGATTCTGATGAGGATGCTAATAAAAAGAAGAAGCCAGTATCTAAAAAGATAAAAGCTCCTCCTCCTCCTCCCGCCCCTAAGCCAAATCCAACCAATGACACTCCCTACTATATTCTCCAAAAGATAACTCCATATAAAGGGATGCCAGCTCGGATGTGGTTATCCAAATATGAACAGAAAGAGAGGAAGAGAAGCAGAAGATACTCTCCTCCTCCATCTCAGAAATACAAAAAAGATCCACCTCCTCCTCCAGCTGCTGGTGCTTCAGGCAAAACTTCCCAAAGATCTACCCAATTCTAAACATATCAGAGACATCAAGGGAGATCTTCTTTTAAAAGCAGCCAGCATAGACACTACTCTTCAGGCAAGCAACATCAATTTCAGCATCAACCACAGCAGCAGCATCAACCATAGCAGCAGCATCACCTACAGCAGCAGCATCAACAAAAACTATCATTCCCTACAGATCAGAAAGCTGAAAGTTCTAAAAGACCAAACTCTCCTCATGTTCCTTTTGAAGATCCTGAAACAGCTAATACAGCTAGAATGGCCAGGTTCCAAGAACTTTTAGGCCTTTCTATGGTTAACAAGGCCAAAGCTGAAGGAAAGGATCCTTCTGGGTATTCCACAATGTCTAAATACAGGAAAGAAGAGCTTAAGAGGTTTGAGAAAGCAAACAAGTTTTTCAATGTTGATGACTACATGAAGTTGCACCCAGAAGCAGTTATCCCCAGAGCCACATCTTTGAAGATTATAGGGGATGCTGATATGACCATGATAAAAGTGCAAGCTTCAGACCCAAATAGAGAAATTGTCTTTACCAAGCCTAGAGAAAAAGGTAAAAAAGTAATGCCCAAAGAGAAGAAACAAAAGAAGTAATTCTGAACTACTTTACTTCTGTTATGTTCTTATAACTGCTTTCTATTTCTGAACAAAGCTTATGTACATATATATATCTACTGCATGTGTTATTAATCTCTGGCAGATATATGCTTTCATGTCTTGTGATTTTCAATTTTGATTTGAGTCTGTAATTAGTGACCTCACCCAAATAGGGAGAGATTATTGGATCCCTAATAAGATTTGGGCTAGGTTCACTAAGTTAGGATCATATGACCCACAATGTATAGCCAGGGTCATGGTTGTGTCCTAGAGTGTAGGCTAAGTCCTTAGAATCAACATCACATGGACCAGCTATCAACAAGACTGTCAGAGACTCAAGACTTAGAGTTTTTCTAAGGACCAAGTAAAATGAGTTCGACGTTCGTCGAACTCAGGTCGACGATAGTCGTGCTCAGCTCGACGATCTCAGAGTAAATTCTCTGAGCTGAGCTCGACGAACTTGGTACTCAGGTCGACGAACTTTGGACACTATACTTCAACACTTAAAGATCAGAAAACATCTCTTTATTCTAAGTCCAGAGTCAGACTTTGCTCGACGAACTTGGTACTCAAGTCGACAAACTTTGGACACTATACTTCAACACTTCAAGATCAGAAAACATCTATTTATTCTAAGTCCAGAGTCAGACTTTGGTTGACGAACATTATTCTCAGCTCGACAAACTGTGACCACAATAGCTAGAGTTATCCAGCAGCAGTTAAGTGGTCCTCAGCTCGACGAAACCAATTCTTAGGTCGATGAATTCTGGATACTTCACTTCAACACCTTCATCCAGATGCATCTGAAATTATTCTAAGTCCAGAAATATTTTGCTGAACTTCAGTTGACGAAACCAGATATCAGTTCGACGAACTCTAGACACAGAAAAGGAAACGTTTCTAGAGAATACAGTTCTTCTCTCTGCTCGACGATCTTGGAACTTAGCTCGATGAACAAAAGTCGTCTGGTCGACGAACTCAACAACTCAGCTCGACGAACTGTGAACTCAGCTAGACGATATCGGTTATCAGTTCGATGAATCCAGACTTAGCTATTTTCCATCCTTCTGTCCCCTTCTTACTACAATAATTCCTGAGTCATTAATTCTCAAATATTCTAAGGAATATAACCGTTAGACAGAGCATTGATCATGGTCTTCTCCAAGATTATTGCCTACCATTTTTCCATGAGACAGTTGGGGAAATAATTCAATGTTGTTTATTCTCAAGGCCGTCAGTATTGATTGTAGAGGATTTCAAATTTTCGAAAGACCATTTTTGAAAAGAAATATAAAAGAGATTTTCTCTCTTCTTCCTGTAAGAGAGATAGATAGACAGAGAAAACAAGATACACAACACAGAGAGTCAACAGATATAGAAAATAGTCTATCTGAAACAAGAGATTCACTGCTGTTTGTCAACGTAGAATTCTAATACAACAAGAAGCCATATTCCTGAAGATCATCAGCTATCTGAAGAAGAAGAACACCTAATCAAAATCAAAAGTCTTCTGTCTTTAACACTCCAAAATACTTCAAAGGACAACTACATCACTATCTGTCAAAGAAGTTCCTGAACAGCTGCTGATCAAGGCTGTACTACTGAAGGCCTATCACACTGCAGCAAGCCTTCCTCTACATGAACCATTCTATATCTCAGGGAGAGTCTATGCTAAAATCAAATATCCACTAGTCTTCTCAGTTGTATATTGAGAAAGAGAAGACACAATCATCTCTCACCCCCCCCCACTGTATAAAGGGTTATAACTCCCTTCAAAATTTATTCCTGGTTGTAAGTCATCTGATCAAAAGACTTGAGGATTGGTTTTTGAGCACCTGATCAAAATCTCATTGGTGTCAGACACCTGATCAAAAATCTGAGTGGATTCCTACTAGGGTGGTAGAAGAGTGGATGTACCCAAGTTTAGGGGAACCACTATAAATTCTTGTGTTATCTGGATTGCTCTTTTCTTTTGTTTTTTGTGTTGTGGCTGTTTGTTAGGATTGTTATTTTAATTTTGTTCCTGCACTAGATTAAATTAGAAGAAAATTTTATAAACCCTAAATACTCTATTCACCCCCTCTAGAGTATTCCTGATCTAACAGCTCACTTTCAGTAATTATATTAGGATGCAACATCACTTAACAATAGTTTGTTAAGTTAAATCTAGGGTTTTTCGCAGTAGATTTTTGCGAGGGCTATGACGGAGATGTTATCACATTTAAGTAACATTGCTCTGTCTTCTTTCTTCCCCTCTATGTTTCCTTTTATATACTTTTCATCCTCGTTTAACCATGTGTCTTCACAAGCAGCATTTGACAAGGCCATGTACTCCGCTTCGGCAGATGACATGGCTATTGTCTATTGTTTGTGTGAGCTCTATGAAATAGGTCGTGTGCCAGGTAAATAAATATGCACTTGTTCTTTTTCAGTCTTTATGACATTTGTCCAGTCAGATTCACAATACCCAAATAAGGTATCTAAGCCACCTTTATTATATAGAAGACCATACTGCTTGGTGCCTTGAATATATCTTAACACTCATTTTGTTACTTCCATATATTTCTTACTGGAATTGGAAACATACCTACAGAGTTTATTGACTAAGCCGACAGCATCAGCAACAGCCCCTTACTTTTTCTTGTCCTTCTTCGGCCAGTGAGGGAAGCAGTGACTTCCTCCTCCAGCAATCCTTAATCCTCTTAGTTATGATTGGTGAATCTCTAGAGGAACTCTTGGGGTTTCCACTCAAAACACCTCTACGTGGATATTTGAGCCTAGAACTAGCCTCCTTGGGTAAGAAATCCCTCTCTTTACCCCTTTTCATATTTTTTTGAGCTTATTAGTTAATTTTTGCACCCAAAATAATTGTTTTCATGTCGATTTATCATGCATTCACCGTATACTTGACTAATCCTTGTTGTATTTTTGATTTCCGGCATCGTTCGTCACTTTAATTGATGGTTCGTGAAAAAGCCCTCTCCGATTTAGGGTTTCCGTCACCCAAGCGATGACAAGTTCACGACCCTTCGTGGTAACTCTTGTCCCCTCACTCTCATGGGAGGTAAATTTTCTAAACTCCTCTTGTGATGTGTTGTGCGATTAACAATGCCTGGTTGGCGTAGAAAGCCTCGTTAGGGCGAATATTTTGTTAATTTTGGTCTCGAACAGGTCAGATAGAGTCTTAGGCCTGGTTTGCGCCCCTTAGCTATCACGGGCAGCTTCAGCTTCGCCTTAAGGCAAGTAGAGAACCCCCTCTCACTTGCAAACTTTGGATTTAGTCCTTGAATATGCTTTTTATGTTTCCATTTGTTATTTTGATAACCCCTAAACCGACACATTATTGACATAATATAATATGATAGATTGTCACTAAAATATGAAATACTTAAAAATCTTATTGTTGTAAGAAATCTTTGAAAGGTAGTGTCTAAGCGGGCAACTATCTGCTGGCATGGTCACGATAAGCAGTATTACTTTTCCAACAAGACTTGTACATGGATCTGAGTGTGAACCATGTGCGCCCACTAAAAACACATATACCCTTAATCAATAACGTCTTACTATTTTACATGAACAATTTTAGGCTGTACTCCAGAGTAGCTAACAATTTCAGGAATTTTTGTTGACTCTGTTGCTTGCATGTTTACTAGTTTTTGCTACAAGATAAATTGGTACTCAATTATGTCTGTTTATTTCTGCTCATGTTCTAATTAATCAACCTGCTCACTATTTAAATCCTAAGTTCTGAGGCATTTTTGCTTTTTGTTTGGATCTGCCTTAGGTTCCATGACTACGCTGCCTGCTTCTTGAGCTGTTCAGTGCTGAGTTCCTGTATTCCTGGAGGTTTATGTTGTTTTGTTGTAGTGTAGCCAGGTTTTATATATTTATTTCCTTTACTGTCAGATTTTGTTATCATGTATTAGTATTATAACTCATTTTCTTTTGTTTCATGGACAACTGTTAGACTTTCAATGATGTATCACAATAATAAATTAATGATATGTTCACTTCCTAAGTCATTGCATTTACTTTTATATCAGTGTTGTGTGTGTATCAAGAGATTTTATCAAAGTCCATGCACATCACTCTTTCATTCAAGCTTCCGCAAATAAAAACAAACAGAGTGTTCTATCTTCAAAATTAAATATTTTTAAAACTACATTTCAATTTTGATCCCACCTAACAGACATGGATTTTCTTTTGCCCATATTTGTGGCATCACAACCCGCCTGTAGCGCACTCTAATGGTTATTATTAGACGAGTCATGATAGCCATGAAGGTCTCCCCTAATGGCAGAAAAAAACCAAATGCAAGTCGAAGAACTCGCGAAGGTATGGATTACAATATTTATTGGGATTGAAGAAATGCAAGAAACGTATCGGGCAACATATGAAGACTGGCAGGGTGCCTTCTTCAACCAAGTCGATTAATTATTTGTACCTATATATCATCTGTAAAACTTGTATAAAATATGTAAATGGAATAAAAGTTTTGTTATGTTTTAGTTTGTACATTTTGAGCATTTTTATATCATATGCTATGATGAATAAATTGAAAACTATGCTCAAATCTTGAATTCTTTATGAAGACTGAAAAAAGGGTCTTCATAACTTCCAACTTAAAAGAATTAAGAATATTATTTATAAACAAATTTCAATATGTTTAACTTCGACAATTTTATACATGATATATTTCAAACTTAAATATTATTTACCTTTTCAAGCTTTTCATATTTTTCAACGTCAACAAGCATCTCGTCAAAATCTATAAGGTTTGTCTTGCAACGAAGCCAATCATGTGAACACACAAGAGCTTCTACTATTTTTGGAGATAAGGAATTTCTAAATGGATCAAGAATGTGTCTACTTGTGCTTTAAATTCTTTATGATTTCAATTGCTACTTTAAATTCTCTCTCTGCAATAAAAAAATTCATATAATACTAAACAATTGTTGTGTGCGAAGGAACGTGAAATCAAGACTCTAATTATTTGACAAACCCTTTAAATTCTTCATTCTCTACAAATTTAAAAGACAATTCATCAACTAAGATCATCTTTGCACTGCTAACTTGCAACTTTCCTCATCAAACCTAATCGCCTTCAGTGATGTAGTACGAATACCTTATTTTTTCTCAGTAAAAGACAATAACTCAGGATTGCTATTTACTTTGCGGTTGTTAGAGCTCCGCGGTTTGTTCGTCTAGTCGGGCGGTTAGCTATTCTGGTGGTCCGAGGGTTAATCCAGTGGTTTGGCTGTTTGGTGGATTATCTTAGCAGTTGTGGTCTGAGGGCTTCCCGTAACTGCGGTCTGGTGGTTAGCCGTAGCAGCGGCTTGGTTGTTAACCGCTGCTACAGTTAGGCAACTAGCATTGGCGGTTTGGAGGCTAGCAGGCAGTCTGACGGTTAGCAGTGGCGGTCTGGAGGCTAGCAAGCGGTCTGGCGGCTAGTAGGCGGTCTGGCGGCTAGCAGGGGCGGTCTGGCGGCCAACAGGCGGTCTGGCGGCCAACAGGCTGTCTGGCAGCTAGCAAGCGGTCTAGCAGCTAGTAGTGGCAGTCTGGCGGCTAACAGGCGGTCTGTCAGCTATAAGTCACATATACTTATTTAGTCCCGCATCTCTTGTTATATTCTCTCATCTTCCCCATTTTCTCTAAATATGGGGGCATACCTATGTATTGTTTAACATTTTTGAGCAATAAAATTTACGGTTTATTTACCTCTTGGCTGTTTTCTCTCTCAATTTTCACATTATATCAGAGCGAATCGATCCTTTACTCCAATCAGATTGCGGTTTGTTTGTCTAACCGCACCGACTTCTTCCTGTTTGCTTCTCGCGTCGGCTTCTTCCTGTTCGCTTCCATCCCTTCCTTGTTGTTCCCCTGTGATTTCTTCTTACATGTGTTCTGTTCACACAGCTTCCCTTTCTTAGTCTCAATTCATTGTGGTTTCTCAATTGTTCACGGCTTCTTCTCTGTTGAGAGTTCTGCATTTTTGTCGCGGCATGCTGCTGGTGTGTTGTCACCCTAACAGGGCGAACTCTTTCTCTTCTCTCTTTCTTCATCTTCTTTACGACTTCTTTTCTTTTTTGTATAGCTTCTTTCTTATTCGCATGACTTCCTTGTTCTCCTTCATCTTCTCCTCTTCGTTTATCTTCTTGCCGTGACTTCTCTAACCGTTGCGGGCTCCACATCTTGGTCGCGGCCTCTTTTCTTGCCGCTGTTGTGGTGTCACCATGACCGTGTGGTCTTCCTGCGCGGTTTGTTCGCTGCTTGGTCACTGTGACTTCTCTTCTCGTATGGTCTCTTCTCATTTCTCGCACGGGTTGGTATCTCTTCTCGTGCGGTCTCTTCTTGGTTTGCTCTTCTCTTGTTGTTTGGTTTTCTTTGGCTTCTTTTCAAACCGTGCGGTTTGATTCTCTGCCTCTATCTTTCATGTGATCTCTGCCTCTCTGCGACTTGTTTGCCATCCTATTCGGTTTGGCTTCTCTTCACGTGTTCCCTTTGCTTCTTTTGCCAACTTGTTTCTAACTGTACTGTACAACCCCATATTCGCTGGGTAAGACCCAATTCCCCAAGGACCAGTGTTAGGTTAGCCTTGGGCTATAGATTTAGGCTAAAGTCTGGGTCACCAGCGGATGGGCAAGAGGGTTCCCGCCCATGGCGGTTGAGAGGGTTCCCTCCCATAACAGGCGAGAGGGTTCCCGCCCAGGGAATGCGAGAGGGCTTATGCTCGGCTAGGCGGGATCTCCTCAAGGTCGGTATGGGGCAGGCAAAAACTTATAGAGCGGCTGAAGGGCTTCTGCCGAGTGCAGTCCGAGGGTAAAATTACCAAATTACCTTGGGTAAAATTACCAGAATACCCTTGGGTTTGCAGTTAGCCTTCCAAACTATCCTTGGGTAAAATTACCAGAATAAACTTTGGTAAATTACGAGATTATCCTTTTTGCACCGCGGAATTACGTCATTAGCAGACCAGATTCTGAAAATATATAAATAGACCCACAGGATACCTCAAAAGGTGAAAGTTTTCCACTTTCTACTTCCTTCTATGACGTCGACAAGCTCCTCCAAGCCAATGGCAAGCTTACCGGTCAAGCTGATTTGTAGACGCTGCGAGATGTAGGATGCTTAGATGGGAGGGGCAAGGTCATTACAACCCAAACAGCTCGTCCCCTGGCTCATCGAGCCCGTCCCAAATCCCCCGGGCGCTGGCCTGATCCCCACCCTCGGATGTCCCGAAATCCCCTCCCGCGGGTGGCGAGACATCCGGGGGAGAGCTCGGGCGAGAGCTCCAGCGGTAGTTCAAGCGCGAGCTCTGAGGGGTACAGCTTGTCTCCCTAAGGGCCTCCCTTTTTCTTTTCCTTCTGTTGTACTGAGCGAGAACGCTCCAGATGTGTAATTACATTAAATATATTGCAAAGTTTTTTATGTCCTTTTCGTCCCCCCCCCCTTTTTTATATTGCACGCGCTTGATACCATTGTTCTGGCCGAGTGCCTCTTAAGCACGCTTCCGCCGAGGCCCTTGGCTTCCCTAGGGTAGTCTCCCTTAGCGATGGATAGGCGTGAACCTGCCGAAAACTGTCTGCCGGGAACATGGCTCACGAACCTTGGACGGGTCGTCCCCCTTCGGGTTGCGCGGACCGTTCACGGCTTGTCGCATAACGCTTTCGCCTCTCTGTCAAGAATATTATTAGGGGCCTTCTCGCCGAAAGCCTCCTTCCGCGAG